>OX375878.1:114626632-115171632 GCA_947359465.1 Metellina segmentata | reverse complement strand
TTAATTAAATAACTAAATCGAACTCTCAACCATCCAGTTGTTAAACTGCTACTGCACCAACTGGACTACAGAGACCCTCGGAAGAATCCCAAGATTCTATAAATCAAAAGGTTAAAACTTTCTAACTGCAGCGAGACTTCATGCACGTCAGTGACTGACCCTCCAATTACACATCAAAGAATTAAAGACATTTAATGCGGCCAACCTCAATGAACGTATTAAAGGGAAACGTAGGAAATGACCTTTTGATTTGGGCTCTGACTATTCGCGATCGGAGGCCGATTTCACGATGATTATTGGCCATGATAACCTTGGATGGGGGGGGGCACCTGCATTGTTGGGAAATTCTGTGCAGCCCCATGAGCCTGTCTCTTTGCACGGGCGTCGTGATTATTTGTGTCAACCATCTCCTTCACTGCTCTGTCCTGTAAAGCACGTTTTCTCATCGTTTTTGGTTTGGGTTTTATGGCGCAAGGAAACCTCTTTGTCCCGACATCTGACCGTGGTTCAAAATGACAAAGATTTGTCCTAGTTTCTTTCCCTTCGGGATTGAGCACTCAGGACCTATATCATTTAGGGTAGGTAGATATTTAAATTAAGGTCCCACTGGAGCAATACAATGGGCTATTGACGACAGTCCGGGATCAAACCCGAAGGGAAAGAGCCTAAGACATCGCGTTATTTTAAACTACAGTCAGGGAAGGAAGTCATACCTTGAGCGAGCAACCCTCTCCAAACTTACACCCCACGCCAACGTGATGACATTCAAGGACACCATAGACTTAACGTGCACCAGTCCCCTTTCTACAGGGTAGTCTGGCAGTCTTGCAATCATCCGGTTGCTAATCCGTTACTCTTCCAACCGGTTAATACCTCGACCACATCTGCTTTATGTGTGCACAGGCTTCACTGACCCGAGGTACTCTAGTGACGTTTTCTTATTTGCTGTCTTTAGTAAACACCGGAGACGCGGTCACGGGATACCCAATCGATCTTACTCCGCTCCGATCGCACTACCTGTTACCAATCGCTTTTATTTCCATTCACGTTTTTTAATTGAAGTTGTCTTGTGTTTGGCATAACTTGGTTTGACATAACTTGCGCCATGACAACCACCCAATCCTTCCGGATTGATTCCGGGCCATCGAAAATAGTCCATTGTATTGCTCCAGTGCAACGTTAATTCAATTACCGATCTATCTACTTTGCAAACCGTTCGGGTAGGTTTGGTTTTGATGGCGCAGGGGCCAT
This sequence comes from Metellina segmentata, assembly GCA_947359465.1. Lineage (NCBI taxonomy): Eukaryota > Metazoa > Arthropoda > Arachnida > Araneae > Tetragnathidae > Metellina > Metellina segmentata. The sequence continues at coordinate 115,170,381 of OX375878.1, read as the reverse complement.
ACATGGTCAAGCTACCCGCCTGACACAAAACAAGGAAACTAGACAAAGTAAAGACTGATATAATATTTATCTATTGAAACTTGAACACTGCCAATATCCCGTTGTGCTGCTCATGTGCGACGTTAATTTAATTACCTACCATTTTTGACCAAGCTGTGTCAAACAACGTAAAGCAAATCGACCATTGACCCAGACCGTTTTTACTGGCACAGTACTTAGTTTTTACTGACACAGGAAGAGTAATTTAGTAAATTTTAATTAACGTCGTACAAGAGCAACACAACGGACTGTGATCACTCCCCAAAGGGCGATATCCGAGTATAACACCACCTAATTTTGAGCCACAGTCAGATGACGTGCCAACACCTGAGCTGGCACCCCACTCTCCAAACTTCCACAGCAACCCAACGTGAGGACGTTCGGCCACGACAGATGCAAGGTGTACCAGACGCCTCTACACCATACACTTAGAAACATCCATGCAATGACACGGATTCGAACCAGGAACCAGCCTTAACTACCAGACCGGTTGGTCGGCGACACAGGGAGAGAGAAATATATAAGTTGTGAGGAATTAAAATACCCCCTCTTACAACTCGTAGGTTGCAAACGCAGAGTGTAAGCTCACTGAGTTACGGCGAATCTCATTGAGATTAGGAAGCAAGATATATAAAGTAGTCAAATTTGTTTAGTGATTTTTTTTGTGGTGGATTGTAATGCTCCCAACTTCTAGTTTCAATAATTTATCTCTGTATGGGATCTATGGTATAATTTCACTGACCCATTTATGGGACGTGGTAGCTCGATTGGACGAGCATCGGATTAGTAACTGGTGGGTTGTGCGTTCGAATCCAACCAAAGACCGTGAGACTGGTGCATGTTAAATCTGTTGTGGCATCAAATGTCCCTACGTTGGCATGGTGGGGAGATTTGGTGAGTGGGGTGCCAGAACAGGTTTGAAAACGTCAAATTACATGGTGTTGTTCTTGTGTCTTTCTCTTCGTGTTTGATCTCGGACCATCGCTAACTACCCGTTGCGGTGGACAAGTGCAACGTTAATTAATTACCTACCTCCCCAGGTGCAGGTTGTGTTGCTCTACTAAAAATTACCTTTACCCCAGGTGCAGAATTATTTCAATGCTCCACAACACAACTCCAAGCAGTTACAATTGTTCTGTAGGCATTTTGTCCGAATTTTGAAAACTGCAGTCAAATCAAAAACAGACGTAAAAACACAATAATCGTCTACATGCGTATTACATATTTCTAATAAAACATCGAAATTAATTTACTTACTTTATTTAAGACCAAGGCATACTTTCAGAATTTGCAATTCTGTCGATACCTTTTGAAGTTAAATGTTTTGTCATTGATATAGAAGATGTGTTATTTATAAAGTGATTGTAGTAATTTGGGCGGTGTAAGGGGGTTGTTCCGTAGCTAGAAAAGAAACAAAGGAGAGACAAGGAGCGCGCTTTGTGCATTGCAGAACATCGTAACTTCTTATTTTAAAAAAAATTTGGCCACAATTTTGGTGAAATTAAGGAAATATAGTTCTGCAGACTTTGTTTGTTCAGCAACGTGCGTCGCAATTTTAAGCACTTTCTGCTCCCCCCCCCCCATCATAATGACAACAAGCAAAAAGTGTTTCAAGTGTTTTAATCCGACGATACGATCAATGTTGGAAAAATGCAATTTGATGCAAAAAGCAATGTCACACTATTGCATTAACTCAACAGTGTGGGGATTTCGAAACCGCCTCAGATTTCCGTCTACTATGATGAAGTCTTTTTTTTATATCAAATAAAGTGAGTTAATTAAGAGAATTACCAACCATAAGTACCCCTATGGAGGGATAACTTTAATATTAACAACAGAAATTTAAGATAAATGAAAATTTGTAAATGTGTATGAAACAAAAAATATACGGGAATATGTTCTGAAATGGAAACTATGGAAAGCTTCTACTTAGTAAGCGATACTCTGTGAAACAAAATACTGTAATGCACTTGTTGCGAAAAAACTAACGTAAAGATATGTGTAAAAAAAAAAAAAGAGAAAAATGGAAGGAAAGAATTTTTTTTTCTTTTCTGAGAATTAAAAAAAAAAGCACTGTTTGATTGTGCTAATTGGGGTTGCCTTCGCAAACCAACTTCTCTCATCATGCTCTAGGGCGCGGGTTGGTATAACTAGACGAAAACGTCAAATTAAGAGAGAACCACAATAATTGACTTAATAAATATTTACATAGATACATCCAAGCTCTGAGAAGTTCACTCTTGCATATATTTTACAGCCTGAACTCCCTAATAGAAGCAAGGAAATGGATTCGGACTTGGTGCGCTTTTTATCGTCCTGGAGTGGACTTTAACAGCGCAGTTCGATTAAAATGCAGATTGAACTTCCATCGCAATTACATTGCCGCTGTGTTCCCTTCCGCTTCCGCTTCAATCCTTCCGCCAAAAGTTTCATGACTTCCGGTTCAAGCAAGCGAGCCTCGTTCCCCGAGTGTTTAATACCGCGCCTCAACATTTCGGATGTTCAAATTGCGTTACTTTTTGCTTTTTATGTTCTTCTCCAGCTTTCTTTCTCTTGGAAAGTGACGGAAAAATTAGCGTATAAAACTGGCAACAGATTTTAAGCGTTTGCTACAAAAAGGAATAATTTATCTCGGGGTAAAACATGGGGCCGCGGTAGCAAGGTTGGGTAACTTCAATCCATGTTGCACTTGAACACGACGGGCTATTGGCGTCGGTCCGGGATTAATCTCGAAGGGAAAGATTTGACGACACCACCTAATTTTGTGAATCAATCAGATGACGAGGTCAGGCTTGAGCTGGTAACCCACTCTCCAAACGTCCACGCCAACGTGAGGCCACGACAGATTTAACAATCACCGGCCTTCGTGTACACGACTGTCTTTCGTTGACCCGAGTTTCACAGCCGTGACCCTCCTGTTGCTAGGAGGTAGGAATTTTTATTAACGTAACACTAGAGCAACACAATGGGCTATTGGCGACGGTCCGGGATCACTACCAAAAGGAAAATTCCGAGAACACCACATAAATTTGCATCAGTCATATTTTTGAGGTCATGCCAGAGCTGGCACACCTCTCCATACCTCTACGCTAACGTTACGTCGCGATAGATTTAACGTGTACCGGCCTTCGCGTACACAACGGTATTTGGTTGGACCTAGTTGTAAACTCTAAACCCCCGGGTGCTAATCCATTAAACTTCCAATCGGCCTATCGCAGCCCTTTAACTTTGCAGAAATCTGCATTTTTCCATACACTAGAGTTTTGACACGTAAGTCATTTTTCCACACGTAAGAGTTATTTTACCACACGTAAGAGTCATCTCTACACATATGAGTTATTTTTCCACACGTATGATTTATTTTACCACACGAGTCATTTCCACACATAAGAGTTATTTTACCACACGTGAGAGTCATCTCTACACATAAGAGCATAAAGAGTCCTTTTCCACACGTAGACCTGCCTCAGTGACCTCCCAAAACACCGATGGTCTGTGATAGCAGAAAAATATAAGCCAGGTCAATTCCTCATCCTCCACCTCTTAAACGCAGTGCGTTTGATGGCTTAAAAATACCATCAAACCCACGCTTTTTGCCGTTGATAAAATCTGATAAATCAAAAAAATATCCCGAATAATTCATCGCAGGATAAAAATGAAACTCCCTCCAGAACATCCCGTAGCGGAGGGATAAATAAAAACACATTGTAAAGTAAAGTGCCCATCCTCGCATTTTATCTTAAAATATGAAATGAAAGCAAGCTTCACATTTGGCTCGAAAGAAATCGCATGTAATATACAAGTCGGAGAAGGGAGCATTCCCAGTGGAAAGTGTCCAGTAGAAGAGTGGAAAAAGAGGATATTTCTTCTCGAAACGATTTGAAACACCCCCATTTATTTACATAAGATTTCCAGACGGAACTTTTTCTGTCTACAAACTTTAGTCGCTATTCATTCCCCACCAACACGGGGATTTTTATTCCTCCTCTTGGCTTCCGAAATATAAGTTTACTTTCAATTTTAGTGACAACATTCGATTGTTTTTATCTACTTTCAGAGACGTTTCGCATACATGAGAGGTTTTGGCTTCGGTTACGGTGCAGTTTTGTTTTCTTGACTTTCGTTTTGTGTTGTGGGGGCTATATGTCAGGGTGGAAAAAAAATAATTTATTCACTTGCGGTTTTATTCTTAAAGAATTAGTATTTCATTCATATTTATGTCTGCGAAAGAACGAATTTCAATTTCCATCTCCATCTAATTTTGGAGAATTGATACTCAGCCTTCCCTCTATTTGTCTAACAGACAACAGTCAACCACTTAGATTGATTGCAATTATTCCTTGTATGCACAAACATTTTGTGAGGCTTTCGTTGTTTTAAGTTTCCATGGTTTTACGAAGTCAACTACTAGTAGCATCTATTGGGTTTCTGGAGGTTTGTTTGTACCAAACACCTGTTTTGCTAAATGTAATGAAATCATGTAAACATAACATCAGAATGGATAAACTTACTTTATTATAACATATTTACAACTCCAGTAATTAGCTTATTTATATCAACAAGAATTTAACACAGTTCCACAGTCAGCGAGTTCGAAGTCTGCGAGACAGAAAGCTAGATTGATTATAAAATTCAAAACTAACGTTTCTTCTTTGTGTACTTAATTTTTGCATGTGCATAGCTTACAAGAATTTTCGAGAACGTGAGAACACAAAAACAGCTGCCATTGGTTGTTAATTTGGAGGGGGTTACGAAGAATCAAGTATCTGACATTAGCGCATGTTTGTTTACCTTGCAGGTTTTGAGTTGTTTTCTGGATGTAGTCTTGCCTCTACAGGTTGATGCAAAAGTTTATCCCGTTTTTGCATCGCAAAACTAAAGAGTTGTCTTCTTCACGCGTGTCTAGTTTTGATGTTGTTTGAAAGAAGGAATTTCTGTGAGTACTCGGGAAAAAAATTATGTTATTGGGTTGTGATTTTTAAATTTTGTTAAGCATTACAAATGGTAGAAAATAAGGAACATTTTCCCCATACTTTTTTATCTCATAAAATTCAAGAATGCTTCTCAGACGCAAAATCCTATATGTGTTGTGTAAGGTGAGGGTGCTGTAAGTGGCTCAGAAAGTTTCGTCATCTGAATCATTTCTTTAGCCAGAAACCTCAGAACTTCTATAAGCGTGGTATTATGTAGTTACCGAAGATGGGTAAAGGTCATTGAACAGAACGGCACATACCATATTGATTCAACATGATATTTAGTAAATAATTTTTCTTCGACATTTTTAAAAAAGGAATGAACTTTATAGTCAACCGCATATCTAATACAGCCACTGATGATAAACGAGAACATGTTTTGTAGGAGCATGCCTACGAGTAGAGTAATAAAATGTATTTAAGGCAGATAATAGTAAAGCATAAGTGCTTTTTGATGAATTCAAGTGGTTCATGTCTTTAAACAATAACAAATTATTTTACTTTTCATCATTTTATCAAAATCTATATATATAAAACACTAACGTACGTGGACCCGAAATCGACATTATTTATGTATCGTCGAATGGCAACAATCAACGTAAATACAATAACCCAGATATTTTGAATTCTTGCTGTTTTCAAATAGCCGAGGTCAATTTCTATGCAAAATAAGGAATTAAATTGTAATATTTATGTTTAAACTGACTTTTTATTTCTTCCTTTGACGTAAAAGTAATTTAAGCGTAGTTTTGCTACCCGGTATCTGGCCACGTCAGAATTAATGTTTACTTTTTTAATTTGATTTAGAATTCCGTACTAGGGTATTTGAGTTGACTGCGAGATGTTGCGGACATATTTGAGGATTCCCAAGTATTATAAATAAGTGTTCTTTTTGTTAATAAATCATTATTGTCTTAGTCAATATCGTTGAAAGTCTTTTGTCGCATTATTCTATTTCACAATATATTCAGGAAGTCGAAATTCAACACGTTTGAATAGATACGTACGTGTTTTCTTCCCCCAGAATTTTGCATTTTTTCAAGGATTGGAATTTTAATTTTGTTTGCATTATGTGTTATGTATATTACCTATTGCAGAAATATTATTTAGGAGTTATATTTTAACGATATGTCTATTTCCTGCAAAATATCACTAGATATGGGTAATTTTGTAGCGGTATATGTATATTTTGACCAACTTTACTTAAATGTGATTGAATGCGCAATGATTTGAAGAATTGTTTCATAAAAATGAATAAAATATACAAATCAAAACATGTTTAATTACGGTGTGTAAAAATTAAAAAAAAAAGCACTATTACACACCGCCGAGCGCTAGCCGGCGCAGACCGGCTAGTAATTTTAAAAAAGCAGACTTATCCGGCGTTACTCGAGTTGAATTGGTTAACAAACTTCCACTTTCGGAAATAAATTGTAATTCTCATTTATTAAATGGAACAGCAGTCGTATTCTTATAAAGGTACACAACTGTTAAATACAATTTCACAACCGTAAATTAATGTCAAATTAAACATTTAAAATTTTTGTCGAATTTAAATTTATAATAAGAAAGAAGTCTCTAGAGTTTGCTAATGTTACCCAGAATTCATGGAATAATTGAGAGTACGCATATAAAGGCCTTCTACGTCATTTAAAAACAAAAGCATTTCCCAAAATTTTGATACAATGATTCAAAAAGAAATATCTAAATAAGTAAACATTTATTTCTGTTTTTATACTTAAAATTGGATTCTTGAAATACACTCCTATCCATAAATTAAGGATAATGCCAGCTCCGGCAAATAAAGGTTCAGATACAAAACAAACGTGACTTATTCATGAATCCCATTTATTAAACAAAAGATAAAGAACAATAAAGATGGTGTATGTATGATACCATTCATAAAAACTACGATTTTTGCTCACTGGAGCAATTACAAAAAATATCGACCTTACAAAAACTTAACATGACATGTTGGTATGATGGGTAATACATTGTATGCTTCCCAGACGATGAAATTACAGTCCTTACAACGCATAGGCATGCTGAGGATTAAATTATCGAGTTGATCTTGGGGAAGATCACTCCACTCAGCAAGCAATACTCTCCGAAGTTCCGGTACACATGTAGGAGGTGGTTGACGGGCTGCAACTCGTCGGCCAAGCATGTCCCACACATGCTTTATCGGATTCAAGTCAGATGAGAATGCTGGCCATTCAATACGGGTGATATACTCAGATTCATGGCATTCAATTATAATGTTTGCACGGTGAGGACTGGCGTTGTCATCCATTAACACAAATTCTGCGTCCATGGCACCCCTAAACATACGTACATTTTGTTGCAGAATGATATCCCGATAAATTTGGCCTCTCATGGTTCCGATTTGAACACATAGATCTGTTCTGGAGCCCAGTATAATTCCGCCCCAAACGAGCAATCCTGCACCACCATAACGGTGTCGTTCAATGATGCTGTCTTGGTGGTATCGGGTACCTGACGTTCTCCATATGAACGTCCGCCGGGAATCAGATTGCAAGCCAAACCTGAACTCGTCGGTAAACATCACACAAGCCCACTGTGGTGATGTCCACATTACATGCTTACTCCAGGCTAACTGCTGGCGACAGTGAGTTGCCGTGAGTAGAACACATCTGACAGGCCTGCCAGCATACAGACCAACATGTCCCAAACGTCTGTAAACAGTTTGCATTGAAACTATCGTAAACGTGGCTGAAGATAGCTGACGAAAAAGGTCAGATGCTGAGCTCCGTCTGCTTTTTTTTTACAGTTACTGCTAAATACCGGTCGTCATTCGGCGTTGTAACTCGGGGTCGACCTGTATTGTAACGTCTACTTACATTTCCATCATTTTGAAATCGTTGCCAAAGCCTAGAGATGGCACTTTGGGCGATTTCAAGTTCTACTGAAACTTCCATCTGAGTACGCCCACATTCCTGGCGGCCGATAATTCTACCACGTAAAAATCATCGACATGCGTCCTCAGTGCCATAACTATTCGGTTGTGGCACTGAGCGGCTTACAGAACGCTTGTGAACAATTTTACTTCTTTGCTACCATTCCTTATATAGACCTCTCTTACACTCTCGTCATTGTGATGTTCTATCGGCGTCATCTGATGGCTTCCTGTAATTTGGATATTATTCTTGAAGGTGTGTGCGATAATTCTACAGGTGAAATTTTTACATTAGAGTTCGATTTCCTTGTAATTCTGAACTATCCTTGATTTATGGACATGAGTGTACTATAAGCTAACAGATTACAGAAATATAAAAAAAATTAATAACTTTTCAAACTAATTGAGTTGTGCAAGCCAAAAGTAATTTCTGAAAGTACCAAGGATTCATATTAGCTACCAATCCTATTTTAAAAGGCTTTGAGGGTTTTGTTATTCATAGTTTTATTCTTATGTTCTGACTCAAATAATCAGAATTTTTTTTATATTTCGTAAAAAAAAGGGTCAAAATAAATAAAGCATTCCGTACTACTAGTTTTTGAAAAAAATAATTACTTTTTCTACAGTACTGGTAAAACAATCAAAGTAATCGCCCAATGTCCCAAACCCTTCCAGTTTCTCCAAACCTACCAAATTATAGTTGATTTTAAGTGCACTCAGAAATTTAAACATTAAACTTATTTAAATATATAGGCAGAGGAGATTTAACTAATGTATTCATTCAACTAAAATAGGATTTGTAAAGCATAGAAGAGTGTATTATTCTTTGCAGAATAAGTTCTTTGTAATACTCGCAGAAAAAAAAAACACTCACAACGGTAACGGACAGACTTTCCGACATAACCAAGTTTAGTCACTAAATAAATTGACAGACTCACATTACACAAGGGATCATGAAAATACATCCAACCGTTTGTAAGTAGTACGGAACAACATACATATACAGACAAACACGCAAGTTAAATTTGTCGCGGTCTCAAATGTTCAAACGTCTTTAAATTGTTATGTGTGGAAGTTTGGAGTACATTTGACCATTGTTTAAAACCACAAGGTGTTGTCATCGTATCATCGATACTAATCTATACCAGCCACCTATAGCCCGTGGTGTTGCTCCAGTGCGACATAAAATCAACTACCTAGCAAGTGAGCAGTGGGGTAGTTGGAAGATTTCACCCTCGTTTCACAATCGTTAGGTGTTTTTCTCATAGGAATGCACAAAAGAACTTTCCTCAATGGTCTCTAAGGGATGCATTGTGTGCGTTTTATATTACAAATACAATTATTGAGGAGGTAGTTGAATTAACGTTCGAACAACACAACGGGATATTGGTGACAGTCCATGATCAATCCCACAGGGAAAGATCGGAGGACAACACCTCGTCATTTTGAACCACGGTCAGAATACGAGGTCAACCATTAGCTGGCACCCCACTCTCGAAACCTCCACACCACGCAAACGTCAGGATACTTGACGCCATGACAGATTTAACGTGCACCAGCCTCCCCCCACACACACTTTCGTGGCCTTCTTTAGCTGGATCGAGTTTCAAACTCGCAACCCTCCGGTTCATAATCCGTTGTTCCACCAATTGGGATTCCATGGCCCAACCACGGTCAGATGACGAGGTGAACGCAACGTAAGTTTGTACCACGGTCAGATGACGAGGTAAACACCTTACCTGGTACCCCACTCTCCAAACGTCCACACCATTTGAAGTCGCAACAGAATTAACGAGCACTAGCTCGAACGTTCATGACGGTCTTTGGTGGGATAGTTTCGAACTCGTAAGCTTCCTGTTAACAATCCACAACTCTTCCAACCTGTTGCCGCGGCCACGAAAGCAAAAGCTTTACTACTCCAAAATAAATACATAGAGGGAGAAATCAAACTTGACAGGAATCGTTCCTGCTCCGCCTACACCTCGCAGGTGGCTAGCGCAGTGGAAATACCCCACCGAGTCATACAGCCCCGGTACCACTTGAGTAAGTTAAGGGTAGTATGGACCCGCCGTAGCTCAGTCAGTAGAGCGTCGGGCTCGCATCAGTAGGGTTGTGGATTCTGTCCTCGGCGGAACCTGCAATTCTGATGATGCGAGATCGGCGCTTTGACCTGGCTAAAGACCGTCGTGTTCACTAATGGTGACTGGGGCACGTTAAATAGGTCGTGGTCACAAAGTCCCCCATATTCCCATACCAAATCAATACCTCTGGGGTCTGGGGGTACCTGATCAGGGGGTTATCGGCCTCTGATTGGGATCTAAATTACGATATGTGTGAGTGAATGGATGTATGAAAGGCACCTTCCTGTAATACGGATGTGCCATGTATGTCGAGCAAAGTCGGACTTCCTCCCAATGGGGCTCACTTACATGGAAGGCGCACCCCCTCGCCTCTTGCCGTCTTCGACGGGCCTGGCACTCCTTTGGTCTGCCAGTGTAGGCATGAGAAACAACAACAAGGGTAGTATGTATGGATTTTTATTTAACGGGTCTCTCATTGGAGTAACACAACGGGCTATGGGTGACTGTCCGAGATCAAACCGGAGGGGCAAGAACCGTGGACAACACCACGTAATTTTGAACCACAATCAGAAAATGGAGGGTAATAAATTCATAAATCCTTTGCTGTTGAGTATTTTGCTTAAAAAACTATTTGTCGGTAGTTATGAAATGGATGACGTTGCTAGGAATCCATGTTTGGATAATGCGAGGTGGATAAGAATTGAAGCCTTTGATTAATATCTGATGATCTGATATGAGTGAAGTGATGCATTTCATTTCAATGTTATAAGAAAACAAATACTTAACTAATAAAACTATAATCTAAAATACAATTTTTTTTACAAATGAGACGCTCAGTAAATGTTTTGCTCTTACGCTTTATTAATGAAGATGTCAACTGAGTAAACCCAATAAGCCAAATGCTTTCAGTTGAATTGACGGTAATGGTAATTTTAGTTAACGTCGTACTAGAGCAACACAACGAGCCATTGACGACGGTCCGCGATCAGTCCCTTAAGGGAAAGATCCGAGGACAAAACCTCATAATTTGGAACCACGGTCAGATGAAGAAACAACACCTGAGCTGGTACCCCACTCTCCAAACTTCCACACCAACCCAACGTGAGTTGAGTTGACGGAAAATTATTTTCAGTGCCACTGACGAACCGGTTTGAGTTGCCAACTTGACAGATTTATTTTAGAAGCTTTAAAAGGAGCTTAATCTCCTACATTTATTTACACTTTCGTCCATAAGCCGATAAAGTTTTGAAAATTTTGGTTGTACTTTTTACAAGATAAGCGTACTTTAGAATCAAAAATTAAACAATATTCCTTCATTCTGAATACTTATGATTTAAATGTGAGTATAAAATCCGATTGACTATCAGAACTCTTAGCAAATATATTAAATTTCGACTTAAGACCAATAGTATATTTAATATGGAAAATGGTGTACGGAGAATATTTATTAACTGAATATTTTCGAATTACATTGTTGAAAAGTTCAGTAATTGTAAGCGCTTACGTAATATAATATTACAGAAGTTATGAGGACTATCAGCGTAAATTCGTTGAACAATGTTTTAACATTTAAAGCTTATTTAAAAATTTCATTGCATGAAATAGGATTGATAAAACGTTCAACTCTTTTGTTGAAAAATGTGAACCATTTTAAGGAAATTAAACTTATACAATCATCTCTTCCGTGACCCCACTAAAAATTAAAAACAGAACATGAATTTGTTGATTTATTTTTTCAAATGGTTGGTATTTAATAAACGTCACACTGGAGCAAGGCAATGGGCTATTGGTGACGGTTCGAGATCAAAACACGAAGGGAAAGATTCGAGGACAAGACCACGTCATGTCGAACCGCGGTCAGATCACGAGGCAACGCCCGAGCTGGCACCCAACTCTCAAATCTTACACACCACGCCAACGTGAGTTAATTTGAGGTCATGACAGATTTAACGTGCACAAGCCCCCTTTGTCTCAGCCTCAGAAAGAGGACATGAATTTGTTATGGTTTATTATTTACGATTAAAATAGCCGACCTCACTTGGGTTGAATTGAGAAACTATCGATTGAAAGTGACCAGAAAAATAACTTTCCTTTGCTGTTAAATAATCTTTCGTTAAAAAATATCATTCAAGTGTAAAATAATTTGCAAAACCTTTTCGACATTTTTATAATTTCTACAATCTAATTTGGACACAAATCCTGTATATGCATATCCATCCATATAATATATTTTACATATATCGCACCCCTGCTAACAGTACAAACTGACGAAAGGTGACAGATATTAAAATAACTACTACAAAAGACGATTTTAAGAGATGATTAGGAACAAAACTAAGTTTTATTTTTTTTAATCAAGTGCGTTTTTTCTTGAAAATTCCATATTGTTGCACGTGCAACAATAAAATAACTTGTTTTAAATTGAATGTCTTCAGTACAGACGAAGCAAATGTAACTTGTTCATTTTTAAATGTTAAATTTGAATCGTAAAAAAAGCCACCTTGGCCTTTTGTTGCTATGACAAAGAATATGATGTTTCAAGTCCTAGTTCGGATATTTTTATAACATTTACGTTACTTCAATAATTTCCAAATTCCACGTAAAAATTGATTTATTCTACCTTACATTGCCGCTTTAAATCAAACACTCTGCGGTGTTGTTGCGTGTCATATGTAAAGGAAAAACAATTTATTAAAATTAATATTTTAAACAGAAAACACATAGTTAAAACAAAATAAAATTTGGCGGAAAAATTATTGTTTAAAGATATAAATTCATGATGTTTTTTCATCTTTTAATCTCGAACAATTACCATAATTTCAAATAAAAACTAGACAAAATTTAAAACAAGAAATTAAATCCGATTGTAAAAAAAGAAACAGAAAATATCAAAACAAACGCGAGTTTCCGTTACGTTGCAGAATATGGTGTGTCCCTAATATTTGGAAATAATTTATATTTCGAAAAAAAATAAATAGGGCTCGAAATACAAATACATTAGAATTTAAATTAAGTAAAAATAGTTTGTGAAAAAAGAATTGTTTTATCAGCAGTACTGGTAAAACTATCCAAGTAATTTCAATGCTCAATCTACTTTCCAACTACTCCAAAACTACCAAATTATGGTTGATTTAAGTAGTTACTCAGATGTTTTAACATGAAACTTGCCTAAATTTTTAAGCGAAGAAATTTTGAACAATGTATTGACTAGACAACACTACGGTGTATCATATTTAGAAAATTGCATAGAGCAGGAAGACAGACAGATACTTGAGCAACCAAGTTCAATCACTAAGTGAAGATAAATAGTCACAGTATGCTAAGTTTCATGAAAATATATTAAACTATTCGGATGTAGAATGGGCACATACAGACAGACAGATGAACAGACAGGTGGACAGACACCAAACCCGCAAGAGACGATTTAAGCATCAAAAGGATCCAAAATGGATAGAAAACTTGAAATAGGTCTAAAATATTCAATGTACAAACCACTCCATTCTTATTTATATAGATTCTTCTTATGAATTGATAGTTCAAAAACGTGTTATGTCCAGCAAAATGCAGAGTTTAAAAAAGAGTCGCAAGCAAGGCAGAAAGGGTTCCAGTGTTTCAGAGGCGGGGCCCTACTCCTAGCACGATATTTGTAACAATAAACCTCTATAACACCTGCTTCTAATGCTTGCATCTAAGAGCAAAAAAATTCGATTTAGGGAACTTACAACAAAATTGTGAGAGAAAGAGATGTCAAGAGCACTAACAAGACTGTCAACTTGAATACCGCGAAAAGCACCTCCCTGGAAAGTAAGGTCACACACAACTGCTGTCTCTTACACTTGAAAGAATAAAGTGTCAAAAACGTTATCATTAATTTTAAGCAACAAGCGAAAGTTTCGTTTAGTTTTATTTCTCTTTAAATAATAGGCTGAAGCTTGAGGAAAAGCTTATCATCCATTCTCCTTATAAAATTTAAGAGGAATCAAAGTTAACTCTCGTAAGGTGGTTTATCTTCGCGTCGAAAACCATCTTCTAGTGGCCATCCTCTAATGAAAAAAACTATTCCTGGTAAGGAACAATTTGTTTTCTTTCTTGGATTTTCGTTCCCTCCCTTTGCGTACTGGGGCAGTCTTGTCTCAACGCGGTATATCATCATTAGCAAATTTGATCAGATCTTGCACGAAATATCTCGTTGAAACAAGTTTTTGGTAGGTAGATATTTTACTTAACTGTCGCACTGGAGCAATACAACGGTCTATTGGGGACGGCCCGGGATCAATCCTCAAGAGAAAGATCCGAGAACACCACGTAATTCTTAACCGCGGTCAGATGAAGTGACAACACCTGAGCTAGAACCCCACTCTCTAAACTTCCATTCCACACCACGCCATAGTGAGGGTTTTGAGTCCACGACGGATTCAACGTGCACCACACCCCTTTGCACACGACGGTCTTCGGTTACCACGTATTGGGTTAAGCAGTAAGATACTATGCATAAACAAATTGGCATATTTCGGTCTTGTCAAAATCATAATTACAAAATAAAAGTTACAAAATGTTTAGACTAAATTATAAACAGGGTGTTTCGAAACTCATGGGTAAAAATGTAAGGGGTGATAGAAAACATCTAAACAAGCAACTTTCACCAGACAATGCATGGGCGGAGAACAAGCGGTGAACCGCAAGACGGTGCTGTAATGGAAAGCATAAAGCGCGAGTTTTCTTACACATCGCCATTTCTAACGTGGATTTCAGAAGGCAAGGCGACGTACAGTAATCAGGAAAAGTCGGACATGCATTTTATGTATGATCTTGCGAATGTGAATGCTCTGGAAGCCGAAAGACTGTACAGGCAGCGTTTCCCGAGAAGACACGTGCCAGACCGAAAAATGTTCGAGCGATTGCATCGGTGCCTGTGCGAAACGGGATGCCTTTGTCATCGGCATGCATGATACTGAGCGTGGCATGAGTGTGTGGACGTCACAAGTTGTAGAGTACATACTGCAAAGAGTGGAAGATCGTCCGGATATTAGCACGCGAAAGGTTTCCCGTGCTGTAAATGTGCCCCACTTGATTGTTTGGCGAGTACTACGAGACAAAGGATTACACCCTTAACTTGCACAGAAAGTGCAAGTCGTGATACCAGCAGATTATGCGCCACGTGTCGATTTTGCACGTTGGTTTTTGCAACAGCTCGCAACACAGCCTGATTTTAGTGCTCATACGTTATTCACGGATGAATGCACCTTTACTCGTGAAGGCATTTCTAATACGTACAACCTTCATGTGTGGGCATCTAACAATCCGTACGACACACGTCCTCATGCGTAACAGAAGCGTTTCAGCGTAAATGTTTGGACTTAAATTGTGGGTGACCATTTGATCGGTCTATACCTACTGCCATTCGGACAGGACGGCATAAGATACCTCACATTTTTACAACAGGTATTGCCACATACCAAAAACATATTTATTATTTAATTATTTACTATTTGATTTAATTATTCATAAAATAAATATTTATTTATTTAAAGAAAATCACATTTAAGGTCGCAATCTGGTGTAAAACTTACCGCAGATTTCAAATCCGTTGTAATTTTCACTCTATCTTCAACGATCACAAAGATAGAAACTTGAATTAGAGGAATAAAAAACATAGTTTAATGCTTACGAAAAGCGGACCTCTAAAACCTCGCCAAACGCCGCATGTGAACTGGGCCTTATCCCATGTGACAAATTACATGGAACAGGAAGATAATAGTAAAAATATTAACTATCCAGCTGTGCTTCCAGGTGTCGATATCTTTCGAAAAGCCACACCTTAGCCGAGCGTGAAACTGTAACCAAACCTTTGGAAACGAAATGCGATCCCAAACTATACGACTTGAATTGACACTTTATCCTTATTCCGATTGACGTGTCTTGATGAACGTCTCTTTTAACCAGCTCTTATCAAGTGTATACTTTGTATTGCTTATTAAATCCATTTTAAATATTCATTGACTATTTTTACATGTTGTATTTAGCTATAGGGTAGATGTTACTAATATCGCCTACCCTAACTATTCCTCTGTATCTCAGCCTCCTGGGTTGGGAAATCAGGCTGGAAACTAAAGGAATATCACTGGTGAGAACTATTCTCCTTTGGTTTCCAGAGTTCATATGCTTTCTTTACTTAAGTCAATTGAAGTTAACTAGTAAAACTTCAAAACGTTTCTCAAGAGAATTTTCAAGAGTGGGTTCCTAATAACACCTACACCTGTTCCTATTACCACCCACCAGGCTAAATTAGGAACTACCATTAAAAATGAGTTGCTAGGAGAGCATACATACCTACCTTTAGAATTAAATGTATTTTTCGAGTCATATATAAGAAATTATGATTTGGAAACATTTACCTGGATACTCCCTGAATTGATTGGAGACAAAAAAAATACGGTGTGTGTGCGTGTGTGATCACAATATCAAATACTGCAGATACAATAGTGTTTTTGGTATAACTGATAGGAAAATAGCCGGTGGCACTACGTGAGGCAAAACCCTTTACCGTCAAAGTAACTACATAAACTCATAGATGTCGCGCATAGTACACTGGTGAAATAAATCAAGAGAATTTGCATATTTTATCGAATTTCATGAAAAGAGCTGAACTGAATGTTAAACCACTGCTTCTAGACAAAAATTCAAATCTTGTACGTCAAATACGTAAGCGTACACGTGTGTGTAGACGGAGCCAGTAAACAAGCTTTATAAGCGCGTGTAAGTTAAGACGCATTTCGTTCGCTAGCACACCTCGGCGAATTTCTTGGTGTTATTTTGCGGCAATCGGTTAATTTCAAATTGTAACAGTAAAAATGAGTAACCACCAACGTTTAGATGAAGGAATGAGGTGGCGAATTGTGGGGAGGCTAGAAGCAGGCCATTCTCAAGTCCAAATTTGTAGAGAGTTCAATTTAACGCCCAGCGTCGTGTTTAACTTATGGAAACAGTTCCAGGATACCGGATCCATCGAGACAAAGCCTAGGCAAGGTCGTCCAAGAGCCACGACTGCCAGAGAAGATCGCCATTTGTCGATTATAGCGAGGCGTAACAGGAGTGCTACAGCTTCTCAGCTATCTCGTGATTTGTATGCAGCCACATGAACCCGTGTATCAAGGGTGACTGTTTCCAAAAGACTTCATGAGAGAGGGTTGTTCGCAAGAAGACTTGCTGTTTGCGTCCCGCTCACTTCTACGAACAGGAGAATCCGTTTATCATGGTGCAGAGAGCATATAGATTGGAGTATGGATCAATGGGCGACCGTTCTCTACACTGATGAGTCCCGGTTCAGCCTAAACACCGATTCTCGCCGTACGTTCATTTGGAGAGAACCAGGAACCTGCTACCTACCCTCCAATGTCCGCGAAATCAACCATTATGGCGGAGAAGGTTTAATGGTCTGGGCAGGCATCATGTTGGATGTCCGCACACCTATCCATATCTTTGAAAGAGGCAGGGTGACTGGAGTGAGGTATAGGGATGAGGTCTTGGAGCCCTATGTTCGACTTTTCAGGGGTGCAGTTGGCCCTGAGTTCATTTTAATGGACGATAACGTGAGGCCACATAGAGCTCTTCTGGTCGAGTGAGGATATTTGCCGGATGGATTGGCCAGCCAGATCTCCAGACCTTAACCCTATAGAGCATGTCTGGGACGCTCTGGGGATTGCAATTGCAACTCGCAATCCCCCTCCGAGAACCATCCAGGGAATGAAAACAGCGGTTCTGACGCGTGGGACCAATTGCCACAGGATATGATAAACTACCTTATTTCAAGTATGAAATCACGCTGCGAGACCTGTATATCTAGGGGCCTGTAAGGTGACCTGTAAGAGGGGACCATACCCATTTTTTATTAACCCATTTTTTTGTTTATTCTGCAACCGCTGTTTCATACCTTCCGACTCCAACGAGTTTTACGCACGATCATGCGTGTGTAATACAATTATTGAATGGTTATTTGTTTTGTATTGTATCAATGTATGTACATATCAAATTTCATTAAAATCGGTACAGTAGTTCTAGAGATAATCGACCAAGTCTGGAAATTCTCTTAATTTCTTACACCAGTGTAGCTTACAAACACGAGTAGGCAATGTTAAGAACAGGGGCGATATTTGGAACACCTACACTATACTTAAGTAATGAGCAAATATTTAGTGAAAACAAATGTATGGTGTCGAAAATGGTATATTTTTACCGAATTCAGAAAGCGTGATGCTTAAAAGATATATATATATATGGCCAGAAAATTTAACGAGCACCAGCCCCTACAAACACGACTGTCTTTGGATGGATCTAATTTCGAACTAGCAACACTGGTTTCTAATCCAATCCATTAATCTTCCAATCACGCTACCCAGGCCCGAATTTAGAACACGAAGATGAAATGCTACTTTATAAATTTTAATAATTTCGTTTCATTTTCAGGTATTAAATGTGCGTAATTTTATTTGAATACTATGTTTGAATTTACCCAGTTGGAAAATGAATGGAGTAGCTACCTGAAGGTTGAGAGTTCGAAACTAGGTCCAGCCAATGACCGTCGTATACGTGGAATGTGGTGCACGTTAAATCTGCTGTGGCTTCAAATGTCCTCGCGTTGGCATGGCGTGCAAGTTTGGACAGTGGGATGTCAGTTCAGGTGTTGTTCTCATCATCTTATCGTGGTTCAAAACGACGAGGCATGTTTCTTGGACCTTTCCCTTCAGGTTGGACAACGGACAGTCGCCAATAGCCCGTTATATTGTTCCTCAGTTTGGCATTAAATAACTACCTACCTGTATATTTCTATGCTAATGCTCACTATAAAAGGATTTAAATTAGGTGACTGATGACACTAGCAACAATAGATACTGGTTGGCCCAAAAGTCAGGTTAATGTAGGGTATTAAACACTATCTACCAATAAGTATTTGGATACCTGTGATACAAAATAAAAACAAAATTGGTTCATATTCAATAGTTGGTAGTCCATTTATTCGGTTAACTCCATTGTCCCCATACCAATCCATGGTAGACCTCGCAATATGATAGCTGGCGTTGTCGTCCTAAAAGTAACATGGGTCCAACCCGTAAAACTGCCACAACGTAGGAAGCACCCTGTCCTCCAAAATAGTGCAGTAGGCTCAGCGTTGACCTCACCATGAATTTGGACCAAGGGTCCCAGTCCATACCAGAAGAAACACCCCTAGACCATAATTCCACCTCCGCCGAACTTAACTGTGGGCACCATGCATTCTGGCAGGAGGCGTTATCCAAGAAGACGCCTGACCCTGCCAACCGAACGGTTGATAAGGAACCTTGATTCGTCGCTCCAGAGAATCCGTTTCTATTGATCTACGGTCCACTTTCGACGTTATTTGCATCACATTAACCGAGCAGCGCTGTTGGACTTTATGATCAAAGGCTTATGGACGGCAGCACGACCGTGAAATCAAGTATATGTGCTTCCTTACGGATGGTATTCATCGAAACAACACTCCCGGATGCCTGATGAAAATCCTGGAGTGTGTGGGTCATCGGTTGGGTGCGGTTCTTCCGAATTTTTCTGGACAGCACCCGTCGGTCTATCTTCCAGTTTCGTGGGTCTGCCGTCTCGGGACACATTCTGACAATCACCGCTCACCTTCCAATTCTGAATCACATGGGCCACTGTCCATATTGGGTAATTCAGCTCGCTAGATATGTCCCTTAAGAATCGGCTATTTCTGTGATACCCGACGATTACACCTTTCTCGAAATCAAATAACTCTGCCAATGTGTTTCCTACACGATATTTAACGGCGGAGAGCGTGACGTATATCAGGACCGCAGATATCGTCATTTTCATGGGTATCCAAATACTTATTGGAAGATATAGTGTATAAGGCACATTAATTATAAAAATAAAATACCTTTTTTGCTATTAATTTTTAAAAATTTTCTTTATCAGTTTATTTATATGTAATCCTTGGAAAAGAGTTGAGACATTTAAGACAGAGCGACGAGTAAAAACAATCTAATTTTATCTACAAATCAACGGTCAATTGTGCTAACATTCGTCACATTGTGACAAACAGCACACATTCGTCATTTTGGGATCAGACAACCACCATCTAAAGAAGCGACAAACACAGTTACAATCTACAAAACTAACTAAAAATAATCTCCAAGAGGTATAATTTATTGTTTATAAAAGTATAAACGTAAACTATTTTTAGTACATAAAAGAGTTATTTTATTTTTAAACTGTCTAGTGACCGTTTTCAGAAAGCATCACTAGACCTTTTTTAGGACCATCCTGCATAAATAATTAAGAAATTTCAGCGTATACGCCAAGCGCGAATATGACATGAAAAGCTCTAAAATATTAATCTAAAAGAAACATCAATATTGAGAGCAAAAACAAATTTACAGTTTCCCTTTGAAGATCCAGTGATATCGTGGTTGTTTGGTGCGCATGAATCTAAATTAGCAAATTGGATTATGCTAAATATCTGCAATGAAAGTGAGCAGGCAATATTTCACGGTCGAAATCTAATTTCGTTAGGCACGTCAAAACGGCGAACAAACAACTCGGATGTAAAAACTTGACAGCATAATAAGCAAAGTATGTGCTTTGAAACGAGCTAAATGCCCTCTTTTACTATATTGTCTAGCATACTATTTATTCATTGACTTACACAAATAATCAATCCTCGTTATGTAACGTGAGTTGTTTTTCGTGTAAGCAAAGAGCGTTATTTCCATAAAATTTCTTTTCCGTTGTGTCAATTAGATGTTTCGTTCATTTTATGTACCATGGTGTGGTTTTTAATTAAAGCCTCTGTCGAGCGACACAACAGGCTATTTGCAACGATCCGGGATCAAACCCGACAGGTAAGATCCGAGGACAGCACTACGTAGTTTTGAACCACGGTCAGATGACCTGAACTGGTACACCACTCTCCAAACTTTCATATCCCTCCAACATGAGAAAATTTTATTAAACGTGCTGGTAATTGGTAATTTTTAATTACCGTCGTACTAGAGCAATACAACAAGCTATTGACGACTATTCGGGATCAATGCTTTAGGAGAAAGATCCGAGGACACCTCGTAATTTTGAACCACGATCAGATGACGAAGAACACCTGAGCTGGCTCCTCACTCTCCAAACTTCCACATCTACCCAACGTGAAGCCTTTCGGTCACGATAGATTGAAGGTGCACCAGCCGCCTCCATATGCTTACAAAGATACATGCCTTGACCCGGATTCAAACCAGGAACCTTCCTATCTAGAGGCTAAGACCTTAACCACTATACCGGTTGGTCGGTTAGATTAGGCCCGGTGCACACATTCGGTTTTCTAACGTGCGGCACCGCTGTTGCAATGCAAGTCGGTCTGAGATACATTAGATCCAATGGAGCAGTGCACACCTGACTCCAGCGCCGCTGGGGAGACGCACGTCCAACTTGCGTGCAATTTGTACCGCAATTCCCCACGGCGCCGCAAAGTCGCCGCACATGATTCTCCGTTCTGAAGTACCTTGTTTTCATAAACAAATGGAATATAAATAATGATTAATAAATGGTTGTATCCAGTAACGTCTATTTTGTTTCAAAATATAATTTTTTTACACCAAGTGAGCGAAATAAAAACGTTTTCTTCGATAGAATATACATCGCAAACGGCGCGAAATGAGTTCTTGCGTCATTTCACGGTTATGTGTGCATAGTTGGTCTACGGTGCCGCAGTGGCGCCGCACGTGGAAAAACCGGATGTATGCACCGGGCCTTAAACGTGCATCAGCACCTTTGTAAACGACGGTCTTCGGTTGAATTCTAACTCGCAACCTTCCGGTTCCTAATTCATTACCCTACCAACCAGTTTATCTCGGCCCTTTTAATGCATCGTGATTGGTAAAGTTTCATGGTATGCGGGCCCAACTGGCGCCACACAAAAGGCAGGCAACGTCAAGCAATGAAGATAGACACAAAAGGAAAATTTTACTGACACAGAGTTGAGAAATACACCCAAGGAGGAATCGAACCTGTCACGCCTACTACTCGCAGGTTGCTAGTGCAGTGGTTTTATTTGGTTCATTTGTTTTGCCGTCGTTCATTGGCGCAAAGACCCTATTTGGCCAGGCTACGCCAACCACAAGACAACGTCAAGTAAAAAATGTCGTTAAAGGTAGGTAGGTAAGTATTTTAACTAACGTCACAGTACAGCAACATAACGGACTATTAGCTACAGTCCATGATCGTACCTGATGGGACCGTGATCATCCGAGAACACCACCTGAGCTGGCACTCCCCTCTCCACTAATCCCCACCACCCAAACATGAGGAAATTTGAGGTCACAGATTTAACATGTACCAGACCCTCTTTGAACACGATGTTCTTCTCTTGGATTAGAACTCACAACGCTGATTGTTAATCCGTTACTCCTCCATCCGGGATACCAAGGCCTCTTGTTATGAATAAAGAATTGGGGGGAGGGGAGTAATGGAATGAAATCAGAAAAAGATCGCTTGGGAATCACATGAGTGCGACTCCCATGTTTACTCAAGACAATAAGCCTCATTTGAAAAGAAAATATCAATAAAGTACCTCGGGTCCGTGAAGCCCGTATTCACCAAAAGATAATTTTGGTAATTTTGTTATACTAGAACAACACAACAGGCTATTGACGACGGTCCGGGATCAACCTCCTAAGGGAAAGATCCGAGGACAGCAACGTCATTTTGAAACACGGTCAGATGAAGAGGCAACACCTGAGCTGGCACCCCACTCTCCAAACTTCCACACCAACCCAACGTGAGAACTTTCGGCCGTGACAGATTTAAGGTGAACCAACCCCCTGTACACCATTATGGATTGCAATCCGATCCGGCGGATCCGGTAATTCGTCGGATAGGATCCAGTCCGGATCCGATAAACCCAAATTTTAAAAAAAATTAAATTATCGATTGTTCAAACCCAACTTTAAAATCGTAAAATCGTTTATAAAGCAATCGATTATGAATTAATCGATTTTATATTTTTCAATCATCAGTTGGAAGAATTCTAGTAAAAATAACAGATTAAATTATCAATAATATTTTTTTAACAAAGACTAATTAGAAAAACAAATTCTGTAATAAAATGAAGACTATTGCAAAAAGGCAAACTTTAGAAAAGAAACAGATTTTGAGAAAATACTAAAGAAAGAAATGACTTCATATATGAAATGGAGTCACAAAAAAATATTTGTCTCTTATGTACGACTACTTAATGACGGTTAAACCAACTAGTGTCGAAGCTGAGAGGGTCTTCTAGGCCGCTTGGTTATACCTATTTGCAGTTCATTGAGAAGTAGGTTGGAGGATGACACAATTAATACGATTTGTTTCCTTAGATCGTTCTTTCAAACTCAAAAGGGATTTTCATTACTATATAACTTCGATTTAAGCCAATTAAGAGTTCTCTTGTTTGTTATGTTGACAAAAAACTACCAAAATTAGATTTTTATGTTAGTATGTTAACGTTGTCGACAAGGTTAAGTACAAGTTGTATGTCATTTGCTCAACGACATTAGAGATAGACTACTTCATTTTAGATAAATAGAAAAGTACTACGTATAAAACAAACAGATGTTTTTCGGTGCGGAAACTAGTAATACTAATCATTATCTATCGTTTAATACTTACTACTAGTAGTTACTATAATTAATTGTTGGTGATTGATTTCCTACCTATGCTAAAATGCTAATGCTAAAATAAACGTTCTGTTCATCAATTTGGTATAGTATCATTTTTACCTACTTTCACTCAGCCGATTTTGGAAAAATACATACTGGTTAGATAGAGTTAACAAAGTTTTCAAATTGAAGAGTAAATACCAATCCGGACGGATCCAGCCGGATTAGTGTCAATCCCTATACACCATACACTTACAAACATTCATGCTCTGACCCTGATTCGAACCAGGAACCTTCCGCTCTAGAGGCTAACACCTTAACCATCATACCGTTTGGTCGGCTAGAGCAACACAACTGGCTATTGACAACGGTCCGGGATAAATCCTCTAAGGGAAAGATCTGAGAACAACACCACGTAATTTTGAATCACGGTCAGATGAAGAGGCAATACCTGAGCTGTAGCCGCACTCCCTCCAAACTTCCACGTCAAGCCAACGTGAGGACTTTCGGCCACGACAGATTTAAGGTGCACCAGCCGCCTCTACACCATACGCTTACAAACATCCATGCACTGACCCGGATTCAAACCAGGAACCTTCTTATCTAGAAGCTAACACCTTAACAACCAGACAGGTTGGTCGGTTTATTCACCAAAAGTAGATGTACCCTTGATAAGCAAAATATTTTGGTAGTTTCTGATATATAAAGAGTTTACAAATATTTTAGGAGTAGCAATCACTTAATGTTGCACGTTGAGAGTTGTTTCTCAAAACATATTTAAAACGCGCAAAGTTTTTTTTTTTTTTAAATATATATATATATATATTTTTTTTTTTAATCTTTTTGATAACTATTTATTAAGATCATATTTCATCTCAAATTTATACAAGACGAAAGATTGTTAATTTTGAAGAAATTAAAACATTTCTTTAATCTAAATTAATTTCAAGGTAATTGGGGAAATTCATGCCAGTTTTACGGTATACGCAATTAAGGAGGCAGAAATGATTGCCGAAGTTTAGAAACACGGCCCTTTTATTTTCTTCGACATTAATAGCGAAATAAGAAAATGGCCATTTGAGGCTATCAGAGCAAAAGTGGTCTAACCCACAAAAATCCTAAAAATTTTACTATCGCCTTTTATTAAGACTTTTTAGTTTTTTTTTATATACTGTACAAGTTCAAGTGTTCTAAAATTGCAAAATACTAATCACTGAAAAACTAATTTTCAGAATTTCAAATCATCTTGTGGATAAAATAAGAATATATATAAACATAGTGGCAAGAAAATCGCATTTATCTCTATTGACTCTGCTGGTGGGTTAGGCCACTCTTGCTTTGATATAGCCTCATTTCACCTTCTAAATAAGTATATAAAGGTAAATTAACGAAATTTCTGACAAGACTGGCATTTTACAGGAAAGCATTTTAATATGTCTTGTAGAAAACTGGAGTAATAATTTTGTGGCTACTGAACAGTAGAAAAAAGATAAAATATTTATATGCATGTAACATATTTTGTATACATCACTTTTATGTTATGCAATACATAATTTAACCAAATAATATTAGTGTTTCTTGAAATCTTGAATAATACACTTTTCTAAAATTCATTTATTAGGAAAAAAAATTTAAAACTTTATATGGAAAAAATTTTCTTCGTGTTATTGAAATTATTAGTTCTGCTGGTATAGCCAATCACATTTATTTATTATGATATTAAATATGTGGTTCACGTTGTATCAACTGGCTATCAAAGCTGTTTACTCATACGGAGATGATTAAAAAATGTATCTGGATGCTTTTTTTGTGACAATTGGTCTTAACCACTTTAGAGAACTTCATTTCAATATGCCGTGTGGTGGAGGTGAACTATGAAACTTGTTGTAATATGTTAATTTTATGTAAACGTTAAACTGTAATAAGTGATTGTAGATATAGATTATAGAGGACAGACCAGACTTCTTGAATTAAGAGGCTTGATGTATTTGTAAATATGTTATCAATAAACTAACTGTTTTTATTAATGAATCGTTAACCTATCCCTCGGTTCCAAAGCAGAACTAAAATCAACAGCTTTTGAAAAAACTGCGAAATTTAACTCAAAAGGTAATCATAAAAGTAAGATATCAGATTACCATTCACCAGAAAAATATTTTTTTTCATCATAAGTATTAATTTGGCATCGACATTGCAACTTTTACTTCATAATCTTTATAAATTTATTTTAAATCTGGTCGAGGTATCAAGTTAAATTTTGTAGCATATGCTGAAATTGAATTTCGGTATGTAGGTACTTAATTAAAGTCGCACTGCAGCAATACAACGGGCTTTTGGCGATCAAACACGAAGGGATTGATACCAAGTAATTTTTGAAACATGGTCAGGTGACGAGGTCACACCTGGGCTGCCTCCCCCTCTCCACTCTCCAGATTTCCACATTACGCCAACGTGCGGACATTTGATGCCACGATAGATTTAACCTGTACCAGCCCTTTTTGCACACGACGGCCTTTGTTCGATTTGAACTCGCAACGCTCCTGTTGCTAATCCAACACTCTTCCATCTGCGGCCCAAAAAAAAATTCTCGGAATCTCTCCTTAAAATGTATTTTTGTTGTGACCAAACAAGGGTTCTTGTTTTATCACCTAGTTAGGAGCCATGAAGACCTTTTTTACTGCTCTTTTGTGGCTTTTAAAGGACTCGGAAATTTGTGCGACTAATGGTGTAATTCTACAAAGTACACTTTATCATGGTGAAGACAAATTTTCGAAAATTTCCCGTCTACTTTCAACTATAATATTCTCTGGCTTTATCGTTAGCTCAAAAAGTTCTTTTAAACATGTACTGCCTACAACTCGCAGATTGCTACAGCTATGAGAAAACAAAAAAGGTCCAGGAGCTCCATTAGTCGAGTGGTTAGCACTGTCACTCAGTTCAACAGGCAAGAAGAGTGTCACCGCAATCTACAAATTGGGCCATGGATGAGACACTTTTCTTCACATGACATGATCCGTTTCCATTTTACCTTAACGCGGTTTTAAAAAAAAATCAATTAAGACAATTGCTTCTGTGACAATATCGACACCTTTCTGCACTATGCATCAGTCTGTCTCCTTACAGCACATGGCATGAGGACACCTGCCGATAGGGTTGCCATTGCTACATGTCGCATTTTGTGATTTCCCTATGGAGGCAAAATCTTAATGTCACCAGCTGATGCAATAAACTAAGAACAGAACCCAATGAAAAAAGCAATGATATAATCAAATCATAGGAAAATATTCGTGGTTTTTTTATTTATTTATTTATTATTATTATTATTTTTTTTTTTTTTTTTTTTTTTGGTTCTCCTGAAAAATGCTGTTTTTAGACATACGACCATTTGCACTTTGAGTGACGATATCAATATTTCAGTTAAACACAATACGTTCCGGAATTGTCTCAGAAAAAGTTGGTAACCCTACCTGCCGACCATCTTAAAATCTCGTACGGCTCAGGAACAATTTCGGTCGCTAGATGGCGTTGCATTCCAAACCCGAAGTGTTATCTACTTCCACACGTGTAAAGTTTTCGATGTTTGAAAGAAGGAATTTCACTGAATACGTGGGTGAAAAAACTTGTGTTATCGGGTTGTGTTTCTTAAATTTTGTTATGCATTTAAAATGGCAGAAAATAAGGAGCATTTTCGATACACTGTGCTTTTAAGTTTCGATGGTAATGGTAATGGTAATTTTTAGTTAACGTCGTACTAGAGCTACACAACGGGTTTTAAGTTTCGAAAAGGCATGGATGATTCGCAGACGCAAAAGAAGATGTGTGTCGAGTAGGGTGCCGTTGACGATTCCACGTGCCAAGTGTGGTTCAGAAAGTTACGTCACCTAGCCAGAAACCTCAGAAATTCCACGATCGGGATGATGTAGCTACCGGAGAGATGGAGAAAGGTCATCGAACAGAACGGCACATGCTATCTTGATTCAATGTAGTTTTAACCCTTCTTTGCATGATTTTTTCTTTATTGGTGAAATAAATCAAGGTGATATAATTCATGTTCAAAATTAAAGGAAAAATGGTTAAAAAAATCTTAGTATATATTTATAGTATAAATTTAGCAAAAAACAATATGATGGTATCATGTGGTATTTTTTAAATTAAACGCAAACTTTTTCGGAAATTGCTCTAAAAATAACAGAAACACATGTTACAAACCTTTCTTACACTCCTTTTCACTTTTTTAGCAATAGAAACTCATATATAATAAAACAAAATTAAAAACGAAATCATACGTTTATTGCAACTACAACAAACAGCGGACTGACAACTTCAAGCTCGTTTTACTGATAGTGACACTAGCTTATTTTTGACAGCTATGTTTTTTTTATGCAATGGACATTAAAAAGGTATCCAGACACGATCAACTTAAAGTGAACTTGTTCTTTCATATAATTTTTGGGCATTCAATGTTATGATGGAAATTTCCACCATTTTACAAAGAAGGGTTAAGTAAATAAAATAATTGTTCTTAAAATAATAATTCGGTTTATGTAAAAATAAACGGGGACGAACTTTTGCATCAACACACTATACAGTGCTATATACAGATTGATGGTATAAATGTAATTAATGCAACATATATAATAATGAATAGATGTTGTTCGGACTCACGTAGGCGCATGCGCCTATAGTCGCCTGCTAGTTACCCCGTGTATTATGCATTAGAATCCCAGGATCTTGTGAAGAGCCAAGCTACAGAGAGTGTGTGACGTGTTTAACTCGGCTATCAATTACTATTGCAAGTGATACTCTTTGGAAAGGGAGTGAAGGAAACAATTATATTTTCTTTAATCTTTTAATAAGACTTAATGTAATACATTACTCCTCCTTTCTAGAAAGTGTTCCATTTCAGTTATTTTAAAAATAAAATTTATTTTTGAACACTCCCAATGAGGGTCTATCCTGTTTTATCCTCAGAGTTCTATTCTTGATGATTTTGAGAGGAATTTAAATGTAAATGTATTTTATCCATTAAACTGGGGTGTCGTTGCCCCTACGTGATCTTAACCATCATAAATTCATATCATATGTAAATCTCCATAGCATAATTTTTTTTAAATGACGAACAAAATAATCACGTTGGCTTGCGTGTTTCGTTTCCACCCTCCTGCCCCTGAATTATGTTTCTCGTGTTGTGTTGATTTTGTGTGTAGTGTTCGTTGATTTCTTTGTATTCTGTTCGTGTTTTTGCTTGTTATGATCCAATTTTAATCCTTGCCACTGATGCCTTTTGTTGCATTCGTGCACTTATGTGTCCCAATACTATATTGTATGCGTTATTTTCTCGTTTCCTCTCCTCGTCTCTCCAATGAAAACTGGCAAGTCCAAGGAACGAGGGTACAGTAAGTAACCTATATTGGCTATTTGAGAATATAATGGTATATATAGTCCATTCAGTCCAATGTGTGCATCTTCCCTGATTATCAATGGATGGATGTAGGTTTTCCTAATTAACGTCACACTGGAGCTAGGCTATTGGCGACGGTCCGGGATCAATTCCCCAAGGTAAAGAAACCAGGACAACACCACGTAACTTTGAAGAATGTTCAGAGGATGAAGTCAGCATCTGAGCTTCCGCCGCCAATCTGCAAACTTCCACGCCACGCCAACGTGAGGACATTCGAGGTTACGACGTATTTAACATGCACCAGCTCCCTTTGTACACGATGGTATTTGGTTGGATTTGAACTTGGAACCCTCCAGTTTCCACCAACCGGGCTACCGCAGCCCGATTTATCGATGGAACCCTTACAGATGTATACGGTGGCATGCTCTAATCCGCCAGGCCACGCTCATTTAAGCTGGTAGTGTCTGAGTGTGTGATGGAGTTAGGTTGGGCAGGCTCTGGGTACGAATCCGGTTTTTGGAATGGTATTCATAGTGCTGCGGATTTCACTTAAAACTTACACATCGAACTCAGCTTTACCATGCGCATGGTTTTTATATTCACCTAAGAATGTCCAGACAAACCACAACCCCTTCCTATTCCAATTAAAAAAACGACTTTACACACATCTTTCGCAAACACGGCTACATCTCAGAGTTTACTGGAAACTCAAACACCCAAGGAAGATGACAAACATTCCGATCTTTCCTCGAAACCAAAAGAACTTCTGCATCCTCCCTCTTCCACTCCTTCGGATTTATCGCAACACGTCAAGGACTCTCACGTTACCTTGGACATTTCTTTTTCTTCTTCTGCCGCTTCTCCCACCCCCCAATTTTTGCGCTTTCTCTCCTGACAGTGAAGACACTTTCTTCAGTCTTGATTTGTCATCGAATTTGCCGAGCAAGACCGCGTTTCACCCCACTCCTTCCAACCCCTTTAACGCTTTTCCTTTTTTATTTTCATTAATGAGTAACCGGATTTTTTCATCCCCTCTGAGGCAAACTTATGTCACTGATCCAAAAAAAGGAGCGCAATAACCTGGGTTTCTGAAGCTCCTCTTTCTTTCTCTGTCGGTTTAAGGATCGGTAATAGATGAAAAAAGGGAAACGTATCGACGGTTCTGGATTTGATGAGATGTATTTTTTTCACCATCAAGTAGCGTTTACGTCTGCCTTGATTTAGGTATAACTGTTGCACTAAACGTTTGGCGGTTGCTGGCGGTGGGAGTTGATCTCAAAACTGCTGATTTATTCACAATTTGACTACCATATCTGATCACAGCAGTTCCAACGGCATTGTAGTTCCAGGTCGCAGTACGCTTAGGTGGCTGGTAGGTACAGTCACGAAAAGAAAAAACGAACCACCTACTTTATATCGAGTACTATTCAGACTGGAGCAAATTCAAAGGCTTCATTGGATAGGGAATAACGCCCTCAAATTCAAATAATTTTAATAAGGGGACGAATTCGCATGAAATTTTACACAAACAACAAAATTTCTAATGGAAACACCACGTTTTGATGCCACAATCAGATTCTGCATCGTTAAATTAAGTTCAATATTAAATTTTATGACTTTATCTTTATATCTCTGATCAATACCGAGGAAAAAATCTGAGGGCAACAAGTTATTTGTAACTACGGTTAGGTGACAAGATCACACCTGAACTGGCACCCAACTCTCCAAGCTTACACACCAGAACATACATTTGAGACACGGCAGATTTAACGTGCATTAGCCCACTTTGTACACGACATTCTGAGGTTGGATTTGAACTCGCAACCTTCCGCTACTCTTCCAACCGGGCTACCGCCCATTAGATGACTGACATCAGTTCAAATTGAGGTGATGTGCCCCGACACATATTCAGAAGACAGGCACCGGTACTAACGTAAAAGGCGGTGCTAATACTTAGACGAGTTAAGATGCCGGGAATCAATACAAATACAGCTAGTCTACGTTTATAGCGTTGGCAACGGCCTTGCGGATTTTGCTTGTCGCACTTCTAAAGTCGCCAAAGAATTATTTTAAAAATAATTTTCTTTCAAAAATAAATTTCTTTTTGAAACGGAAAAGGAAAAGTTGAAAACACATCTGAGAACGTTTTAAAAAGTATATTTTTAAAAACCTTTCACAAAAAGTAGTATGCTTAAACACTTTTCAAAACACATTTGTGAACAAGCAGAAAAACTAAGCTGCGAATGTTGGGAAAGAACATATACCCTGAAACTTATCAATTACACTAAATACAGTGGGCCTGTTTGAAAAGAAAAAGATTTTTAACAGAAAAAAGCAAGAAATAATACAACCTGATACGTCAGAACTGTTTCGGGAAAAAATTATAAAAAACCAAAATTCCACAAATGACAAAAAAAAAAAAAGTCAGAAACGTTTCGTGAAAAATATTATAATAAAACAAAATTCCAACTGTCGAAGTACAAATAAAAGGACCAATGGTATCACAGAAAAAGATTTAAAAGGACCAATGCAATCAAAGAATATTTTAAAATTAAAATAACCAATGGAAGCAAAGAAAAAATTTCAAACGAACCAATGAAATCAAACGACTTTAACGGATTTTGATAGAACTTTCTAGAATATTCAAAATGAAAATTGAAAGTTACCATTTGCCGAGGTTGCCATAATCTACCGTTACTCGCTACTAGAACTGCGCTAAAAAAAAATCGCCAAGGCAGTTGCCACCGCTATAAACGTAGAGTGTAGCTGTACCAAGACTGATGCCAGTATAGAATACTGATGCTATTTTAAATGACGGTACCCTAAACTACTTTAAATGTCAGACCCTAATACAAATTTAGATTTTTGGTCACAGCAGAAATTAGGATGAATGACAGCCCAAAAATAAATTTAGATGACTGATACCATTACAGTGAATGGGCCTTGATTTAAATGACGTTACCCAGTACTGGTTTAAATGATAGGCTCCAATAGAAATTTAGATTATTTACTCCAGTACGAATTTAGATTAATGACAGGTGGTTCGGAAAGTTTCGTCATCGAGATCGTTCCTTAGCCAGAAACCTCGGAACTTTAATGAGCGCTGGATGATGTAGCTACCGGGGAGATGGATAAAGGTCATCAAACAGAACGGCACCTACTATATTGATTCAATGTAATTTTTTAGTCAATAAAATAATTCTTCTTCACTTTTGTCATAAAAACTGGACGAACTTTTGCACCATCATTATAAAATCTACGATAATTTAAAATATTGGGGTCGAGGACTCAAACCGTAGTTTTGACGAATACTTGAGCGTAGTGTAATGTGAAATGAATAAATCAGACATAGTTCGAAGGATTATTCAGTGTGAATATTCAACAATTAGTTTCATTTTTTGAGCGCTCTCTCTCTTGCATAATGATATTAATAAAAACATCAACCCAATTGCAGGAGGACATCCTTTCGTGTAAGCATCTAGCAAATACTATTTGGAAAATAAACACGACTTTACGATTTAAACGTTTTCCGCTACGAAACTCGTCCAACACTTCCGAATACCGGTATTCGAGACCTGAAGAGAGGGGAAGCAAGAGAAACGCACGGCCAGCCAATGTGTTTCTAAAGTGTTTGGGTTGGCTCCCGCCTTCCTTTAAGAATAAAAACTCGCATGTTTTCTTCCGCTCTAAATAAACGTAGGTAGTCAAGTTTGGCGAATATTTTCCCAACAGTGTTCGCGGGGCGAACGTGGAAATAAATCCCAAAATAAACTTTCTGACTCTCAGATCCTTCATAGAGAAGCCATGGCCAAGAGGTTAAGCCGATGGATGGTAGATATTTTAATTACCATCGCACTGGAGTAACAGAACGGGCTATTGGCGACGAACCGGGATCAATCCAGAATTGAAGGATCCGAGAGAAACACCACGTAATTTTGACTTTACGGTCAGATGACAAAGACACACCTGAGCTTCACCAAACTTCCACACCACACCAACGCAGGGTTGCCAACCTTTTCTGAGCAGCTTCAGGGCATTCTCATGAAATTTCAGTGGTTTTGCGGTTGCTTCAGGAGCAATTCGAAAATAAGGACAAAAATGAAAGACCGATATATTTTTCTTTAAAAGCAATCATAAAATTCCCTATTACAAATATTTTTTGAAGGATAAAAAGGTTAAAAGGTTCTATCCTTAATGTATAGAAACAAAAATCTAATATACAATTTCCCAATAGGTGAAAAATTTTCCCTTTTTATTATAAAAATGGCAATCCTGATTGAAGAATCTGGCGGAAATTTCCTCCGTAAGTGGAAAATTTCTCTTTTCCCTATATTGACGCGATTTCCAGAGCTAACCACACATTACGCGTAGTTGCTGTTTAGTTCGTAGTTCGATGTTTAGAGGATTCTCAGGGCATTCTCATAATGTAAAATACCTTCAAAATTCAACCTTATAAAAATGTAAAATAATCCGGAAGTTCCGGAGCACTTGGCAACTCTGACAACGTGAGGACATTTGAAACCACGACAGATTTAACGTGCTCCAGACCCCTTTGTACACGACGATCTTTAGATGGATTCGGACTCGCAACCTTCTGGTTGCTAATCCGATGCTCTTCCAACGGAGCTTCCCGTTAAGCCAATGGTCTAGAAATCCATTGGAATATTCTTGCGTAGGTTAGAGTTCAACCGGCTGGGGATTGATAATTTTGGGCAGTGATATCCCGGATGGAAGAGTAACGGACATGCAACTGGAGGATTCCAAATTCGAATCCAAGAAAAGACCGTCATGTACAAAGCGATCTGGTGCGCTTTCCAACTGCCATGGACTCAAATGTCCTCACATTGGCATGGTGTGGACGTATGGAGTGGGATGCCGGCTGGGGTGTAACCTCGTCACCTGACCGTGGTTTGAAATTGTGCGGTGTTAACCTCAGATCATTCCCTTCAAGGGTTGATAGCGGACCGTCGCTTCTGTTGTGTTTTTCCCGAAGCAATTAAAATACAGTACTAAGTCCCAAATCTGAAATCCTCCGGAGCTCGGCCATTAGAGATTTCTGATTATTTGCATTTTTTATCAAAAAAAACATTAATCTAACCCCTCCCTCTTTTTGAATTTTGCATTTGCAATAGTAAAATAGCAGATTTATAAATAGGAATAATTTTTAAAAAGAAAAATACCTTTCTAATACAATACAAGAAATTTTACTTGCAAATGTTCTAATTTTTCTGTGTGGTATTTACTCTGAACATGTCCAGTTTTTTGAGTTGTTTCATCAATTAGGTCAAAGTTTAACTCCTTGTTCTTTAAAAACTGTCGGAAAGATGTAAAAAAGTGAGAAAACGAAAATAACTGTATTTAGCAAAAACCCCGGATTTCGGACGTCCGGATTTGGGACTTGTATTGTATCTACCTACCTAAGATTCTTCATTACATAAGGCAACTACAGTTAATCCTACAGTGCATAGTGTAACCATTTGGCTACACTTATTCTTGATCCAATATCAGCTCCAATAAATGTTTCCAAACGGCAACACTATGCAGCAAGTATGATAAAAAAATCTCGATTCGTGTCATCAGCTCTTAAAATTGACAATAGATGGAGGTGGAAGTTCTATTTTGAGAATGTGTATGTTGCTTCCGAAATATAAGTTAGAAGCAGAAAACGTCATACTAAAATAACAAAATTCAAAATAATAATTTTTGTTCATGTTAAAAAAAATTGGTACTATAAGACCAATTTTTTGTTTTTTTTTTAACATTTTTTAGTGCATAAAAATGTTAACAAAATGTCAGTTGAAGTGTGTTGCTGCATGGTGTTGCCAATTGGCACAGTTTACTTTTTTGTCAAAAAAACATAGTAAAACATAGTTTATATTTTTTATTAGCTTACACTGTTATAACAATCAAATATATTTTTTTCAGATGAAATTAAAAAATTATGCACTGTAGGGTTAAATTCTACTCATTTTCTATCGTATTTTAGGAGTACTTAAAACGTCGCTCATTGAATAATAAGCACGATCGTACTTAATATTCCCTCAATGGTAGTCGACTATGAGAAAAGGATTCAGATTTCCGGAGGTAGGATTTATACTTCGGTTGCAGTAAGCCAATTGTTCACAAGAGCTTTTCAAGTATTAAAATATTTTCATTTTGACGTGAGTACGTTTCTCAAATCGGAAGTTTTCTGGAGGGTGCACAAGAAAGGTAGAGTGCTACATACAGCTGTTTTGTCTTATGATTTCAGAACTAATGGGACATTGCAAAAGTTTGTCCCGTTTCAGTAACAAAAATCGTAGAAAAACTATTTTATTTGCTAAAAATTACACTGAATCAATATAGTACGTGCCGTTTAATTCGGGAACCATTCTCCATCTCTGCGGTAGTTACATAATTCCGCGCTCATAGAAGTTTCGAGGTTTCTGACTTCAGAAATGATCCAGGTGACGACGAAACTCTCAACCACTTACGGCACGTGGAATCGTCAACGGCACCCTCAACCTACCCGACACATGTGTTCCTTTGCGCCTGAGAATCATTCTTCCCTTTTCGGAGATAAAAAAAGCATAACAGATCGAAAATGCTTTGCGAAATTTGCAAAATGTGAAATGTTAAAAACCACAACACAATAACTCAATATTTTTTTTTCCAAGTACTCGCTGTGAAATTAATTCTTTCAAACATCCAAACTTTAGGCGTGAAGTAAATAACACTGTATTATTGCGATGCAATGCCATGTAAGGCCACGATCGGGACGAACAATTGCATCAACCCAATAGAAGATAAATATAGCGTCGTACAAACAAAGGATGTCTGTACTAGGGATGCTACCATCGACAGCAAAATATCGATGTTCAATATTAAAACATCTATTAAACATCTAACGTCGTACTAGAGCAACACAACGGGCTATTGACGACGGTCCGGGATCAATCCCTTAAGGGAAAGATCCGAGGACAACACCTCGTAATGTTGAGCCACGGTTAGATGACGAAGCAACGCCTGAACTTGCACCCCACTCTTCATATTTCCACACCAACCCAACGGGAGGACTTATGGCCACGACAGATTTAAGGTGCACCAGCCGCCTCTACACCATACGCTTACAAACATAAATGCCCGGATTCGAACTAGGAACCTTTCGCTCTAGAGGCTAACACCTTAACTACTATACCTATTGGTCGGCCATTAATGATAGAGGTTACTAAACCGGGAGGGGAAGATTTAAATTGTCTGTTGCCGTGTTTATTAATTTATAAGTAAGATGTTTTTTAAATGTCAAAACAAAGTCAAAAAATTAATGAGAACAGTTAACAAGTCTTTTGTTTTCAAATTGAATAATACAAAAGAAAATAATCTTTACAACAATTTTAAATAGGTACTACTAACTATAAGTATAATTAGGTATGTACATAACAATAATTATTGTTAGTTATTATTTTTTATTTATCAACTGATGGGGGAATATAAACTTGTTTTTTTATGTCATGTAAATAAAAAATTTTGATGCCTAGAATTATTGTGTGCCGCAATATTCGTTATTTACAGTTTGTAAAAAAAGTTTGTTAGCCTTCTCCCCCTTAAGCTGACTCCTCTTAACACTAACTGTACCACCAGTTTGGGAAAAAGCACTTTCTGATGGGACGGATGTCGCCATCATTGACAAATACTTAGTTGCAGGTTTTTTTTTTGTTTTTTTTTTTTAATTTTTACAATGGTGCATTTTTCATGCAAAAATCGACAACGTAAAAACATCGACAATGTTAAAACATCGGTTCCAATAAATCGATGTATTTATAAAACATCGATGTCGCATCCATAGTCTATACCCGACATGACCTTTGGGCCTAGTGCAAAGGCGTTGAGAAAGCGCCAAGGGGGTCTGCATTAGGTGGAAATTAAACGGTTCTGGTCGAGATTTTTGCCTGCTTTGAGTAAGGATTGCTTAGGTGGTGTCATTCAAAAACTATCGAACTACGCTTCAATTAATATTAGACAGCAATCCAGCAACAATTTTATGTCAAATTGCACTTTATGCGTTGAAATTGTAAATTAATTATTGAATAGTCACACTAAACAATCGTTCAAACTTCCGATGTCTGCTTCATTCATTCCACAATACACACATCAGGTCTTAATATCCACGTCAGATTTATGGTTTGTGTGCAAATATTTTATTTCCAATGCCAAACCACAGACCTATCAGAATTTCGGCACAATATGAAGCAAAAGGACTGCTTTTGTGAAGGAGCAACCAACGAGAAAGCTGTCCTTACTCTTAATAACAATCACCAATATCTATGCACTTACAAACCGAGATTTGGACCAGGTACCTTCTGGATGATAGACAAACGCTAGACTACAACAGCCAAAGCACTTGTTAAGTAGTAGCAGAAATTTTAAAAAATAATAACAAAAAAGTCAAATCTTCAGACACTATTTTGG
This sequence comes from Metellina segmentata, assembly GCA_947359465.1. Classification (NCBI taxonomy): domain Eukaryota; kingdom Metazoa; phylum Arthropoda; class Arachnida; order Araneae; family Tetragnathidae; genus Metellina; species Metellina segmentata. The sequence continues at coordinate 115,132,843 of OX375878.1, read as the reverse complement.
TCGCAATTTTAGTTGCTCAGATACAAAATGTATGGCTTAAGTCTGAAACAGAAGTTGAAGGTCTAACCAAATAATTTAAGTTTTAAAATCAATGAAAATAATTCCTTAACTTTTTGACTACGGCTAGATATACATGACGCTATTCTTTCTGGGCGTGATTCTTTTAACTTTCAAAGTACAACTGCTGTATTGGCCAGTCTAAATTCTTACTTGGCGCGATCACGGTACAACTGCTGTACCGGCCGTAGTCTAAATATTAACAAGGCTTTTGACAATCTAGCAACAAGTTTCTGATGTTTTTCTTTCGTGGTTGCCACGACTTGGCGACAAGAAAGACAATTTCGAAATTGGAAATTTTTCTTCCTGCAGGGAAATTTCGAAAAATATTTTTTGAAATAACGGGATTTTTAGCATAACAAAACAGAAACCAGACGGTCTTCGAAGATTTTACTTTCCATTTCCAAAATACTCTTGCATGATACATGTTAGAGTTACCTTAAAATGTAATTCATCGCCGTTTTGACGACATTGGGAGTTTAATTACCGTTGATTAATGAGATATCACATACCAATTCGGAATGAATTCTTTGATAGGTAATTAATTAACGTCGCACTGGGCGTTAATTAATTACCTATTCTTTCTCTGTAACTGGAGCAATACATCGGGCTAGGAGCGACGGTCCGGAATCAAACCCGAAGGGAAAGGTCCGAGTACCATACCACGTAATTTTTAACCACGGTCAGATGACGAAGTCGCCACCTGAGTTATGAATTCTTTGGATGGAATTTTAGACTATGTGCTGAAATAATATTCGAAAGATAAGCCAACTGACTTCGCGCTCAGTATGTGTACAGAAAACCCGTATAGCCCCAAAAACACTAACGCCACCTATATTTCTCTGGACAAAAAAAAATCCTGATAAGGCAAACTCAAAAAATGAATATTTATGGTGTGCAAAGATTTTACTTTTGCTATCCCAATTCTATCGCATAATACATATCGGGGTTACATTAAATGTCGCATTCAGATACGTATCGTCTCAAAAACGTTACTGTCACCTATAGTTAGCTAGACAGGTATTTGATATTTCGTAATTAACGTTACACTGAGCAACACAAAGGGCGGTTGGTGAAGGCCGGGATCAACCACGAAGGGAAAGATCCGAGGACGAAAGCTGAGCTGCCATCCCACTCTCCAAACCTTCACACCACGTCAACTTGAGGACACGATAGATTCAATGTGCACCAGCCCCCTTGCTACACGACAGTCTTTGGTTGGAATCGAACTCAAAACCCTGTGATTGCTAGTCCGCTGTTCTTCCAACTGGGCAACCGTGACCCCTTAACTTTACAAGAAAAGCCTTCTATTGAATGCTAAACATCGTCTAAACGGTGAAAAGTCAAATTTATTCTGAATCGAAAATCTCCGGTTGCTTATATACATTGACAAACCCTTTTAGATCGCTATCGACGATACGATCAACCACATTGGATTTTAAAAATTCCAAATTCAATACGAAAAGGATATAGCGTATCATTTTACATTTCAAAATGTCCAAAACAAAATTTAGTGCGATATCAGTCTAAAAGATCAAATCGCTCACTCCTTTCGACAACGCTTGTTTTCAGAATGCCCTGAAAGAGTAGGAGATAATCATAAATCTCACCGCTCAATATTTTGTCGATAGAGCAGAAGTACTATTATTTTTAATACATTTTATTCTACTTTTAAACTTTAAAATCACTCTCCTGAAAAATCACGTTTTTTGAGATATGTCGTTATTGAAAGGAGTAAGCGAAATGCAATAAAAGGTACAAGATTACAGAAATAATAATAATTTTGTGGGTTCATAATTTATCTTTATTGTAGCGTATTGCACTAAATTATGTAAATGAAATACCCATTTATTGCTATTACAGTCTAATTGATCAGAGTACTCGTTAGATAGGAGGAAGATTTTCTTTGTAAAAAATGTAAGGGCAGGAAAAAGCTAAACAGTAACTAATTTTTTCCTTTGCCAATACCTGTTTGATTTTGCGTTTTAGAACACGACGGGGTCCCTGATTGGACCGAGTTCCCACCAGTTGATAATTTGCTACTCTTCCAACCAGGCTACATCGTGACCCCTCTCATAAGATTAAACATAAAATTCATAAACTTAAGCCCTCTATCTCATAGTGGTTTCTGTATAATAAATCCTTTCACCTGCTTATTTTGATGTGTGTGTTTGTTTATTCTACAAAAATCCAAGTATCGACTCAATTGAAATCATTACCGACACTGAACGCACAAAAACTTTCAATTTTCTAAATATTGAATTTCTCAAAGTATTCTTCAGCAGAGAAATGATTGAAAAGTATTTTCAACTGGGATCAATTGTGCTTAGTTTACAAATTATAAAATATTATTAACTCTCCTAGTGATTGTCTCGACTAGATATCACGTCAATAGTAAAATTGACCAGATCTTGATGGACGAGATATTCCGTCGAAACCACTTGAAGGGTTAATCATAAGATTATTTATACACGTGTCACAGTTTGTAAAATTTTACTGGTAAATACAAAATTTGAATGCGTTATTGAAATAAACTTTTAACGCTGTTTTCAAGATTGTCTTTAACATAAGACAAGTTTGAGGAAACTAACACTACTTTTCCAAATGAATTAAACTAAAAATATTCCTTTTCTCAAGCAAATTCATCTAAAGAAATATTTTAATTGTAAACAACGCACTCTACATTCAAACTTAATTCAAACTGTATCAAGCAAAACTACATACTAAAAATACTCTAACTCAAACAAGGTACACATCCTATTTCAGAAATAAAATGTCCCGTCTTTTCCAGGTTTTCTAGACAAATTTTTACAAAATTCCAGGTTATACTTAAGTAATTCACGACAGTTTAAAGGTGAAAAACCAAGATATAATATAACATTCATAGCCAACAATAAAATCGAATTTGAGAATTATACACTGAAAAATTTAATACACAATGCACAAGTAATTTTGCATTAAAATTACTTATTCAAATAATCCAATCTATTTGACTTAAATCAATTTGTGATTTAATGTATCATAAGTATGAAATTCTTCAATTGAAGCCAGTGGACGAAACAAAATTCTTTACTTGTTAAATATTAGCTGTTTCTTTTGAAATCAGTTGAAAAATTCAATTCATAAAATAAAATGATACGAAACTACGAATCTTATTGTTTTTTTTCCAAAGCATCTGATAAGTCATGATCAATCATTTCCCAGATCATTGAGGCAATTTTACAGGTTTTAGACGAAAATTGGTAATTTCGCCTGACTTTTTGGACAAAATTAAATTCCCTAACAATTGCAGGTTTTTCTGGTTTTTCCTGACCCGTGGGAACCCTGCTCAAATATCCAGCGTTTAAAGTAACACGTTTTACTTTTACTCACAACATTCCACTTTAAGCTACCAACAACTTTAAGATAAAGATATGTGTGGTATAAATAAAGTAGTACAGTTAAGATAAATATCTATACACTCTCTTTAACTTAAAATGTTAACCACGCAAAAAAAAATTTCATGTGAAATAACAAAGGATCGATCTATTATAAATGAGCATTCTGTAAAATGAGAATCCGCGACTCCATAACTGAATCGACCGCAATACACGAATCAAGAGATGTTATTAATACGAATGTGCTTAATTTGTCAGAGGCAAGCCTCATTTTTAGGCGAGTATATTAACCAAGTAAATCTACATAACTCTGAACAAATAGATAACTTCCCGTGATACTTTAAAGCAATCTACTATAAAATCTTAAAAATAGTTATCAAGTATTCACACAAAAAAACACGTTTTAAGTAGTATTCGTGTACATTAAATGTAATAAATTCAAAGCAAAATGGCTATATTATATTTTAAAGGATTTAATAATTCAAACTAATGTTCTGTGATTCACAAGACATTAAATCTGTGAATCATATCTGTACTGTCACAATAAATATAAAAAATTAATGGGAAGCTATCCATAACTACTTTACTTTTCGTAAACTATATTCATTCATTGCATAATATCTTAGCACAAATCATATCTACTAAACTTAAAGTTAATTTTTAAAAGAAGCAAATAATCGGGGATAGATAATAATCTTCATGATCTACCAGTCAAAACATTAGACGTCTAAATGCGTGGTTTGTTTTCTTAAATATATTTTCTAATACTTGAAAAAAGGTTATGGATAATAGACACATTTAATACTTCAATGATTTCCCTCAGATTTTTTTTAACAATGGAAATAAAACGCATCGAAGGAATCATTTTACCAAACCCATACTTCCAAATAAATGTGTTGTGAATGCTTGAAATTACAAATTTCAGATTCGCTCTTTTAAAGTAGTTTAACAGGTAATAATTATAAGAAATTTACTAATTTTTACTATTTTTCCGGAATGCCCCAAGACTTTTTGAACATTTTGTAAAAAGTCTTGCTTGTTTATTGCTTTCGTTTAGTTGTAAACATATATCGTCGACTTCGAGCAGAAACTCATTAACAGTAAAATTTTTAGACTTAGTTTTCAGATCCCAACAGAAACATTGTAAGCATTTTGATATCTTTTAAACAAATTACATTACAATGCATTACCAATCCTAAAAAATTAGGAATTAATGTCTCCGAAAAAATATTAGTTAATGAGTTCTGCTTATGCCAACTAGTCTATTTAGAACCTTCTAATTCATATGAAAAAACCCACTCAGATTGATAGTAAGTTACCTATCGTTAAAAGTATTGTGAAAACTAATTGGTTAAATAGTTTTAGTGACCTTGATACGATAAGTTTTACAGCCTTACGGTACTGAAATATACATTACTGATAGTTGCCGGGTCTGATAAATGTATTTCAGTAAAATTCATCAGTTCAAATTCATGGACATGAACAAGTATAAAATGGTGCTGTAACCTGAAAAGTCCAGTTTTGTAAAATACATCGTTTACAAAGAGAAATATTGATGGAAGTTTTTAACCTTTCTTTATATATAATCATTCACATTTTTTTAATTCAATTTCTATATTGTAAATACTATTGTTGTATATGAACATACTTTACACACACAATGAACATATACATTTCTGAAAAATTATTAAGCTATGTTTTAACCCCGGTAGTCTCGACGAGGTATTTCGACCAAAACTGACGAGTTATCTCGTCATTAGAAAAAAGTGACCAGATCGTGATCTGGTCATCATCATACATCGGCAGTATGTTGATCACGAGTTATCTCGTCAGTAGAAAAATTGGTTAGATCTTTATGACCGAGATATCTCGTCGAGTTAACTACTTGAAGGGTCGAAGTAACCTATAATCACATACTTCGCATCTTCTCGAAAAAGTGACTTCACAAGAACAAATCATAAAAAATTGCAACATGGTTTTTTTCAATTAACCAACAGTTATTTAAGTTAACAGAAATCAAATCAGGAATAATTTTCAATCGGATATATCCTGGGAATCCTACAAGCTTTTTAAATTGAGAAGAAAAATGCTTAAACCATTTTCAATCATTTCGCGTTTCCTCAAAATTCACTTTTCTTTTAGTTGTGCCACTTTCATCGAGAAGATGAGATTTAAAATACATTCATAACAAAATGGCACAACAAAAACAGAGTTAGGTAAAAGGAAATTTAACTTACTTAGGTTGTCGAATTTCCGAATAATGCTATCGATGAAGATGTTTTGCGGAGCCACGTGTCCTCGTTTGACCGGCATTTTAGAATATTACTTTAAGAAAATCTTGCAGTTGTATGAAAATAATTCTCAGGCGTCCATTTTGTGAACTTCGAAATATTCCGTAATAGATTGTAGCAAAAGAAAGGCAAAATCGGTGCTGTGTTTATTTCATACTTAAAATTTGCAGTTACAAAAATCGTGAATCTCAAAATTACTACGTTTTTCGAAATATTCTAAATTTCCTTTGACTTGTTACGGCTGACAACACTGGTCGAATCTTCTTGGGCCAAAATGGAACTATTGGTGATCAAAATCTTCGTAATACTTGCTGAATATATACTTATTCTATGTGCCTTTTTTTTATCCAAAATTGCTTTTAGAAAATTATGTTAGTGAGCAATATAAACTTTCTTTGCATTTACATTTAGAAATAGATCAATCTCAGCTCTATTTCTGTAATTCTACTTTTTCTAAAAATTCTATACTATCAGAACCATATATATGCAAGCTCCAATTGTATTATAGATGTGAGAACTTCTCTACCTGTGTTCACATGAAATGCCAAAATGCGAGTATAAAAGATCGGTGAAATTGCGCAAACGATTCGAATTTCGCCGTGGATGCATTTTTCTCCGTTTTGCACGAAAAGTTCTATTTGTGCTAAAATATTTACCTTAACTATAACGATTTTAAATTCTACAATGCGAGGTAAAAGAATTTGTCCCGAGTGCAAACACCATCTTGATGTCGAACAGGAATTATAGAATCCATGGCATTCCGAACAGTTTACGAATCGTCACGATAAGCGAAATTTTTTTCAATAGCACCAATTGTTCCACACAACAGAAGTCGTCATCAGAGATCCAAGTTCACGTAAAAAAATATTCCACACAACTCAAAAACAATCCACAGAAGTAAACTCATCAAAGAACAAAACAAAAATTCCGCTTTTTACAAAGCGAACGATCATTTATTCGTTTGTAAACACGACGAATATTACCTTCATCGCGCTCAAATATCGTCTGCTCGAAATAAAATAAATTTTTATCAGTTAAATAAGCAGCTAGCACCACTGCCGCCGCCGACCGAGATGCTTGTGAGAGTGATATTCATTTTGTAAACATTTGTGGCAACCATCGGTGCCAAGAAGGCATAAGCTCAAGCGGTTTTCTAAGCACGTCAGTCTCCCGCGGTGTCTGAGGGATATTTGTCAACGAACGCAAAACGGAAGGCATTCCCTGAAATCCCTTCTGCGCCTTGACTCGGCGCAGGGATCGATTTTAGTTAGTGGAATATTCTACGCGCTCTTTTTCAGACATAAATAATTTTATTTCGCGCGACGGCTGTTTTGAAGTTCTAATTTCAAAAGCAAAATGGTTAGGGAGGAGGGGAAAAGATTTGAAATGAAAGGGGGTGATAGTGCCGTCGAAAGAGATATTCCATTTATTTCGCGCAATCGAAATGTCGATAATTTTTACGGGCGTCTATATATATATGTGCTCGTGAATAATCTACTCAGACTCTCATTCTTTCTCCTGTGCTTACGAAGAATCTCTGGAGGCCCAAGAGTGATTTAATGTTTATTAGCAGCGCCATCTGTTGGTTATTAACTGAAAATAAAATATTCAGGTTTTTAAATTATCTTGAAATTCATTCTGAATGATCAATAAACTACGCACATAATATTTTAAACATTTGTTAACAGATAATTAAGTTACAGTATTAATTTTTATACTTATTTGAGACATTAATTATCATATTTAGTACCCCCGAGAGCAAACATTTCCGTCTCGTGTATACGGGTTTCATATACCCGAGTTACCCTTGTGATGTGCTCTTTCCCCATGGGACTAATTGTTTTGGGGAAACACGGATTCCGGTTAAACCAAAATTATATTTTGCTGCTTTAAACCCTCTACTTTATCCCCTAGACCAGTGGTTCTTAACCGGTGTTCCCCGGTGCACTGGTGCTCTGTGAACTAAGAGAAAGTGTTACGCCAAAATTTCAAATTTTGGCTAAGACGAAAAAAAACCGAAAAGACGAAAATCATTGTTTTTAGTTTTATCAACTTGTGCCTATGTTGGCTTTTACCGATTTCCATAACGGATTTCTTTTAGAACATGAATCAAATGTGCTTTCGCGTATGGGCGGAGCCTGTGAGCAAGCTGTTGAATGGCAACAACAGAAGTGTACGGACGCGTTTTTTGCTAAAAATGGTTTCTGCTATTTATTGTCTTTCTTCAAGTGAGTCCAACTTTTTATATAGATTAAAAATGTCCAAAAATGTATTGTTTTGTAATTGTAGGTAGAAGTTCATTTTTGTGACCAATTGGTCGTTTAGAAATTAAAATAGCTCTATAAATACCCTCCAAAGAATTAAAAATAATTATTCGAAAAGACAAAATGGATAAATTTATAGAAGGTAAATATGATTCTGGCGCTGATAGTGGTGATCTCGGGAGCAAAAAGTGATTAAAACTGCAACGTACGATGCAGATCAGTCTTTGCAGAACAATTTTTCCTTAATTTTATCAGTTTTGGCTGATTTCTTTTTCAATCCTAGGTTACGATGTTCTGCAGTGTAAAGCACTCCTTGCCACTCCTTTTTTTTTTCTTTTCTAGCTACGGAACCACCGCACCAAATGACCACAAACACTTTATAAATAACACATCTTCTATGTCAATGACGAAATATTTACATTCAAAAGTTATCGACAGAATCTCAAATTCTGAAAGTATGCCTTGGTTTTAAATAAAGAAAGTTAATTAATTTTGTTGTTTTATAAAAATACGTAATACATATTTAGCCTATAATTGTGTTTTACACCTGTTTTTGATTTGACTGCACTTTCAAAATTTGGACAAAATGCCTGTAGAACAATTGCAATTGCTTGGAGTTTTGTTGCAGAACATTGAATATGATTCTGCACATAGGGTGGTGATAGTGCAAGTACAAACAACATCAATAATGATACGCACATTAGAGGAAACAAAATTAGAAATATCAATAGACAATATTCCAATGTGTTTATTTCGATTTCAGATTCACTTATAGTGACGAAAATGCTGTCAAATACCTATTTGCGTGATTTATGGAGAAAAACTTGATGATAGTACAGTAGTGCCAGCAAAATTAAAACGACATTTTACACCTAAACACGCCAATCTCCAGTCCAAAGACACGAATTATTTTCAAAGATTGTTGAATAATCAAATTAATCAAGGAAAACGTACTGGGAACGAACAGGCTGATTCCCTTGCAAGAAGGTGCTTGAGATTGTTCCAATCAAAATGTTCAACATTACCATATCATTTCATAAAGCTGTACATTAAACAGACTCTGACTCGAAATTATAAATTACAGCTGTTTGACCGAATACAGACAAACGCGATGGAAAGTTGAGGATCTCCTCAGAATTCCAAACGGCCCACGTCGTGAAGCTGTCGCTCAGTTCCGCCTTTGGACAGGTCATGACTGCTTGGGTGAACATCTCCATCGCATTGGGAATTTTGACCAACCAAACTGCGCTCTTTGTAATATGACCGAATCAATGAACCGAGCCCACCTTCATCGTTGCTTCCCACTTCATGGCAAATCTGAGACGACGAGATAATGGCAAGCTAGAGAACTCTTAAGGCAATGACTTCGGTCAATTTTGCTAGACTTTTACTCATTGTGTAATTTTCCTCTTTGTATTACCTTTCCATTAAAAATAAATAGTAAAAAAAATCAAGGAAAAATTTTTTTAACTATTAACATTATCTAATAAAGCACAAATTGCAGCACATAAAGTGGTCGAAATAATCGCTAAAAATTTAAAACCACACACCATAGCAGAGCGTTTGATTTTACCAGCATGTTCAGAAATAATTCAAAATATATTTGGTGAGGCAAAAAGAAACTATGAAAATTTCTCATTTGGTCATTACAATAATAATCAGAATCATACATATATCTGATTATATTGAGAAAGCAGTTACTAATAAGCTTTCAGAACAATGCATTGCTTTACAAATTGACGAGTCCATTGATATCAGCGGTGCAGCTCACGTACTAGGATTTGTTTGTTTCATTGATGAAAACAAAATAGTGAATCCATTTTTATGCTGCTGAACGCACGCAGGACAGGATATTTTGACTCAATTTCGTCACATTTAGATACGTTTAGCTTAACAGAGGACCAATGCGTGGGAATCTGTACCGATTGTGCTCCTTCAATGGTTGGTTTTATTTAAGAATTTATTACTTTTGCGAAGAATACTCATAATATCATACCTACACACTGTTTTCTACACCGAGAATCACTGGTCTCAACAACATTACCTACGACGTTAAAATCCGTGTTAGACCAAATTGTAAATATGGTAAACTACATCACATCGCGACCTTTACAAACACGCCTATTTAAAAAACTATGTGCGTCGATGTAAGCTCAGCATGAATCTTTTCTTTTACATACTCAGGTAAGGTGGTTATCACGAGGTAAAGTGCTGAACCGAATTTGAGATCTGAAGAACGAATTGTCAACGTTTTTATAAAACGAAGAGAACGATACATTAAAAACTTTTCTTGCAAACCATATTTGGTGTATTGAAATGGCATATTTATCTGATATCTTCAATCTATATATATAATTATCTTACGTGGCACTCAAAAAAGAGGTTATTTGTTATCACGTTTTGGCAACATACTACGATTGTTTGTTTACCACGAAGACTCGCGCCTCAATTGAATTCATAGTGTTATCGGATGAAATTTTATTGAAAAAAAAATGATTTTTAGTCGAGCTGTTGCAGTATATAATAGAAATCAAAGAAAAAGAGGCATCTTTTTAGGGCCAACAATTGTAGTTCAACAAGGCACTTGCACTACAACTTTCGACAACAAACTCAATGAAAAAGTGTGAGTGGCTTGAGTGGGTAAATGTACACACAAACAACATGCTGGGTATTCAATTTCCAAAGTCAAATTTGCTCAAAGTTTTCATTTGAATTCTGATTTTAGTGGCGATATCTTTTCTGCAAACATCAACATTAGATTGGAAAAAATATATATATTTTTTGGAATATCATATTTTGTAAACAATCCCTTCTGCTAGGACTTCATTGATGCGAGCGAAGCTAGCATAGGTTCAAGCAGCGAACCAGTGAGGATTGCAAAGCAATCCTCCGGGGGTTGGCGAGCGTTAACGAGTAGGGGGCTGGTCCCCTAGTAATTTAAGTAACGGGAATGATGGTATGCAAGGTAAAAACGAAAATATTCTTACATCCACTGACAACATTTCAGAAAAATAAATATCATCCTGCAGAACGCGCATAGTTCAGAAAAGAACAGTAGACATGTTTCCTTCTGTCCAAACAACATCTATAAAATATATCCCACTGTAACTCAACATTTTGCATTGCTATTAATTGAGTGTATATATATATATATATTTATTTATTTATTTATATATATATATATATATATTGTTTTATTTTAGGATTGTATTTTTTGGTTAAGAACCACACACACACACTTCCTTAGATACTTTTTTTCTTTTCACGTCCATCTTTTTTACTGGTGGCCGTGTTAGAAAAGGGACGGATTAAAACTCGAAGGTTTGCGAGCTCGAATCCAACAAACGACGTTGTGTACAAAGGGGCTGGTGCATGTTAAATCTGTCGTGCTCAAATCTCCTCACGTTGGCGCGGTGTGGAAGTTTGGAGAGTGGGGTGTTAGCTCAGGTGTTGCTTCGTCATCTGACCGTGGTTCAAAATTACGAGGTGTTGTCCTTTGATCTTTCCCTTAAGGGATTGATCCCGGACCGTCGTCTATAGCCCGTTGTGTTGCTCTAGTACGACGTTAACTAAAATTACCATTACCATTACCTGACCGTGGTTCAAAATTACGTGGTGTTGTCCTCGGGTCTTTCCCTTGAGGAATGGATCCCGGATTGTCCACATTAGTCCGTTGTGCTGCTCCTGTGCAACGTTAATTAACTACTTAGTAAATGCAACGCTCTTGGCATGATTTCAATATTTTGTCGCCAAGAGCAAATTATAAAATAATCGAGAGCAGTAAATAAATAATCAATTATTTTTCCTACTAATAAGTTATATTTCAAAAATTATACTTCGTTTTTCCACCATATTTTTTAAGATCTTACTATAAATTTTTGTTATTTAGATATTTTACAATGCCAACGATATTTGGGGAAATAACTATTTTTAGTAAATCAAAAAAGTTGATTGATTATTTATGAAAAAATAAAAATGTTATCTGAAATTTTTAATTAATTTGCAAAATTTCCGCATAGAATTTTCTTTATGAAATATTTATAAACTATGCTAAATTAAAACTCAGGCCAAACGTCAGAAAACAAAAACAAAAATTTAACCCTTCAAGTGGGGTTTTGACTAGATATCTCGTCCATCAATATTGTTAAAAACGAGGTATCCCGTCATCAAAATATTACCGATTTTTTGTGATGTCGAGGTCAGTATCAGGTCAGTTTTCTTTCAGTGACGATATATTTCGTCCATCAAGATCTGGTCAGTTTTGCAAATGATGGTAGCCCGGTTAAAAAAGCATCGGATTAGCAACCGGAGGTTTGCGAATTCGAATCCAACCAAAGATCGTCGTGTACGAAGAGGGGGTCCATCGTTAAATACATCAAGGCCTCAAATGCGCGGAAGTAGAAAGTGTTTAAAATTACGACGTACGTCGCAGAACAAAGTCTTTTCAGAACAATTTTTCCTTAATTTTATCGCCGACCAACCGGTATAGTGGTTAAGGTGTTAGCCTCTAGATCGGAAGGTTCCTGGTTCGAATCCGGGTCCGGGCATGGATGTTTGTAAGCGTATGGTGTAGAGGCGGCTGGTGCACCTTAAATCTGTCGTGGCCGAAAGTCCTCACGTTGGGTTGGCGTGGAAGTTTGGAGAGTGGGGTGCCAGCTCAGGTGTTGCTTCGTCATCTGACCGTGGTTCAAAATTACGAGGTGTTGTCCTCGGATCTTTCCCTCAAGGGACTGATCCCGGACCGTCGTCAATAGCCCGTTGTGTTGCTCTAGTACGACGTTAACTGAAATTACCATTACCATTACTCTAGTACGACGTTAACTAAAAATTACCAATCACCAATTACCTTAATTTTATCGTGGTTAAGGTGTTAGACTATATCGGAAGGTACCTGGTTCGAATCTGGGCCATAGCATGGATGTTTGTAAACGCATGGTGTAGAGGCGGCTGGTGCACCTTAAATCTGTCGTGGCCGAAAGTCCTCACGTTGGGTTGGCGTGGACGTTTGGAGAGTGGGGTGCCAGCTCAGGTGTTGCTTCGTCATCTGACCGTGGTTCAAAATTACGAGGTATTGTCCTCGGATCTTTTCCTTAAGGGACTGATCCCGGATAGTCGTCAATAGCCCGTTGTGTTGCTCTAGTACGACGTTAATTAAAAAATTACCAAATTACCTTAATTTTATCAAAATTGTGGCCTGTTTTTTTTTTAATCCTCAGTTACGATGTTCTGCAGTGCAAAGCGGGCTCCATGCCATACCTTTTTTTCTTCTCTAGCTACGGAACAACCTCCCTACACCACCCCTAATTACCACAAACACTTTATAAAAAAATACATGATCTATGTCAATGACAAAATCTAACTTAAAAAGTGATCGACAGAATTGCAAATTCTGAAAGTGTGCCTTGGTTTTTAAATAAAGGAAGTGAATTAATTTTGATGTTTTATTATAAATGTGTAGTACATATTTAGCCGATAATTGTGTTTTACATCTATTTTTTGATTTGACTGCAGTTTTAAAAAATTCGGACAAAATGCCTGCATAACAACATAACAATTGCAATTGTTTGGAGTTGTGTTGCAGAACACTAACTATAATTCTGCACCTGGGCGCATATGTCCTCACGTAGGCGTATTGTGCAAGTTTGGAGAGAGGTGCCACAGCTCAGTTGGTGACCTCGCCATCTGAACATGGTTAAAAGTTACCTGGTGTTGTCCTCGGTCTATCCAGAGATGGATCCCAAACCGTCGCCAATAACCTTCCTACATTTGTTAATGATGAGATGCCTCGTCGGAACAACCACCAGGAGGTATGAACAAAAGAAATTTGGTCATACAGCTGTTTACTAACCAACTGATAGTTGTAGGTATAACAATTATAAGCATCTTCATTTTAAACGTATTATAGTTTAAAGTGTATTTCTCGTTTGAAATTGGACGTTTAATGGCTCCGAAAAATTGTCAATTAATAAGCCTCGTCTTTAACCTCTTCGCTACCTAGGTCCACATACGTATATATCTACTCTTTCGAATTAAAATTGTATCTTTCAGATAAAATTTGATAGTTGCGAACTCAGGTACAAATCCGTAGACGTCTGAGCTTCCGATTGACACCAATGGATGGCTGAATAAATCGGTAGTTCCTGTGGAATGTTTATTATTCAAAAGCGATTTGAAAAAAAAGGCTTCGACTCAACGTGATTGTAAAAGTAAGTATATTTCATTAGATTTTTATGATTTCTAAATACTTTAGTATGACGTAATCCTTTAGTATTTGCCGACCAACCGGTATAGTGGTTAAGGTGTTAGCCTCTAGATCGGAAGGTTTCCGGTTCGAATCCGGGTCCGGGCATGGATGTTTGTAAACGTATGGTGTAGAGGCGGCTGGTGCACCTTAAATCTGTCGTGGCCGAAAGTCCTCACGTTGGGTTGGCGTGGAAGTTTGGAGAGTGGGGTGCCAGCTCAGGTGTTGCTTCGTCACCTGACCGTGGTTCAAAATTACGAGGTGTTGTCCTCGGATCTTTCCCTTAAGGGACTGATCCCGGACCGTCGTCAATAGCCCGTTGTGTTGCTCTAGTACGACGTTAACTAAAAATTACCATTACCATAACATTTATCAGAAGAAAAAAAATCTGTTTTTTAAACAACTTTTATCTGTGAGTTAGTGAAGAGGTTACTACGCCAATATTCTAATTTAAAAGCCAGTTTGCTCAGTTTTGCTAGCATAAGGTAGATACGTTTTTTAATTAACGTCTTAACGGATTATCGGCGTCTGTCCGGAATCAATCCCAAACGGTAAGGTAATTTTTAACTAACGTCGCACTAGAGGAACATAACGGGCTATTGACGACGGTCCGGAATCATTCCCCTAAGGGAAAGATTCGAGGACAACACCACGTAATTCTGAACCACGGTCAGATGACGAGGCAACGCCTGAGCTGGCATCCCACTCTCCAAACTTCCACACCAACCCAACGTGAGGACTTTCGGCCACGACAGTGCACCATACGCTTACAAACATCCATGTACTAACCCGGATTCGAACCAGGAACCTTCCGATCCAAACCTGAAGGTAAACATACGAGGACAACAACAGTAATTTTGAACCATGGTCAGATGACGAGGTCACACCTGAGCTCGCATCCCACACATTCACCTCAAACCACAGTGAGGACATTTGCGGCCACGACAGATTTTACGTGCTTTGTACACGACGGTCATTGGTTGGATTCGAACACTCCAGTTGATAAATCTGTTATTTTTCCAACCGGGCTACATCATCTGACCGTGGTTCAAAATGACATGATGTTGTCCTCGTCCCTTAGGGGATTGATTTGATCCCTGACCGTCGTCAATACCCCGTTCTGTTGCTCTAGTACGACGTTAATTAAAATTACTTTACATTTCCTCCAGCCGTTCTACCGCGCAAAATAATGCTCCGAGACTAAAACTTCAAGATGCAACGCGAAGTTCATAGGCGTTGCTTTTTTTACACACACCATAGAGCTTTTCCCTCCTACAATTCAAAACACTACGAAGCGTACGTACGAACACCTTACCTTTTCGTGAACGGCTTTTCTTGCTTTTGAAGAGTCTTCGCATGAGTATTAGAATTCCTTTCCTCAGCATACAGGCATCGAACCCAGCTCCTCAAGACTTCAAACCGACTGTAAACGTCGACACTTTTTGTGTCAATTCGCACAGTGCGTTATACAGAAGAAGACACTTCTTTAAAAAAAACGTACGTATTTCTTAGCACGTAATCCCGCACGTAGTTTAACGGAAACTGGAAATGCAAATGGATTTGGAAATGCAAAACTGGAGTTTGCGCGCGACCACGGCGAATGCGAGGGGAACTGGAAAGGGTTGTTTATGCTTATGTGCCAAGAATGAAAGGTGAATCTGGCGAGTTTTAATACAGTCGGCACCGAGTTCTGGGTGAAAATATAAATAACGCGTCGCTATTTGGTGGGAGTGAATGCCTTTTCAAGTAGCTCGCATAAATGGAACAATATTTCGTACAGTGAGTTTAAAAAGCCCGGTGTAGGTTAAGTAGATATTTTAATTAACGTCGCACTGGAGAAACACAGCGGCGAAGGTATTGGCGAACGTCTTCGTTCAAACCCGAAAGGTACCATCCGAGGACAACACTTCTCGTCGGGTTGGTGTTGAGGTTTGGAGAGTGGGATGCCAGCTGTGGTGTTGCCTCATCATCTGACCGTGGTTCAAAACGGCGTGGTGTGATCCTTGGATCTTTCCTTTAGGGGATTGATCCCGGACCTGCGTCAATGCCCGTTGTGTTGCTCCAGTGTGAAGTTAATTATAAATTACCAATTACCACAATGTCTGTTAAACTGTTGTTGTGAAGAAAGAGGTGGTATGATGAACTTAGACGCTAATACAAAAATTAACTTGCAATACAGGAGTGTATATCTATACAGTAAACCCTCATTAAGACGAAGCTTAATACGAACTTAAACTCCCCCGTCAAAATGTACGAGGAAAAAACTAAAATTATCTGCACTTTATTTTTTCAATGTATTCTCTATATAACAAAACAACGACGCACCAAGATGGAGTTGTCCAGGAGGTGTGCCGGACTCGATCAACTTGTAACGGCGCTGACTGGGGACGTATGACTATACGTCCCCAGTCAGCGTTGTTTCCAACTGTGACCTGACGACAACCGCAGACTTGTCTGGAGACGTCCAGGGCAGCGTGGGGATCATGCACTTACTATCGCTATGATAATTGGTAATTTTTAATTAAAGTCGTACTAGATCAACACAATGGACTATTAACGACGGTCGGTTGGTTGGTAACAGCAGGTGACCCCCTCACCTCCCGACTTTTGTCAGGTTAAATTGTTTACTAATCACCCACGGAAAAATGGAATGAACCCATCAAAGAAAACCGGTGTATACTGTTCAACGCTGTGATCAAATTTCTGAAAATATATTTGAAATACATTTTACATGAGTAATACATCCTTTTGATAATACTGATTATACGTCCTTTTGATAATAATGATTATATATTCTTTTGCTAATACATTTCAGACCTGGGCCGGTAGGATGTGCAGGATTTTCCACAACTATTTTGCATGTACTTTAATTTTAGTACTTAAAGGGACTGATCCCGGACCGTCGTCAATAGCCCGTTGTGTTGCTCTAGTACGACGTTAACTAAACATACCATTACCATTAATTTTAGTAAAGTTTTTCTCTTTTGGCAGGACTTGTAGTTTCCCAATTTTGAATTATAATATCAGGTGCTGTCCCGCTTTTCCCACCAGCCTAAAGTACACAAAGTTGATTTAACGAAGGAGCAATCATTTCTGAACCTGTCTAAATTACACTAATATTTAAATAGTAAACGATTAATTTCATTAAATATGTACTGCAAAAAGACGGAAACTATAAAATTAACAGTAAAACTAACAATATAATATATGTGTACACACTCCTAGAATCTTCTGATTGTTAGTTGGTGATAATGTTAATGTTTTCCATTAAGAATTTCATAACATTCCTCATTTTTATTTGAACCTGATTGTTGTTGATTGTGTTGCTTGCCCAAGCTTGGTATTGTGTTATTGCTGGTTTCTTGAGGTGATTGCTACATGTGAGTAGACTTTCAAAAATGTAATGATCTGGAGTGCGAACCTCCCCACTAATGCATTGGTCGCTGTTCTTTATTTTGAATCTGAACAGGTAGCTGGGGAATGGGCCATGCCCAGTGTAGAATGCTGTTAGTTTGTTCTGTTCCACAGGGCTGTCTATTTTTGTTAACTTTAGGTAGGAACGTGTGAACTCGACGGCCTGTTTCCTCACTATCCCAGTCTTCCTGCCTGGCTCTTAAAGTGAGATCCTTTAACTGCGATTCTAGGAGGCTTTTTGAGTGCTTCAGATGTATTACCATACTTGAATTTCCCTTTGTTGCTGCTTTAGCCAGTTGGTCCGCTCTTTCGTTACCGTAGTAATCCGCATGTGCCTTTATCCAATTAATATGGATGCTTTCTCTATGGGGTTGAAGCCTTCTTATTTTGTGTATGATGATGTCCTTGTTTTGCAAGCGTTGGATTGCTTTAACTGTTGAGAGGCTGTCAGTGTGGATTCTAATGTCTTTTTGTTGTTGCTGCGCAGCCCAGTTGATGGCATATAGGAGCGCGGTCTTCTCTGCCTGGTATACTGTGTTTTCTGGGTGGAGTGTGGCGGTTCAGTCATGTATGACCCTGTTGTTTTCAAGCAAGGTAAATGCTGCCCCCACTTGGATCAATCCCCTAAGGGAAAGATCCTAGGACAAAACCACGTAATTTTGAACCACGGTCAGATGACGAGGCATCACCTGAACTGGCACCCCACTCTCCAAACTTCCACACCAACCCAAGAAATACAGAAAAACATTTAAAATAGTTTTCATTACATAAGCCGCTTTCCACGTAACCTAAGAGGTACGGTTCATGAAACGCATTACCCTTTTAGCATAACTCTGCAAGACGAGTTCCCCAGTAGGTATATTCCTTTTTATGTCAACTACATACACAGTTGACAGTATGTCTTGCAACTGACTCTTTGAAGTACTGATTTCTTCCTTCGAGGATTCATTTCATTGAGATTTGCTTAGAGTGTTCAATGCTCTTTATGATGTTTTGTTCTTTCTATTGTTTAGTTAGGGGAAGATTGTAAATAACTGGTTAGGCTCAGAAATTGTTCATCGCTTTCAGTTAGGCAACGAAAAGTCATCTGCTCATTTGAACAACGTTTACCACGTCAAAGATTTTCTTAAAGAATATCACGAAAGAAATTGATAAAAGGCTATGTAAAATTGCTTCTTTGTTCGACTTTGTTCGTAAAAATGATGGAAAACTATTTCTTTAGCATAACACATTTATTAATGCATACACGAAAAATACACGTAGGAAAGATAAGGGAAGTGCCTTTACTTTGAACTGTTGAAGCCAAAAGCATAACCGCTCCGCCATCTTGGTGCTTTAAAAACATTGTTCTCGTGCATGTTAATCAACGTGGTTATACCATTTTTTAACTTCCATGGTGTTTTATTGACAATTTGAACCAAATAATTAGCACCATTTTCTTAGTTTTTATTTGAATATGACTTCTTGTGTCGCCTACGGGAATACAAACCGAAAGACAAAGAAGATCCGTGGAATATCGTTTCGTAGGTAAGTTTAATTTGATATATCTTTAGGCTGATAGCTTTTTGTAGACGTATTTATAAACATTTAAAGAATTATTTTGAAAAGTTGACTGATTTATCCAGAGATTATTAATTTTATTTTTTAACAGAATTGTACGATTTTGATTTTTTAACCTACTTGTTGTAATAAGAGTTACAAACTGCTTTTTAGGAAAGTTTAAGTTTTATTCTTGAAAAAGTATTACAGTCAAATAAACTAGAATGAAAAATAGAATGAAACAGCTTTAGCTAACAGTTATAAAATTCGAATTATAAACATTACTTTTGGTTTTCTAAAACGCATTTTTTTGTTAGTCAAGTTCTTTTGCGAAGAGCAACTAACTGTTTGAATGCTATTGAAACCTTGGACTGTGAGCAACTTGTTAATGAGTTTTTTAGAAGGCAAGCAAATATTTAAAACACTGTAACTGTATGAAGTTTTTCAAAACTTCATACAGTTACAATGTTTTAAGCACTCAATGTTTTCAATCATCACTTTCAAATCTCTTGAGCCAATGGTTAAGATTATGAGCTCATACAATTTATGCTTGCAGTCCTAGGTTTTACTGTATTTGCATGTCTTACAATTTTAGAAAGAATTTATAATAAAAAAGATTATTTCTATGGGTGGATTTGTGTGGACAGACATAATATATTGAATAATCAGTCTTCAATTTACTAAGCATGTTTATTTTTATTATCAAAGTAAATAACTGTAAAGAAGTTTGTTTTAGTGGTTTTTTTTAGATTGAATTAGTTTATGTTTATAAATTTTTGTTTCAATAGTCTAATATAAACAGTAACGCCTGTAATGTAGTTGGGATTTGGAAAAAAATATGGTTAGACAGGTTTATCTTTACTAAAATAATTTTCATTTCAGGTTTTCCAAAGATCCAGAACGTAGAGATGCATGGACAAGCAGTGCATAATCATAAAGCGGTGCATAGTAAGAAGTAAAACACCACAAGAAAATAAATATTTAGAATGGATGATTTGGCCAAAAGTGTGTGTAGTTCAATGCATGCAGGAAATCAATAAAATGAATTTCAATGCCTAATTGTGGAAACCAATTTGGATACAATTTATAAAAACAAGAATGAGGGACACAAATTAGTACTAGACTATTAGGTACTAGAGGGCAGAAGCTATGTGTGGGATCAGCTTATCTAAATTAAAACATTTCTGTTACATAATTTTACTAATCCTTGAGTTTTTACCAATTTAAAACCCCTTTAAAACATTTTGCATGCCAATGATAAACAAAAAAACCAGCATTGTTAGTTTTCTATTTCTTTATTGTAATTATATTATAGCATATTCAATCACAAAATTTAAAAGCAAGCGGGTAAAAGGTAGTAAATTCTTTTTATATATCATACTTAAATTATCATTTAAAAACAAAATATTGCCAAATTTAGAAAATTTTCATTTATTTAGCATCGTTTAATTGCAAAATGAATTAAATAAGAAAAAAAATGCGCATCTAAAATGTTTTTAACGGCGCATGCGCGGCCGCCATCTTGGTGCCTTAAAACCATGGAAATATCGGCTTCAGTTAAACTGGTAGCGAAACATTGTTAGGGCACTTCCTTATCTTTCCTACTTCCATGGATTGGACACATCAGAAACAAAACATACGATATTACATCGTCGAAGACAATTTCAACTCGGACTGCAAAGCGTTGATGGTTTCTTTCGCTGTTGTGAGTCTTTCACGCTTTTCATCACAATTGAAGTATCGACACCATTCACTTTGATCTACACTAAGGGATAATCAATTAATCCTACAGGAAAGAATATCCGAACTTCAAAGATGATTTTAAGACAAAAAATTCCATAATCCGATTATATCTGTGCAATCAAGAATTATCGATGTAGTAAGGAATTATCTATGGTGATCAAGAATTATAACTATGTAACCAAGAATTATAACTGTGTAATAAAGAATCAGCCTTTTAATCTTTGTGAAGAATACCATTTATATGTGTGAATCAAGAATTGTGAATTGAGTATAGTAAATACATTAATATTTTATTTTATTGTTGAAATAATGCATTTTTTTCTGAATTCGGATACTACGAACTCCAGTCTGCCCAACGAGCGATACGAGCAAGTCGATGACCTGTGTAACCCAAAACATGCTCAATGGGCGACATATCTGGGGAACGTGCAGGCCATGGCAGAAGCGGAAACTGTGTGCACTGAAGAAGGCATTCCAAGCAACATGTGGACGGGCAATGTCTTGCTGAAATACAGCTCCGGGAATGCGTTGCAGGAGGGGTAGGACCTCGGGCTGCACAACTTCTCTGGTGTAGCGTCCGCTGTTCAGGGTCCATACAATTTGGAGTAGGCGGGATCGCCCATGTTAACCAATAGCGTCACAGACTATAAGGCCCGGCGTTCGTCCAATATGATACTGAATAAGACACTCCGGGAGATGATGTTTGTAGCGTCTGACGAGTACGCGTCCATCGTTATAGTTCAGACTGTAGCGGGACGACTCATCTTAGAAGTCGACATGTTTCCAATCACCAGGCCATTGATCGTGTTCGTAAGCCCATTGTAGCCGGAGACGTCAGAGGTTCGGCGTCAAGGGAAACCTTGCCCTTACCCCATGGCACAGCAGACGTTGATGAACAGTGGTGGCAGACACTGACACACCTGTAGACGTGATTCAATGTTGTGCAAATTCACGAGAGAATGCTGTACTGTCCATCACCGCCATGCGGATGAGGTGTTTGTCGTCCTGTGGTGACGTCATATTACGTGGCCCACTGCCTGGATTTTGACTTGTCCGGTACTCCACGGTCCATCTCTTCCACACACGCATTAGTGTTATGGCATGACGACCAGTGTGTGGTGACTTCACAATACGAAAGTCCACCCTCACGGAGGCCGATCATGCGACTCCGTTAGTTGTTCGTATGGCACTCTGAGTTTTTGGCAAGGTATATATTGACTTTTAATCAATATTTGCAGCAGTCAAACGACGAAACACACCAATCAATGCACCATTACAGTGCTTTTTATGCACAACTTACTTGGAAGTTTAGAGGGTCAATAAGGAGGCTGGTGCACGAATACCGGGACATGGCCTCAAACGTTCTCACGTTAGCGTAATGTGGAAGTATGACGAAGTGGTTTGGTCTTTCCTTTCAGATTAGATTCCACCAATTGCTCGTTGTGCTACTCCGGAGCGATATTAATTGAAATACCAACCATCCTTGTATACGTATTTTCATTTCAATCTATGTTTGCCGTATACCTTTAAAGAATGACTTCATCATGTTGCCTGAATAAATGACTTCATCGTGTTAGCTGAAACAATGACTTCATTGTGATGCCTGAAGAAACGACTTTATCCTATTGCCTGAAGAAATGAATAGATGGAATGACTTCATCGTGATGACTGATGTAATGACTTCATCTTCATGCCTGAATATATGAATTCATCGTGATGCTTTAAGGAATGATTTCGTCGTGATGCCTGAAGGAATGGCATCATTGTAATGCCTTAAGGAATGACTTCATCGTGGTGCCTCACGGTTTGGCTTCATTATGTTGCCAGAAACCATTACTTCATCGTGATGCCTGAAGGAATGACTTCATTGTGATGCCTGAACGAATGACGTTCATCGAGACGTCTGAAGAAATGAATTCATCGTTATACTTGAAGTAAAGACTTCATCGTGATGCCTGAAGATATGAGTTGTTCGTTATGTCTGAAGGATTGACTTCATGATGTTCTTTTGAAGAAATGTCTTAAAGTTATGCCTGAATGATCGACTTCATGACATTGCTTGAAGAAATCACTTATCGTGATGCCTGAAGCAACGACTTCATTTTGCTGCCTTAAGGAATGACTTCATCGTGATGCCTGATGGGATGAATTCATCGTGATGCCTGAAGAAATGAATGCATCGTTATACTTGAAGTAAATACTTCATCGTGATGCCTGAAGATATCAATTGATCGTTTTGCCTGAAGGATTGACTTCATGATGTTTCTTGAAGAAATGACTTATAGTGATGCCTGAAGGATTGCCTTCAGGACATTCCTTGAAGAAATAACTGATCGTGATATCTGAAGCAATGACTCCATTTTGCTTCCTAAAGGAATGACTTCATCGTGATGCCTGATGGAATGATTTCATCGTGATGCCTGAAGGAATGAATTCATTGTGATGACGGAAGTAGTGATAACATCGAGATGCCTGAAGGAATGACATCCTCGTGTTTCCTCAAGGATTTATTTTATCCTGTTGCCTGAAGAAATGACTTCATTGTGATGCGTTAAGAAATGACTTTATAGTGCTGCCTGAAGAAATGAGTTCATTGTGATACCTGAAGGATTGGCTTCATGATGTTGCTTGAAGAAATGACTTATTGTGATGCCTGAAACAATGACTTTTTGTGATGCCTGGCGAAATAACTTCATCTTGATGATTATAGAATAACTTCATCTTGATGCCTATAGAATGATATCATCGAGACCTTATCATGATACCTGAAATAAATAAATTCATCGTGGTACCCGAAAGAATGGCTTCATCATATAGAGAGAAGAAATGACTTGATCGCAATACATGAATGAATGACATCATGGTAATACTTAGAGGAAATACATTTTGTGTGATGCCTAAGGAATGACTTCATCCTGTTGCCTGAAGAAATGACTTCATCGTGACGCTGTAAGGAATGTCTTCATCGTGATGCCTGAAGGAATAACTTCATCGTGATGCTTGAAGGAACGCCTTTATCGAGATTCCTGAAGGAATGAGTTGATCGTGATGCCTCAAGGTTTGACTTAATTATGTAGCCAGAATAAATTACTTCATCGTAATGCCTGAAGGAATGACTTCATTGTGATGCTTGAACGAATGACTTCATCGAGATGTCTGAAGAAATGAATTCATCGTTATACTTGAAGTAAATACTTCATCGTGATGCCTGAAGATATGAGTTGATCGTTATGCCTGAAGGATTGACTTCATGATGTTTCTTGAAGAAATGACTTATAGTGATGCCTGAATGATTGACTTCATGACATTGCTTGAAGAAATAACTTATCGTGATACCTGAAGCAATGACTTCATTTTGCTGCCTTAAGGATTGACTTCATCGTGATGCCTGATGGGATAAATTCATCGTGATACCTGAAGGAATGACTTCTTTGTGATGACTGAAGGAGTGACATCATCGAGATGCCTGGAAGAATAACATCATCGTGTTGCCTCAAGGATTGACTTCATCCTGTTGCCTGAAGAAATTACTTCATTCTGATGGTTTAAGAAATGACTTTATAGTGATGCCTGAAGAAATGAGTTCATTGTGATGCCTGAAATATTGACTGCATGATGTTGCTTGAAGAAATGACTGATTGTGATGCCTGAAGTAATGACTTATTGTGATGCCTGACGAAATGACTTCGTCGTGATGATTATGGAATAACTTCATTGTGGCGCCTAAAGGAATGACCTAATCATGATAACTGAAACAAATAAATTCATCGTTGTACCCGAAAGAATGACTTCATCATCTACACAGAAGAAATGACTTGATCGTGATGTCTGAAGGACTGACTTCATGATGTTGCTCAAGAAATGACATATCGTGATGCCTGAAAGAATGACTTCATGGTAATTCTTGCAGGAAAGACTTTTTTAGTGATGCCTGAAGAAATGACTTCATCCTGTTGCCTGAAGGAATGAATCATCTTGTTGCCTGAAGGAATAAATTCATCTTGATGCTTGAAGAATTGGTTCATTGTGATGCCGGAAGGAATGACTTCAACGTGATACCTGAAGGAACGCCTTCATCGAGATTCCTGAAGGAATGACTTCATTGTGATCCTTTTATGAATGACTTCGTAGTGATAATGAATGCATGAGTTCACTATGATGCCTGAAGGTTTTACTTCATGATGTTGCTTGAAGAAATGACTGAGCGTGATGCCTGAATTAATTACTTATTGTTATACGTGGAATGACGTTTTTGTGATGACTGATGTAATGACATCATTATGTTGCCTGAACAAATGACTTGTCGTGATGCCTGAAGGAATGACTCCATCCTGTTGCCTAAAGAAATGACTTCATCCTGTTGTCTGAATAAATTATTTCATCGTGATGCCTAAAGGAATGATACCATCGTGATGCCTGAAGGATTGACTTCATCATATTAACTGAACAAATTGCTTGTCGTGATACCTGAAGGAATGACTTCATCGTGATGTCTAAAGGAATGACATAATCGTGTAATGCTTGAAGGAAAGACTTTTTTGTGATGCCAAAAAAATGATTTCATCCTATTGACTGAAGGAATTATTTCATAGTGAAGCTTTTAGGAATGCCTTAATCGTGATGCCTGAAGGAAAGAGATGGATCGTTATGACTGAAGGATATGCTTCATGAAGTTTCTTGAAGAAACTACTTATCATGATGCCTGAAGCATTGACTTAATCGTGATGACTGAAGGAATGAGTTTATCGTTATGCCTGAAGGATTGACTTTGTGAAGTTTCTTGAAGTTACTTATGTGAAGTTACTTATCGTGATGCCTGAAGCAATGACTCCATCTTGAGGCCTGAAGGAATGCTTTCATCGTGATGCCTGATAGAATAATTTCATCGTGATACCTTAAAGGGGTCCAAGACACAAAAATCGTCACATTTTCGATTTTAGTTTATTATTTTATTTTAAGAAATTTTTTTTCTGCTTTAAATGACGTCTAAAGCATGTCTCTATCTTAATTAGAACTAGAGATATAATAATTTTTGTGGTGCGTTGTTTTGAAAATCTAATACTCTTGACAGTCGTTGTCATGGCAACAACATCTGTCTTTAAAACTTTAAATGAATTTTTATCCATGATAGTACGGCTGATATGTGAAATAATTGTTCCTTTAATGATAGAAGCATACAACTTGGGGCACATATATACTACATATATGAAGATTTAATTTTGGATATGAGGCCATGTCAGATTTCGCCTATGGCAGTAGTGGCGGACATTCAAAATGGCGGCTTCGGAACATTTTTTGTGCTCCTTTTAAATGTTATTTGATGATGTTAAATGACAGCTTTTAAAGTAATGGCGAGTAATTGATGTTTTGTGCATGTAATTAGCTATTTTTTAAAATATATACTTTATTTTATGTACATATTCTATTTATAACAAAATGGCGGCCTCTGAGTATATTTTATTTGCTTCTTTTTTACTGTCATTTGGTGATGTTAATAGCGTATTATATGTGATTTTGCATTAATTGATGCTATAAACATGCGTGCATGTCACTATAAAATTTTCATGTTAATTATTAACTATATTAATTGATGTGTTTTCATATTAATTTTTAATTATTTTCATATTAACTTTTTTCACAGATGACACGATAAGAACTAAAATAAGGTAAAAATACGTATGTAGTGCATAAGCTGATTAATCCATTCATTACTGATACAGCTGGAGAGTTCAAAGAAACGGAGTGGAACAAGTGTTTTATCTGTCAAGAAGACAAGCATGAAGTTCTTCGGTTTTCCAGCAGACAGTAAGTAAAACATTAAGCGTGAAGAAAAGGGAACTGTTATACGACAATTTCTGATTTACTTGTGTGGTTTAGTATTGCAGGGTGTTTATAAAGAATAATAAATCCGAAACGCCTCGATGATGCAGAAGTGGTCGATGCAACATTAGTACAACATAAAGCACAGTTTCACGAATCATGTAGATTAAAGTTCAATAAGACAAAACTTCTAAGATCTCAGAAATGGAAGATAGAACCTGCGGATAATGCAAATAGTTCTACGAAATTAACCACCAGAATGTTTTGGTAAATAGTTCAGTGAATTCAAAAGCGATTTTTTTTTTGTGACCAGCCTTCTCAAGCCTGAAGTTCATTATGTACTGCATCTACATTCGGCCTGGATGTGTTCCTCACTGTACCCTTAAACTGGAGGACAGGCCTTCGCTTGCGAAACTGAGTGTCGGTGATCTTATTGCATTAAATGCCTTGTATTATGTTCGATGCCTCGTATCATTATACAACAGAGCAAGAGACCAAAGAACAAACAAGAAACTGAAATATAACAAACTAACCATGGTATTGCATTTGCCGAACTTGTATAATACATCGAAGATGCTCGTAGTGACAATGAAATCACACCCATATTTAAACTTGTTGATCTATGCAAACTGTACAGCATGAGGATGAAACAACAAGATATTGATCTTTCAGGGCGCTTGCATTCCACAAAACTAAGAAACAGAGTACTTGCATATTTTCCTGACATGGAAGCACATAAGCAATGTCGAGATGTGATGTTATTATATAATAATTATGTTGGATTAGCTCTGAAGAAAGCTTGTGAATACGATGCAGGTACTATAGTGACGCTATTCATCTTGTCAAAGCAGCAAATATAGTTAGAAGAGACATTTTTAAAATGAAAAACCTCTTCAATATATTTGGAGAAACCTGTCAGGAAGATTCCGTACCAGCATCTCTGTTAGTTGTAAAGCACAGTCAAGTTTTTTAATCCCAACCTATCCTTACTGTTACACAGTTACTAATGTGCAACTGTTTGGTGAGACGTCGGGAGTGTCATTCTGAAACAGTCTACTAGCACAATCGAGAACAGTAAACACATTTGCCTATATGCTTAGGTATTTTAATTCATAAAAATAACTCGCAAGCGTGAACTAGTTTAAGATCTTTTGAGCTCGGATTAAGCATATTATAAGACCGAGTGCTTGACCTTTCATCAGAATTTGGAAATGAAATATGTCATCTGTATCACATGGAAAATGCAGTCGTGTCTCTTCAGTTAAAAAGATTGCTTTTCACAACTAATACGGTTGATAATATTGACCACAATCCAAGTTCTACTACAGCTCATGATTCTTTCCATGGTACAGGAATATCCCTATTTCAACATCCAGATGGTAGATTTAGAGGAACCTGTCGAAATAAAACTTCAAGTGCTTTTGAAGAGAAAGCAACTAAACATCTTCCTGAAAGCTACACAAGTGTTACCCCTGTGCCTTCTATTAGAACTGACTGTCCTTTGCCAACAGTACAAGAAATCTTCGTTGACTACCAAGTTTAATGCAATAACATCACCGGCACTCAGTTTCGCAAGCAAAGGCCGGTCCTTCAGTTTAAGGGCATAGTGAGGAACACATACAGGACGAATGCACAAAAGATGCAGTTCTTGAAGAACTTCCAGCTTGAGCAGGCAGGTCACAAAAAAAATTGCTTTTGAATTCACTGAACTATTTACCACAACATTCTGGCGGATGAATTCCAAGAACTATTTGCATTATCCGCTGGTTCTATCTTCCATTTCTGAGCTCCTTGAAGTTTTGTCTTATTGAACTGCAATCTACATGATTCGTGAGACTGAGCTATATGTTGTACCAATGTTGCAACGACCACTTCCTGCATCATCGAGATGTTCCAGATTTATTGTCCTTGGTAAACACCCTGGAATACTAAACCCCACAAGTAAATCAGAAATTGTTTTATAACCAGTTCCCTTTTCTTTACGCTTACTGCAATTACTTACTGTCTTCTGGACACCGAAGAACTTCAAAACTATCTTCTTGACAGGTAAAACACTTGTTCCATTCTGTTTCTTTGAATTGTCCAGATATATCAGTATTGAATGGATTAATCAGCTTAATGCACCACATCCGTATTTTTATCTTATTTTTCTTCTTATCATGTCACCTGTGAAAAAAGTTAATACGAAAATAATTAAAAACTAATAGGAAAATATTAATTAATACTATTGATAATTAACATACAAATCTATTTATGACATTCACGCATGTTTATAGCATCAATTCATGCAAAATCACATATAATACGCTATTAACGTCACCAAATGACACTAAAAAAGGAGCACATAAAATATACTCTGAGGCCGCCATTTTGTTATAAATAGAATATATACATAAAATAAAGTATATATTATTAAATATAGCTAAGTACATGCACAAAACATCAATTACTCGCCATTAATTTAATAGCTGTCATTTAACATCATCAAATAACATTTAAAAGGAGCACAAAAAATGTTCCGAAGCCGCCATTTTGAATGTCCGCCATAACTGCTATAGGCGAAATCTGAGATGGACTCATATCCAAAATTAAATCTTCATATATGTAGTATATATATGTGTGCCCCAAGTTGTATGCTTCTATCATTAAAGGCACAATTCTAACAATTTTTTGCGCATATCAGCCGTACTATGAAACTGTTTTTCAAGATTTCCTGCATTCAAATTGCTATAAGTCGTAAACCGATAAAGTTTAATGTTTGAAATTTTGTACATATCATTTTCAAACATTATACTTTAATTCTGATTCATCAAAATTTAAAACAAATATTTACTTTCAAAAATATAACTTTTTTTTAAAAAGTACCATAAAATTTTCAAAAATTTTCATTCAAATATTTTTTACTTTTTATTAAATTAATATTTTTTAAATTCCTGAATCAAAATTAAAGTTGATAAGTTTGTGAATACTTTACTGTAAGAATTTTGAAAATTGATCAATAATATTTTCAGTTTTAGCAATTTAAAACGAAATCTCTTTTTTTCAAAAAATTTTAATTTAAAATTTTTAAGAAACTTTTGGAAAATTTTTGTGTGGTGATTTTGCTTATTAGTTAGATGGGTAATCAGTACAAAAGAATTCAAAATTCTAAATTAATTATTAAAAAACCTTTTTCAATGTGTCCCGGACCCCTTTAAGAAATGACTTTTCGGGTTGCCTGAAGGAATGAATTTATCGCGATGCCTGAAGCAATGACTTCATCTTGATGCCTGAAGGAATGACTTCATAGTGATGCTTTAAGGAATGACTTCTCGTGATGCCTGAAGTAATGAGTTCATCGTGATGCCTCAAGGTTTGGCTTCATTGTGATAGCTGAATAAATTGCTTCATCGTGATGCCTGAAGGAATGATTCATTGTGATGCCTGAAGGAATGACTTTATCCTGTTGCCTGAAAAATGATTTCAGCGTGATGGCTAAAGTAATGACATCATTGTGATGCCTGAAGGATTGACTTCATCATGTCGCCTGAAGAAATAACTTATCGTGATGCCTGAAGAAATGACTTCATTGCGGTACTTTAAGGAATTTCTTCATCGTGATGAATGCAGGAATGACATAATCGTAATGCTTGAAGGAAAGACTTTTTTGTGATGCCTGAAGAAATACCTTCATCCTATTGGCTGAAGAAATATTTTCATAGTGATGCTTTTAGGAATGACTTAATCGTGGTGACTGAAGGCATGAGTTGATCGTTATGCATTAAGGAATGACTTCATCGTGATGCATGAAGCAATGATTCATCTTATTACCTGAAGGAATGAACTCATCGTGATACTTGAAGGAATTACTTTATTGTGATGCCTGAAGGAATGACTTCAACGTGATGCCTGATGGAACGCCTTCATCGAGATTCATGAAGGAATGACTTCATTGTGATCCTTTAAGAAATTACTTTAAAGTGATGCCTGAATGAATGAGATCACCACGATGCCTGAAGGATTTACTTCATGATGTTGCTTGAAGAAATGACTTATCGTGTAACCTGAATTAATGACTTCATTGTGATGTCTGAAGGAATGACTTCTTCCCAATGTCGAAGGAAAGACTTTTTGTGATGCCTGAAAGAATGACTTCATCCTGTTGCCTGAAGGAATGAGTTACTCATTATTCCTGAAAGATTGACTTCATGATGTTTCTTTAAGAAATTACTTATCGGGATGCTTGAATAAGTGACTTATCGCGATGCCTGAAGCAATGACTCCATCTTGATGCTTGAAGGAATAACTTCATAGTGAGTCTTGAAGGAGTGACTTCATCTTGATGCATGACTCATCGTGATCGTTTTGTGATGCCTGAAAGAATGACTTCATCCTGTTGCCTGAAGGAATGAGTTAATCATTATTCCTGAAGGATTGACTTCATGGTGTTGCTTTAAGAAATTACTTATCGGGATGCTTCAATAAGTGACTTATCGTGATGCCTGAAGCAATGACTCTATCTTGATGCCTAAAGGAATAACTTCATAGTGAGTCCTGAAGGAGTGACTTCATCTTGATGCCTGAAAGAATGCCTTCATCGTGATGCCTGATGTAATGACTAAATCTTCATGCCTGAAGATATGACTTCATGGTGATGCTTTATATAATGATTTCATTGTCATGCCTGAAGGAATGACATCATCATGATGCCTGAAGTTTTTACTTTATAATGTTGCCTGAAGAAATAAGTTATCTTGTTGCCTGTAGAAATGAATTTATCGTGATTCCTGAAGAAATAACTTCAACGTGATGCCTGAATGAAAGACTTCATCGTGATGCTTGAAGGAATGAATTCAAAGTTATGCCTGAAGGAAAGACTTCATTGTGATGCTTTAAGGAATGACTTCATCGTGATGCCTGATGGGATGAATTCATCGTGATGCCTGAAGAAATTAATGCATCGTTATACTTGAAGTAAATACTTCATCGTGATGCCTGAAGATACCAATTGATCGTTTTGCATGAAGGATTGACTTCATGATGTTTCTTGAAGAAATGACTTATAGTGATGCCTGAAGGATTGCCTTCAGGACATTCCTTGAAGAAATAACTTATCGTGATATCTGAAGGAATGCCTCCATTTTGCTTCCTTCAGGAATGACTTCATCGTGATGCCTCACAGTTTGGCTTCATTATGTTGCCAGAATAAATTACTTCATCGTGATGCCTGAAGGAATGACTTCATTGTGATGCCTGAACGAATGACTTCATCGAGATGTCTGAAGAAATGAATTCATCGTAATACTTGAAGTAGAGACTTGATCGTGATGCCTGAAGATATGAGTTGATCGTTATGCCTGAAGAAATGACTTCATTATGTTTCATGAAGAAACGACTTATAGTGATGCCTGAAGGATTCCCTTCAGCACATTCCTTGAAGAAATAACTTATCGTGATGCCTGAAGCAATGATTCCATTTTGCTGCCTCAAGGAATGATTTCATCGTGATACCTGATGGGATGACTTCATCGTGATGCCTGAAGGAATGACCTTATCATGATGCCTGAAGGAAATAAATTCATCGTGGTACCCGAAAGAATGACTTCATTATCTAGAGGGAAGAAATTACCTGATCGCGATGCCTGAAGGATCAATTTCTTCGCTATGTCTGAACGATTGACTTAATGATGTTGCTCAAGAAATGACTTATCGTGATGCTTGAAGGAATTGATGCATGTTAATACTTGCAGGAAAGACGTTTTGTGATACCTGAAGGAATGAATTCATCCTGTTGCCTGAAGAAATGACTTCATCGTGATGCCAAAAAAGACTTCATTCTAATACCTGAAGGAATGCCTTCTTGTTGATGCCTGAGGAAATGACTTCATCATGTAGTCTGAAGAAATGACTTCATTGTAATGACTTTATCGTGATGCCTGAAGTAATGATTCCATCGTGATGCTTTAAGGAATGACTTCTCGTAATACCTGAAGGAATGAGTTCATCGTGATGCCTCACGGTTTGGCTTCATTATGTTGCCAGAATAAATTACTTCATCGTGATGCCTGAAGGAATGACTTCATTGTGATGCCTGAACGAATGACTTCATCGAGATGTCTGAAGAAATGAATTCATCGTTATACTTGAAGTAAAGACTTCATCGTGATGCCTGAAGATATGAGTTGATCGTTATGTCTGAAGGATTGACTTCATGATGTTCTTTTAAAGAAATGTCTTAAAGATATGCCTGAATGATCGACTTCATGACATTGCTTGAAGAAATATTTTATCGTGATGCCTGAAGCAACGACTTCATTTTGCTGCCTTAAGGAATGACTTCATCGTCATGCGTGATGGGATGAATTCATCGTGATGCCTGAAGAAATGTATGCATCTTTATACTTGAAGTAAATACTTCATCGTGATGCCTGAAGATATCAATCGATCGTTTTGCCTGAAGGATTGACTTCATGATGTTTCTTGAAGAAATGACTTATAATGATGCCTGAAGGATTGCCTGAAGGACATTCCTTGAACAAATAACTTATCGTGATATCTGAAGCAATGACTCCATTTTGCTTCCTTAAGGAATGACTTCATCGTGATGCCTGATGGAATGATTTCATCGTGATGCCTGAAGGAATGAATTCATTGTGATGACGGTAGGAGTGATATCGAGATGCCTGAAGGAATGACATCCTCGTGTTTCCTCAAGGATTGATTTTATCCTGTTGCCTGAAGAAATGACTTCATTGTGATGCTTTAAGAAATGACTTTATAGTGCTGCCTGAAGAAATGAGTTCATTGTGATGCCTGAAGGATTGGCTTCATGATGTTGCTTGAAGAAATGACTTATTGTGATGCCTGAAGCAATGACTTTTTGTGATGCCTGGCGAAATACCTTCATCGTGATGATTATGGAATAACTTCATCTTGATGCCTATAGAATAATATCATCGAAACCTTATCATGATACCTGAAATGAATAAATTTATCGTGGTACCCGAAAGAATGGCTTCATCATCTAGAGAGAAGAAATGACTTGATCGCAATACATGAATGAATGACATCATGGTAATACTTAGAGCAAAGACATTTTTTGTGATGCCTAAGGAATGACTTCATGCTGTTGCCTGAAGAAATTACTTCATCGTGACGCTGTAAGGAATGTCTTCATCGTGATGCTTGAAGAAATGTCTTCATCGTGATGCCTGAAGGAATGCGTTGATCATTACGCCTGAAGGAATAACTTCATCGTGATGCCTGAAGCAATGATTCATCTTGTTGCCAGGAGGAATGAACTCATCGTGATGCTTGAAGTATTTATTGCATGATGCTGCTTCATTATGTAGCCAGAATAAATTACTTCAGCGTGATGCCTGAAGGAATGACTTCATTGTGATGCCTGAACGACTGACTTCATCAAGATGTCTGAAGAAATGAATTCATCGTTATACTTGAAGTAAAGACTTCATCGTGATGCCTAAATATTTGAGTTAATCGTTATGCCTGAATGATTGACTTCATGTCATTGCTTGAAGAAATAACTTATCGTGATGCCTGAAGTAATGACTTCATCATGATGCCTGAAAGAAATAAATTTATCGTGGTACCCGAAAGAATGACTTCATCATTTAGAAAGGAGAAATGACTTGATCGCGAAGCCTGTAGGATCGATTTCTTCGCGATATCTGACTGATTGACTTCATGATGTTGCTCAAGAAATGACTTATCGTGATGTCTGAAGGTATGACTTCAAGGTAATTCTTGCAGGAAAGACTGTTTTGTGATGCTTGAAGGAATGACTTCATCCTGTTGCCTGAAGAAATGACTTCATCGTGACGCTGTAAGGAATGTCTTCATCGTGATGCCTGAATGAATGAGTTGATCGTTATGCCTCAAGGTTTGACTTCATTATGTTGCCAGAATAAATTACTTCATTAAATATAGCTAAGTACATGCACAAAACATCAATTACTCGCCATTAATTTAATAGCTGTCATTTAACATCATCAAATAACATTTAAAAGGAGCACAAAAAATGTTCCGAAGCCGCCATTTTGAATGTCCGCCATTACTGCCATAGGCGAAATCTGAGATGGCCTTATATCCAAAATTAAATCTTCATATATGTAGTATATATATATGTGCCCAAAGTTGTATGCTTCTATCATTAAAGGCACAATTCTAACAATTTTTTGCACATATCAGAAGTACTATGGAACTGTTTTTCAAGATTTCCTGCATTCAAATTGCTATAAGTCGTAAACCGATAAAGTTTAAGGGTTGAAATTTGGAAGATATCATTTTCAAACATTATACTTTAATTTTGATCCATCAAATTTAAAACAAATATTTACTTTTAAAAATATAACTTTTTTTTTTAAAGTACCTTAAAATTTTCAAAAATTTTTATTTAAATATTTTTTATTTTTTATTAAATTAATATTTCTAAAATTCCTGAATCAAAATTAAAGTTGATAAGTTTGTGAATAATTTACTGCAAGAATTTTGAAAATAATTCCATAATATTTTCAGTTTTAGCAATTTAAAACGAAATCTCTTTTTTTCAAAAAATTTTAATTTAAAATTTTTTAGGACATTTTTGGAAAATTTTTGTGTTGTGATTTTGCTTATTAGTTAGATGGGTAATCAGTACAAAAGAATCCAAAATTCTAAATTAATTATTAAAAAACCTTTTTCAATGTGTCCCGGACCCCTTTAAGAAATGACTTTCGTGTTGCCTGAAGGAATGAATTTATCGCGATGCCTGAAGCAATGACTCTATCCTGTTGCCTGAAAAATGACTTCAGCGTGATGGCTAAAGTAATGACATCATCGTGATACCTGAAGGATTGACTTCATCATGTCGCCTGAAGAAATAACTTATCGTGATGCCTGAAGAAATGACTTCATTGCGATGTGTAAGGAATTTCTACATCGTGATGAATGCAGGAATGACATAATCGTAATGCTTGAAGGAAAGGCTTTTTTGCGATGCCTGAAGAAATAACTTCATCCTATTGGCTGAAGATATAATTTCATAGTGATGCTTTTAGGAATGACTTAATCGTGATGACTGAAGGCATGAGTTGATCGTTATGCCTTAAGGAATAACTTCATCGTGATGCATGAAGCAATGATTCATCTTATTGCCTGAAGGAATGAACTCATCGTGATACTTGAAGGAATGACTTCATTGTGTTCCTTTAAGGAATAACTTCAAAGTGATGCCTGAATGAATGAGATCATCATGATGCCTGAAGGATTTACTTCATGATGTTGCTTGTAGAAATGACTTATCGTGATACCTGAATTAATGACTTCATCGTGATGTCTGAAGGAATGACTTCATCCCAATGTCGAAGGAAAGACTTTTTGTGATGCCTGAAAGAATGACTTCATCCTGTTGCCTGAAGGAATGAGTTAATCATTATTCCTGAAGGATTGACTTCATGATGTTTCTTTAAGAAATTACTTATCGAGATGCTTGAATAAGTGACTTGTCGTGATGCTTGAAGCAATGACTCCATCTTGATGCCTGAAGGAATAACTTCATAGTGAGTCTTGAAGGAGTGACTTCATCTTGATGCCTGAAAGAATGCCTTCATCGTGATGCATAATGTAATGACTAAATCTTCATGCCTGAAGATATGACTTCATGGTGATGCTTTAAATAATGACTTCATTGTCATGCCTGAAGGAATGACATCATCATGATGCCTGAAGTTTTTACTTTATAATGTTGCCTGAAGAAATAAGTTATCTTGTTGCCTGAAGAAATGATTTTATCGTGATTCCTGAAGGAATAACTTCAAGGTGATGCCTGAAGGAAAGACTTCATCGTGATGCTTGAAGGAATGATTTCAAAGTTATGCCTGAAGGAAAGACTTCATTATGATGCTTTAAGGAATGACTTCATAGTGAATCCTGAAGGAATGACTTCATAGGGAATCCTGAAAGAATGAGTTCATCGTGATGCCTGAAGGAATGACTTTTTTGTGATGACTGATGGAATGACTTCATCGTGTTGCCTGAGAAATGGCTTGTCGTGATGCCTGAAAGAGCGACTTCATCGTGATGCCTGATATAATGACTTCTTCTTCATGCCTAAAGATATGACTTTATTGTAATGCTTTAAGAAATGACTTCCTCATGTTGTCTGAAG
Organism: Metellina segmentata; assembly: GCA_947359465.1. NCBI lineage: Eukaryota > Metazoa > Arthropoda > Arachnida > Araneae > Tetragnathidae > Metellina > Metellina segmentata. The sequence continues at coordinate 115,095,950 of OX375878.1, read as the reverse complement.
AAATTACTTATCGTGATACCTGAAGGAATGACTTCACCGTGATGTCTGAAGGAATTAAAGAATCGTAATGCTCGAAGGAAAGACTTTTTTGTGATGCCTAAAGAAATGATTTCATCCTATTGGCTGAAGAAATTATTTCATAGTGATTCTTGAAGGAACGCCTTCATCGAGATTCCTGAAGAAATTAGTTTATCGTTAAGCCTGAAGAGTTGACTTTGTGAAGTTTCTTAAAGATACTTATGTGAAGTTACTTATCGTGATGCCTCAAGCAATGACTCCAACTCGATGCCTGAAGGAATGACTTCATTGTGATGTCTGAAGGGATGATTTCATCGTGATACCTTAAGATATGACTTTTCGTGTTGCCTGAAGGAATGAATTTATCGGGATGCCTGAAGCAATGACTTCATCTTGATGCCTGAAGGAATGACTTCATAGTGATGCTTTAAGGAATGACTTCTAGTGATGCCTGGAGGAATGAGTTCATCGTGATGCCTCTAGGTTTGGCTTAATTGTGATGCCTGAAAATATTGCTTCATCGTGATGCCTGAAGGAATGACTTTATCCTGTTGCCTGTAAAATAACTTCAGCGTCATGGCTAAAGTAATTGTAAAGTTTCTTGAAGAAACTACTTATCGTGATGCCTGAAGCATTGACTTAATCGTGATGCCTGAAGGAATGAGTTTATCGTCATACCTTCAGGCATCACGATGAAGCAATTTATTCAGGCACAACAATGAAGCCAAACCTTGAGGCATCACGATGAACTCATTCCTTCAGGCATCACGAGAAGTCATTCCTTAAAGCATCACTATGAAGTCATTCCTTCAGGCATCAGGTCAAGTCATTTGTTCAGGCAAGATGATGAAGTCATTACTTCAGTTATCACAAAAATGTCACTTAAGGCATCACAATGAAGTCATTGCTTCAGGCATCAATATGAAGTCATTGCTTCAGGCATCCCGATAAATTCATTCCTTCAGGAAACACGAAAAGTCATTTCTTAAGGTATCACGATGAAATCATCCCTTCAGGCATCACGATGAAGTCATTCCTGCAGGCATCATGATGGAGTCATTGCTTCAGGCATCACGATAAGTAACTTCAAGGAACTTCACAAAGTCAATCCTTCAGGCATAACGGATTCAAATATTACATCATCGTGATGCCTGAAGGATTGACTTCTTGATGTCGCCTGAAGAAATAACTTATCGTGATGCATGAAGATAAGACTTCATTGGTATGCTGTAAGGAATTTTTTCATCGTGATGAATGAAAGAATGAGTGTATCGTGATGCGTAAAGGATTGACTTCATGAAGTTGAAAAAATGACATATCGTTATGCCTGAAGGAATGACTTCATTGTGATGTTTGAAGGAATGACATAATCGTAATGTTTGAAGGAAAGACTTTTTTGTGATGCCTAAAGAAATAACTTTATCCTATTGGCTGAAGAAATAATTTCATAGTGATGCTTTTAGGAATGATTAATCGTGATGACTGAAGGCATGGGTTGTTCGTTATGCCTTAATGAATAACTTCATCGTGATGCATGAAGCAATGATTCATCTTATTGCCTGAAGGAATGAATTCGTCGTTATACTTGAAGGAATGTCTTAATTGTGATACCTGAAGCAATGTCTTCATCATGATGCCTGAAGGAATTATTTCTTCGCGATGCCTGAAGGGATGATTTCATCTTGATGCCTGAAAGAATGACTTCATCGTGATGCCTGATGTAGACTAAATCTTCATTCCTGAATATATGACTTCATCGTGATACTTTAAAGAATGACTTCATTGTCTTGCCTGAAGGAATGACATCATCATGATGCCTGAAGGAATGACATCATCATGATGCCTGAAGTTTTTACTTTATCATGTTGCCTGACAAAATGAGTGATCTTGATGCCTGCTGAAATGAATTTATCGTGATTCCTGAAGGAATAACTTCAACGTGATACCTGAAGCAAAGACTTCATCGTGATACTTGAAGGAATGACTTCAAAGTTATGCCTGAAGGAAAGACTTCATTGTGATACTTAAAGGAATGACTTCATAGTGAATCCTGAAGGAATGAGTTCATTGTGATGCCTGAAGGATCGACTTCATGATGTTGCTTGATGAAATGGCTTATCGTAATCCCTGAAGGAATGACTTTTTTGTGATTACTGATGGAATGACTTCATAGTGTTGCCTGAAGAAATTACTTGTCGTGATGCCTTAATGAATGACTCCATCGTGATGTCTGAATGGATGACTTCATCTTGATGACTGAAAGAGCGACTTCATCGTGATGCCTGATGTAATAACTTCTTCTTCATGCCTAAAGATATGACTTCATTGTGATGCTTTAAGGAATGACTTCATCATGATGCCTGAAGGAATTACTTTATCACGTTGCCTGAAGTAATGACTTAATTGTGATGCCAGAAAGAATGACTTCATCGTGATGCCTTGAGGAATGACTTCATGTGATGCCTGAAGGAATAAGCTCATCGTAATATCTAAAGGAATCAATTCATAATGTCGCTTGATGAAATGACTTATCGTGATGCCCGAAGGAATGACTTCATGATGTTTCTTGAAGAAGTGAATAATCGTGATGCCTGAAGGAATGACTTCATCGTGTTGCCTGAACGAATGACTTCATCTTGATGCTTATGTAATTACTTCGGGTGGCTGAACCGCTCTAACCAGAGATAGCTAAGGCATAGGCTTAGGACGGCGAAAGTCGGCCGTGTGTTCAGGCTTTTTAGTCTAGTCATCTTCCGGAATTTAAACCGGCAGACGCCCGCCGCTTGGCCCTAGATGTCACTTGAATAAGCGGAATGCCGTTTGTACCCGTGGCTATTTTCATCTGTACTCTTGGTCTCCGTATAACCGGAACAGCCGATAGTGGGCGGTGGGCGTTTTCGGCTCTGGGCCGAGTGCTGGTGATTTTTTTCGGAGGTGCCTGTTTGATGCTGGCGTTCTTCCGGTAAGAGCCTGTCGATTTGGATTACTTTCCGACTCCTGATTATCGGTTCTGACCTATAAGGAAAAGGCTGTAGGCCCGCTTGGGAGAAGTGACTCGAGCCAGCAGGGTCAGGCCGCTATCCTTCAGGTCAAGTAGCGGCAGGAGCCTCCACGATTTGCCACCTGGTAACTAGGATGGCTGGTGGCTTACCTCTCAGGACGTTCCCTAACCTAATACCTTCTCGATTACGAATTCAGGCTATCTGGTAGTCCGCAGAGGTCTACATATTACCTTGGTTGATGGACCCGGTACTACCGCCCATGGGCCGTACATATAGGGTGAGAGCTGTCCTGCTGTGCTACTGAGGAGGGGACTACCTTTTAGTAGATGCCAAAAAGATATTGAGCTTCCTTTCTGTGAGTGACGTACTCGCCACTCAGTGATCAGAACAATCCAACTCGACTCACAACTGGGGTCGCCAATGCGATGAACTCTGATGTTTCTGATAGCTTCTCTCTTGAGGTGAGACTAATGAATCCAGAGGGTGACCACAACGACCTCGTGTTCAATGATAACTGTGAGCTGGAACAGACACCTTATGCTGGGGCGGAGGCCGAGCGGGCTATCAGGGGACTTCGACCCCGTCCCGGATAACCTGGCGCACCTTGCGCACCTCATATATGCCTGGTTTTTCTTTCGATTTCTCATTCGAGGCTTTCCCTGCCAAGCCGGTGTGGGTTCTATGCAACTCGGTACGGAGGGTCAGTTCCCACTCAAAGAGAGAGAGAGAGAGAGATGTAATGACTTCATCTTGATGCCTGAAGGAATGAACTCATGGTGATGCTTGAAGGAATTAGTTCATTGTGGTGCCGGAAGGAATGACTTCAACGTGATGCCTGAAGGTACGCCTTCATCGAGATTCCTGAAGGAATGACTTCATTGTGATCATTTAATGAATGACTTCATAGTGATGATGAATGAATGAGTTCACCATGATGCCTGAAGGTTTTACTTCATGATGTTGCTTGAAGAAATGACTGATCGTGATGTCTGAAGGAATTTCTGATCGTGATGCCTGAAGGAATTACTTATCGTGATGCGTGAAATGACGTTTTCGTGATGACTGATGTAATTACATCATCATGTTACCCAACCAAATGACTTGTCGTGATGCCTGAAGGAATGACTTCATCCTGTTGCCTGAAGAAATTATTTCATCGTGATACCTAAAGTAATGACACCATCGTAATGCCTGAAGGATTGACTTCATCATGTTGCCTGAGGAAATTATTTATCGTTATACCTCAAGGAATGACTTCAGAGTGATGTCTGAAGGAGTGACATAATCGTAATGCTTGAAGGAAAGACTTCTTTGTGATGCCTAAAGAAATGATATCATCGTGACGCATCAAGATTTCGCTTCATGGTTGTGCCTGAAGGAATGACTTCATCATGTCGCCTGAAGAAATAACTTATCGTGATGCCTGAAGAAATGACTTCATTGGGATGATATAAGGAATTTCTTCATCGTGATGAATGAAGGAATGAGTTTATCGTGATGCGTGAAGGATTGACTTCATGATGTTGAAGAAATGACTTATCGTTATGCCTGAAGTAATGACTTCATCGTCATGTTTGAAGGAATGACATAATCTTAATGCTTGAAGGAAAGACTTTTTTGTGATGCCTGAAGAAATAACTTTATCCTTATGTCTGAAGAAATGAATTCATAGTGATGCTTTTAGGAATGACTTAATCGTGATGACTGAAGTCATGAGTTGATCGTTATGCCTTAAGGAATAACTTCATCGTGATGTATGAAGCAATGATTCATCTTATTGTCCGAAGGAATGAATTCCTCGTGATACTTGAAGGAATGACTTTATTGTGATGCCAGAAGGAATGACTTCACCGTGATTCCTGATGGAACGCCTTTATCGATATTCCTGAAGTAATGACTTCATTGTGATCCTTCAAAGAATGACTTCATTGTGATGCCTGAATGAATTTTTTTTATGATGACTAATGGAATGACTTCATCATGTTGCCTGAAAAATGACTGATCGTGATACTTGAATTAATGACTTCATCGTGATGTCTGAAGGAATTACTTCCTCTCAATGTTGAAGGAAAGACTTTTTGTGATGCCTGAAAGAATGACTTCATCATTTTGCCTGAAGGAATGAGGTAATCGTTATTCCTGAAGTATTGACTTCATGATGTTGCTTTAAGAAATTACTTATCGGGATGCTTGAATAAGTGACTTATCGTGATGCCTGAAGCAATGGCTCCATCTTGATGCCTGAAGGAATAACTTCATAGTGAGTCCTCATGGAGTGACATTATCGTGATGCCTGAATGAATGATTTCATCGTGATGTCTGTATGAATAACTTTATCCTGTTACCTGAAGCAATGTCTTTATTTCTATGCCTGAAGGAATTATTTATTCGTGATGCCTGAAGGGATAACTTCATCTTGATGCCTGAAAGAATGACTTCATCGTGATGCCTGATGTAATGACTAAATCTTCATGCCTGAAGATATGACTTCATGGTGCTTTAAATAATGACTTCATTGTCATGCCTGAAGGAATGACATCATCATGATGCCTGAAGTTTTTACTTTATCATGTTGCCTGAAGAAATGAGTTATCTTGATTCCTGAAAAAATGAATTTATCGTGTTTCCTGAAGGAATACCTTCAACGTGATGCCTTAAAGATCGACTTCATGATGTTGATGGATAAAATGGCTTATCGTAATGCCTGAAGGAATGACTTTTTTGTGTTGACTGATGGAATGACTTCATCATGTTGCCTAAAGAAATGACTTGTCGTGATGCCTGAATGAATGACTTCATACTGATGTCTGAATGGATGACTTCATCTTGATGACTGAAAGAGCGACTTCATTGTGAAACCTGATATAATGAATTCTTCTTCATGGCTAAAGATATGACTTCATTGTGATGCTTTAAGGAATGACTTCATCCTAATGCCTGAAGGACTGACTGACTCTATCACGTTGCCTGAAGTAATGATTTAATTGTGATGCCTTGAGGAATGACTTCATCGTGATGCCTAATGTAATTACTTCGGGTGGCTGAACAGCACTAACCAGAGATAGCTAAGGCATTGGCTTGGGACGCCGAAAGTCGGCCATGTTTTCAGTCTTTTTAGTCTAGTTATGGTCCGGAATTTAAACCGGCATACGCCCGCCGCTTGGACCTAGATGTCACTTGATCAAGCAGAATGCCGTTTGGACCCGGGGCTTACCTCTCAGGACGTACCCTAAGCTAATACCATCTCAATTACGATTTCAGGCTATCTGGTAGACCGTAGAGGTTTACATATTACCGTGGTTGATGGACCCGGTACTACCGCCCACGGCCGGACATATAGGGTGAGAGCTGTCCTGCTGTGCTACTGAGGAGGGGGCGCCCTTTTAGTAGATGCCAAAAAATATATTGAGCTTCCTTTCTGTGAGTCACGTACTCGCCACTCAGTGATCAGAACAATCCAGCTCGACTCACAACTGGGGTCGCCAATGCGATGAACTCTGATGTTTCTGATAGCTTCTCTCTTGAGGTGAGACTAATGAATCCAGAGGGTGACCACTACGACCTCGTGTTCAATGATAACTGTGAGCTGGAACGAACACCTTATGCTGGAGCGAGGGCCGAGCGGGCTATCAGGGAACTTCTACCCCGTCCCGGAAATCCTGGCCCACCTAGCGCGCCTCACATATGCCTTTTTTTTTCTTTCGATTTCTCATTCGGGACTTTCCCTGCCAACTCAGTGTTGGGTCTATATAACTCGGTACGGAGGGGTCAGCTCCCACTCAAATAGAGAGAAAGAGAGAGAGATGTAATGACTTCATCTTAATGCCTGAAGATATGACTTCATCGTCATGCTTTAAGTAATGACTTTATTGTGATGCCTGAAGGAATGGCTTCATCGTGATGCCTGAAGGAATGATTTCATCGTGAAGCCTGAAGTTATCACTTCATCATGTTTCCTGAAGTAATAACATTATTGTGATTCCTGAAGTAATGAATTCATCATGTAGCCTGAAGAATTGACTTCATCGTAATGAATAAAGGAATGCTTTCATCTTTATACCTGAATTAATAACCTCATCGTGATGCCTGAAGGAATGACTTTTTTGTAATGCCTGTATGCATGACTTCATCGTGATGCCTGTTGGAATAACTTCATCGCGTTTCATGAAGCAATACCCTCATCTTGATACCTGAAGGAATTAATTCATCTTGATGCCTGAAGTGATGACTTCATCGTGATGCCTGAAGTAATGACTTCATCGTGATACCTGATGTAATGACTTCATCTTGATGCCTGAATATATGACTTCATCGTAATGCTTTAAGGAAAGAGTTCATCGTGATGCCTGAAGGAATGACTTCATCGTGATGCGTGAAGGAATGACTTCATCATGTTACCTGAAGGAATGACTGCTTTGTGGTGCCTGAAGGATTGATTTCATCATCTGGAAAGAAGAAATGACTTGATCGTGATGCCTGAAGGAATGATTTCTTCTCGATACCTGAAGGAATTACTTCATCGTGATGCCTGAAAGAATGGCTTTATTGTGATGCCTAAATTAATGACTTGATCGTAATGATAGAAAGAATGACGTTTTTGTATTGCCTCAAGGGATGACATCATCCTGTTGTGGAAGAAATGACTTCATCGTGATGTTTTAAGGAATGACTTTATCGTGATGTCTGAAGGAATTAGTTATTCGTGATGCCTGAAGGATTGACTTCATGATGTTGCTTGAAGAAATGACTTATCGTGATGCCTGAAGAAATTACTTCTTCCTGTTGCCTGAAGAAATGACTTCATTGTGATGCCTGAAGGAATGCCTTCATCTTGACACCTGAATAAATGACTTCATTGTGATGCTTTATGGAATGACATCATCGGAATGCCTGAAGGAATAACATCATTGTGATGCTTGAAGGATTGACTTCATCATGTTGCCTGAACAAATGACTTATCGTGATGTCTGAAGGAATGACTTCCTCAAGGAATGACTTCATCGAATGAATGACTTCATCGTTATGAAGAAATATATACTCCCATAGTTTCTAGCAGTCAACCGCTTGGTGGCCATTTTAGGCGTCCTAGTGTGATTGATTGGAAATTGGGCTGCGTCGAACCAGGAATCCATCTCGAACCTTAAAATTTTGTGTAGTATATTCGTGCTTATTACCTCTAGATTTTTTCAGTGCTTCAATCGTAGGTCTACAAGGATAAAGAGAACATTGAAATGTCCTGTTAAAGAATACGGAATTTGATAGCAATTTCGAGAAGACGATGTGTACATTAGGGTGTAGCGAAAAACATGAATTTAGGAAATTGATAAGGCCTATGGTGGGAAAAGTTGGGGACTACCATGCTTATTAATAATACAAAATATGAGTTAAATCAATTAATATCTTCAGATGCCAGAATCACTTTGAAAATTCGTAATTTTGCCAATTTTTTCACAAAAATTATAATAACGCATTTAAAAATTTTAATACATCTTATTTAAAGCCATAGGTGGGGGAAATGAAGTTCCCTGCGTGTAAAAAAAAATTTTATACCTAACATTATCCCGGAAAATTAAAAAAAATCCCCTTTTTTTAAAGCGCTATCACGCGCGTTTCCACGCCTCTCAATAGACTCATCATTGCGACCGGCGTTTCCCTTGCAGCTCTTCGCTGTTTTTGCATTTTGAACACAACCCAGAACTCAGCACAAGAAGGTGGCTGCATATCAAGTTCCACCCCCCCCCTCCAAAAAAAATTATATTTAAGTTACTAGCTTACCCTAAAAAATTAAATTGAAGTTACTGGCAAGTGGTTTAGCTTAAAAGTGGTTGATATTGGCTTTTGGTTTCAAATCTGGGTAAAGCGAGTCTAACAATTCCTGACCGAATAAATCCCTCTCGTGCCACTGTACCACATACTGTACTATATGCTTCAGTTACTAATTTAAAGCAACGTTCTACTGCTTGTGATTGGCATGGAAAGTTAAACATGTTACTATTGGTTGAAACGTCTAGAATCATAGATTTGAGTTGATCACTAGAAAGAGGTACTGTAAGTAGTGGATCTATGATGGAATCTGAATTTTAAACTCTCGAATATTCTTTTAAACTTTATTTTTTTTTGTCTTAATTTTAAATTCTTCTAAAGCTCAATTCTCTGACGTGTTTTCTATCATCAGCTAACATTGTCAATATAATATTTTCTGGATGGGCATAATAAGCATTTCTTTGCAAAGTTATGTCTATTACAATTTTTAAATTCTCAGGCAAAAATCTCGATTTGTTTAAAATATTGTAAAAATGAAGACTCCCGTACCGACATGATAACTGACAATTAATTTTAAACCACACATGTGAGCGTAACTTCACAACAAACTCTGTTAATATTTTCAAGTTATGGGTTGGATCTTCTGTTGAAACATATAACCTTAAAATTCTATCTGCCGTTGTCAACCATCTGGAATGATTCAATTTTCCTGGATTTTTTTGTAACAAGCTTAATGGAATATATTTATTTGATATACCTGTGCACATTTCGTAAAGGTATCGTTAATCAGTGCTAAGATTCTCTAAGAAAATATCTGGCAAAGTTACTTCTATCTTTTCAAAGTTTGTTAAAGGCAATTTTTCACAAGATTCTAACATTTTTCCAATTTCTCTGCTGAATCCTTTTGGTCCAGTTGTTTTCCCTTCTAAATGTTCCAACAAATGAAGTAAAGGTAGCTGGGTAGCTCATTTGTATGTAATAAACAAACAAACCAATGCACAGGCCGTCTAAAAAGAGCTCGATTTGTCGAATGACTCCATTTTTCAAACCTGTATTTACCACTGTACCATCACAACCAACCACTTGCAACTTAGAAAAATCCATATTTTTCTCCAAAAAAGTTAAAATACTTGTTTTAATATTTTGAGAAGAGCCAGTTGCAGGAGTGACATGTCCCATATATTTTGATCCTGGTTCTAATATTAGAACGATATGTTCTTCTGTTACCGTCTTTCTAGCAATCCCTCCTCAAAGTATATTCCATATTCTGATAAAGAGGTAGTTTCCTCATATTTCCTTTTCAGGTAGCTGCGGGTCTTTGTCCTTTTTCTTCTAATTTTACTACGATCAACTATATTTGAAGTATCCTCCTTTGAAATTTGTCCCGTATCCTTCAAAGCAGCATTTATTGAAATTGCTGCCGATCTATCGGAAACACCAGTTCTGTCTCAAGCCTGAGCTACATTTGGAAGTTTAGTTCTCGTTTGAGAAGTTGAAGGAGAATTATTATCAATGATTGTGTTTATAGTGTCATTACAGTTCTTATGCAAATTAAAACTCAAAGTAGCTCCCGTAATAGAGGGCGAGAGTATTTTGGATTGTTTTCCTTTACAATCTTTAAGCTGAACGTTTTGGCTCTTTGCTTCTCTTTCTTTGCGCTGCAATATTTTCTTCAAGCATTTTGCTGGTTAAAATGTCAACATTTCCAATGACCATTTTTCGAAATGTCCTTTGATTTGTTAAAAAAGTTCTTTCAGCAATAGATACTTTCATTTTGAAAGTACAACTGAGAAAGTTCTTACATTTACATATGCTAATATCAAATAGATTTTTTTTCTGCTGATTCCCTGAAGGACACAACCTTTTTCGAGAAATCTAGTTTGCCAGTATTTTTAATAGTTTCTTAATATTTCTATATGCTTTATGGTATTTTTTCAGCATATATATTATTTGTTGGTTTGTTACAGTTGGAATCGAACTTTTCCCCCATAATCCTCTAAGCTCTTTAGTTAAAATTGAACGTACATCAGCCACATACTAGCATCTCTTTTATAATCTTTCTGTGTGTAAAGATAATAATTCATAACATCTGCATATGATGGAAGCATGTTAGGCTTCATTATTTCAGCCATTCCAAACACGGGACATACATCTACTGATCGTGTCCTAAGCATTGCGACTTATTCACAGAACCGTGTATCCTTAACAAACAAAACAAACTAAACCCAAACAAAACTGAACTTAAGGATTAAAATTCTATACAAAAAATATCTAAAATAAGTAAAAATAAACAGTAAAATACGCACCAACAAACGAAAGCGAATCAATTTGAACAAAGGACATAGTTTTCATCGATAGACTAGATCGGTAGGGCATTCGCAAGAGCATACACCAACTAGATATTTACAAAAAATGTGGGCGGGTATTTAAAGAAACCCAGACACCTCCACTCCATGTGGTGAAATACGAGTTATTTATCCCTTATAAACGAGCGAATAGAGTGAAACGCCCGTGCACCCTAGTAGCGAGGAACGCAATGATGAGTCTATTGAGAGGAGTGGAGACGTGCGTAATATAACGCTCTAAAAAAAGGGGGAAAAATTATAAATTTCCTGGATAATGTTAGGTTTGACACTTTTTTTTACAAGTAGGGAAGTTCATTTCACCCACCCATGGCTTTAAATAAGATGCATTAAATTTTTTTTAATGTGTTATTATTATTTTTTTTTTTTTTTTTTTTTTGAAGAAATTGGCAAAATGTCGAAATTTTAAAGTGATTTTGGCACCTGAAGATATAAATTGATTTAGCTCATATTTTGTATTATTAATAAGCATGGTAGTCTCCAACTATTCCCACCATAGGCGTTCGTGTTTTTCGCTCCACCCTAGTGTACATTTAATCGAACGATAGCTTTGGGATCCGAAAAGGTGGTCACCAATTTCTAGATTCCCAGTGACTACTAATGACTGAAATAACTCCGATTCAAATTGCATCACTCCATCGGTGGTTATACGCCCAAATAACGAAGCAGATAGCTACTTTTTCATCTGTAGTTTCGCTATTGGAAATTACCTCTGGCTATCAAGTGAACGGATCCATCATAGGATGAGATGAAATCGTATGATGATGGTAACCGTTCCATGAGGACTAGATGCATGCGCTTGAGTCTCGTTTTGCTCCCGGAACGAACTCAATGGAATGGACGTGCGTTGTTGAACCATTGCTCACTGACATTGGATACAGGCTCTGGACCATCGGAAGGCAATCTGCACGCATAAAGGACCGTTTATATCGCTACTGGATCATCAGCTTTAGCCACTTATGTACGGTATGGAAAACCGGAATTTGATGATGGTTTAGAATGCAGTGTTTTACTTTGTCTAAAAATGTACAAATAAAATTTAAAATCTGTTTGGAATAACAAATTTCTTTGGTCTATGCAAAATCTATTACAAAACACTGAGCATAGTTTTTCATAGCAGCATTGATTATCAAAACATACACTTGAGAAGACTGAAATACATTTCTAGTACGGAATTCAATTTAAAATGGTAGGACAAGACAACAATTTTCATTTTAGCATTTTCTGGCATCTAAATATTTAATACAAATATCTTAGCTATTGCTATTTTTAATAGTATTTATTTGAAATTGTTTAATGAAATTAGAAATATACATGCATGGGATATTTATGGTATTGAGAAAACATTTCCAGTAAGTACTGGTAGATGGCAGCACTACTCGATTTTTAAAATCCTCGCTCCGAATTCACATTGCCGGTCCTAACAAATTCTGTGATTTAGAATTTCACATTGCAAAAAATTCTGTGAAAGTTGAGAACTAAATTTTTTTTTTCAATAAAAAAAAGGGAAATTTAAATTTTATTTTTCCCGTTACATCTTCAGTGAGTGCTTTGAAAGCACTTAATACTGCAATTTTTATGGCTTAAAATTTAAAAACGCAATTTTTCCCCAATGTACAAGGGATGCGACAACGATGTCGATGTTTTGTGAAAAAGCGTCGATTTATTTACCAGGATGTACAATTTTTATGGCATAAAATTTAAAAACGCAATTTTTCCCCAATGTACAAGAGATGCGACAACGATGTCGATGTTTTATGAAAAAACGTCGATTTATTTACCATCGATTCAAAAACAGCCGATGTTTGTTTTACATCACTGTTTTTGCATTGTCGATGTTTTTGCGTTGTAGATGTTTTTACGTAGTCGATGTTTTATTTTTGAATGAAAAAAGTACTACTGTAAAAATTTATAAATAACCGTGCAACCATGTATGTATCAGTGATAACGACATCCATCCCGTCAGAAAGACCTTTATCACTAACTGGTGGGATAGTTTGTGAAAAAAGTAGTCGGCTTAAGAGGAGAAAGTTAACAAATTTCTTTTTTTTTTAAACTGTAAATAACAAATGTTGAGGTTAATAATAATTCTAGGCCACAATACTTTTTATTTGCAGGACATAAAAATAAGTTTATGCTTCCACCCCCCAAAGCTGATAAATAATTAACAAAAACTAACAATAATCATTATTATGTACTTGCCTACTCATAGTTAGTAGTACTAATTTCTAATTGTTGTGCAAATTACTTTTTTTTGTACTAATCAATTCGAAAACAAAAGATTTTTTCAGTTCTGATTAATTTTTTCACTTTGTTTTGACAGTTATTAAACGTTAAATAATGTTGATTTTGTACTCACAGTTATGTCCATTCTTCAGGCAACACAATAAATCATTACTTCAGGCAACATGACGAAGTCAATCCTTCAGGCATCACGGCAGGTCATTCCCTCAAACATCACGATAAAGACATTCCTTAGAGAATCATAATGAATTCATTTCTTCAGGTATCAAGATGAAGTCATTCCTTCAGGCATCACGATGAAATCATTCCTTAAGGCAGCAAAATGGAATCATTGCTTCCGGCATCACGATAAGTTATTTCTTCAAGGAATGTCCTGAAGGCAATCCTTCAGGCATCACGATAAGTCGTTTCTTCATGAAACATAATGAAGTCATTTCTTCAGGCATAACGATCAACTCATACCTTCAGGCATCACGATCAAGTCTCTACTTCAAGTATTACGATGAATGTATTTCTTTAGACATCTCGATGAAGTCAGGCATCACAATGTAGTCATTCCTTCAGACATCACGATGAGACATTTCTTCAAGCAACATCATGAAGTCAATCATTCAGGTCAGGAATAAAGTCATTCTTTAAGGCATCACGCAGAAGTCATTCTTTCAGGAATCACGATGATATCATTCTTTAAGGCATCTCAATGAAATCATTCATTAAAGCTTCACAATCAAGTCATTCCTTCAGGCCATCACGTTGAAGTCTTTCCTTCAGGCACGACCACGAAGTCATTGCTTCAGACCTCATGATGAAATCATTCCTTCAGACTTCATGATAAAGTCATTATTTCAGACATAACGGTTAAGTCATTTCTTCAAGCAACATCATAAAATCAATCCATTACCCATCGCGATGTTTTCATTCCTTCAGGAACAACAATGAAGTCATTCCTTAAAGCATCAAGATGAACTTATTCCTTCAGGTAACAGAAAGAAATCATTCCTTCAGGCATCACAAAAGAGTCATTCCTACAATCATTACAATGGCGTCATTTCTTCAGACATCACGATGAAGTCCTTACTTTATGCATCATGATGAAGTCATTCCTTCGGGCATCATGATAAAGACATTCCATCAGGCATTACGATAAAGTGATTAATTAGAGCATCATGATGTATTTATTTCTTCAGGTATCACGATGAAGTCATTTCTTCAGTCATTACGGTGTAGTCATTTCTTGAGGCTACATGATGAAGTCATGCCTTCCGGCATCACAATAAAGTCATTGCTTTAGGCAAAATGGTGAAGTCATTCCTTCAGGCACATTATTAAGTCATTCCTTCAGGCATCATGATAAAGTCATTTCTTCAGGCATTACGATCCTCCTTCAGGCATCACGAAGAAGTCATTCCTTCAGGCATCGCGAAGAAATCTTTCCTTCCGCCATCACTATCGCGTAATTTCTTCTTTCTATATGATGTAGTCATTCCTTCAGGCACAACAATAAAGTCATTTCTTCAGGCATCACAAAGAGTCATTAATACAATCATAACAATGACGTCATTCCTTCAGACATCACGATGAAGTCATTACTTTATGCATCATGATGAAGTCATTCCATCAGGCATCATGATAAAGTCATTCCATCAGGCATCACAATAAAGTCATTCCTTCAGGCATCGCTAAGAAATCTTTCCTTCCGCCATCACTATCAAGTAATTTCTTCTTTCTATATGATGAAGTCATTCCATCAGGCATAACAATAAAGTGATTAATAAGAGCATCATGATGTATTTATTTCTTCAGGTATCACGATGAAGTCATTTCTTCAGTCATTACGATGAAGTCATTTCTTCAGTCATTACGATGTAGTCATTTCTTGAGGCTACATGATGAAGTCCTACCTTCCGGCATCACAATGAAGTCATTGCTTTAGACAAAATGGTGAAGTCATTCCTTCAGGCACATTATAAAGTCATTCCTTCAGGCATCATGATAAAGTCATTTCTTCGGGCATCACGTTGCAGTCCCTCCTTCAGGCATCACGATGAAGTTTTCCTTCAGGCATCACGATAAAATCATTCCTTCAGGCATCGAGAAGAAATCTTTCCTTCCGCCATCACTATCAAGTATTTTCTTCTTTCTATATGATGAAGTCATTCCCTCAGGCACAACGATGAAGTCATTTCTTCAGGCATCACAAAGAGTCATATCTTGAGACAACATGATGAAGTCATTTCTTCAGGCATTACCATGAAGTCATTGCCATGAAACATCACAAGTGCTTCCTTAGAGCATCAGCATGAATTTATTTCTTCAGGTATCACGGTGAAGTCATTCCTATAGTCATTAGGAAGATGTCATTCCTTCAGGCATCATGATAAATATTCGAATCAGACAACACGATACAGTCATTCTTTCAGGGCATAATGATGAAGTTATTCCTCCAGGCATCGCGATGAATTCATTCCTTCACGCATCACCATAAAGTCATTGCTTTAGGCAAAATGATGAATTCATTCCTTCAGGCACCACGCCAAAGTCATTTCTTCAGGTGTCACTATGAAATTATTCTTTCAGGCAACACGATGCATTCTTTCATACAGGCAACACGATAAATTCAATCCTTCAGGCATCACGAAAAGGCATTTTTTGTGGCAACTTGATAAAGCCATTCATTTAGGCAGAACAAAAAGTCATTCTTTCAGGCATTACGATGAACTCATTCATTCAGGCATCATGATGAAATCATTCCGTTAGGCATTACAAAAAGTCATTCCTTCAGGCATCACGATACAGTCATTTTATCAGGCGTCACGATGAAATCATTCTTTCAGGCATCAAGATGTAGTCTTTCCTAAAGGCAACAAGATAAATTCAATCCTTCAGGCATCAAGAAAATTCATTTTTTCATGCAACATGATGGAGTCATTTCTTCAGGCAATACAAAAATTAATTCTTTCAGGCATTAGGATAAAGTCATTCATACAGGCATTACGATGAAGTAATTCCTTCTGGCATCACCATGAAGTCATTGCTTTAGACATCACTATTAAATCATTCCCTCGGGTATCACGATGAAGTCATTCCTTCAAAAATCACGATGAAGTCATTCCTTAGAACATCACGATGAATTCATTTGTTCACGTGTCACGATGAATACATTCCTTCAGTCATTACAATGTAGTGATTTCTTCAAGCTACATTATAAAGTCGTTCTTTTATTCATCATCATGAAGTCACTGCTTCAGGCAAAATGACGAAGTAATTCCTTCATCACGATAGGTCGAATCTTTTAGCAACATTATAAAGTCAATCCTTCAGGCATCACGATGAACTCTTTCTTTCAGGCATCAAGATGATGTTATTCTTTCAGGCATCGCGAAGAAATCATTCCTTCAGACATCACGGTGAAATCATTTCTTCCTTCTAGAAAACGCAGTCATTCCTTGAGGCACTACGATGAAGTCATTCTTTCAGGCACCGCGATAAAGGCATTCCTTAAGGTATTATGATGATGTCAATCCGTCAGGCATCACGATGAAGTCATTCCTTCACACATCACGATGAAGTCATTCCTTAGAGCATCTTGATGAATGTATTTCTTCAGGTATCACGAGTACGTTAAATCCATGAGTCATTACAATGTACTCATTTCTTCAGGTTACATGATGAAGTCATTCCTTCAGGCACCACGATGATGTCATTCCTTCAAGCATTATGATAAAGTTATTCGTGAAGGATCTCAATGCAGTAATTTCTTCAGACTTCACAGTAAATTTTGTCCTTGAGGCATCACGAAAAGTGATTTTTTCAGGCATTACGATGAACTCATTCCTTCAGGCATCAAGATAATTCTTTCTTCAGACAACAATGATGAAGTCAATCCTTCAGGAATCACGATCAAGTCATTCCTTTAAACATCACGATCAAGTCATTACTTACAGCGTCATGATGAATTTATTTCATCAGGTATCACTATGAAGTCATTTATTCAGTCGTTACGATGTAGTTATTTCTACAAGCTACATGATAAAGTCATTCCTCCAGGCATCACCATGACATTGTTGCTTCAGGCAAAATGATGAAGTCATTCTTTCAGGCACCAAGATAAAGTCAATCCTTTCGACATCACAATGAAGTCATTCCGTCAGGCATCACGATGAAGTCATTCCTTCAGGCCATCGCGAAGAAATCTTTCCTTCCGTCATCACTATCAAGTAATTTCTTCTTTCAATATGATGAAGTCATTTCTTCAGGCACTTCGATAAAGTCATTCCTTCAGGCATCACGATGAAATCATTAATTCAGGCATCACGATCGATCCTCATACCTTCAAACATCACAGGAAGTGCTTCCTTAAAGCATCATTATTAATTTATTTATTCAGGTATCACGGTGAAGTCATTACGAAGATGTCATTCATTCAGGCATCATGATGAAGTCCTTCGAATCAGGCATCGAGATAAATTCATTCCTTCATGCATCATAATAATGTCGTTGCTTTAGGCAAAATGATGAATTTATTCCTTCAGGCACCACGACAAAGTCCTTTCTTCAGGCGTCACGATGAAATCATTACTTCGGGCATCAAGATGAAGTCAATCCTTTTAACATCACTATGAAATTATTCCTTAGAGCATTATGATGAATTTATTTCATCAGGAATCACGATGAAGTCTTTCCTACGGTGCAGTCATCACGATGCAATTTATTTCTTCAGGTATAACGCTGAAGTCATTCCTATAGTCATTTTCGAAGATGTCATTCCTTCAGACATCATGATGAAATCATTCGAATCAGGCACCACGATAAAGGCATTCCTCCAAGTGTCACGATGAAATCATTTTTTCAGGCATCACGATGAAGTCACTTCTTCAGGCATCTAGATAAAGTCATACCTTCAGGCAACACGATAAATTCAATCCTTCAGGCATCATGAAAAGGCATTTTTTGTGGCAACAAGATAAAGTCATTCCTTCAGTCATCACGATGCAGTCATTCATACAGGCATCACGATGAAGTCATTCCTCCAGGCATCACCATGAAGTCATTGCTTTCGGCAAAATTAGGAAGTCATTCCTTCAGGCACCACGATAAAGTCATTTCTTCAGGCATCACTATTAAAGCATTCCCTCGGGTATCACGATGAAGTCATTCCTTCAAACATCACGATGAAGTCATTCCTTAGAGCATCACGATGAATTTATTTCTTCAGGTATCATGATGAAGTCATTCCTTCAGTCGTTACGATGTAGTGATTTCTTCAAGCAACAATTTATGCAGTCATTCCTTTAGGCATCAACAAGAAGTCATTGCTTCAGCAAAATGACGACGTCATTCTTTCAGGCATCACGATAGGTCGATTCTTCAAACAACATCATAAGTCAATCCTTCAGGTATCATGATGAACTCTTTCGTTCAGGCATCAAGTTCATATTATTCTTTAAGGCATCGCGGAGAAATCATTCCATCAGGCATCACGATGAAGTTAATCCTTTTAACATCACTATGAAATTATTCCTTAGAGCATTATGATGAATTTATTTCATCAGGAATCACGATGAAGTCTTTCCTACAATACAGTCATCACGATGCAATTTATTTCATCAGGTATAACGATGAAGGCATTCCTATAGTCATTACGAAGATGTCATTCCTTCAGGTATCATGTTGAAATCATTCGAATCAAGCACCACGATTAAGGCATTCCTCCAAGCGTCACTATGAAATCATTTTTTTCAGGCATCACGATGCAGTCTATCCTTCAGGCATCACGATGAAGTCACTTCTTCAGGCATCTAGAGAGAGAGTCATACCTTCAGGCATCACGATAAAGTCAATCCTTCAGGAATACCGATCAAGTCATTCTTTCAGACATCACGATGAAATCATTCCTTTGTTCATCACGATGAGATCATTCCTTGCGGTACCACGATGAAGTCATTCCTTCAGGCATCATGATGAAGTCATTTCCTAAGGAATCAAAAAGCAGTCTATCCTTCAGGCAACACGATAAATTCAATCCTTCAGGCATCACGAAAAGGCATTTTTTGTGGCAACAAGATAAAGTCATTCCTTCAGGCATCACGATGCAGTCATTCATACAGGCATCACGAGGAAGTCATTCCTCCAGGCATCACCTTGAAGTCATTGCTTTAGGCAAAATTAGGAAGTCATTCCTTCAAACATCACGATGAAGTGATTCCTTAGAGCATCACGATGAATTTATTTCTTCAGGTATCATGATGAAGTCATTCCTTCAGTCATTACGATGTTGTGATTTCTTCAAGCATCAATTTACGCAGTCATTCCTTTAGGCATCAACAAGAAGTCATTGCTTCAGCAAAATGACGACGTCATTCTTTCAGGCATCACGATAGGTCGATTCTTCAAACAACATCATAAAGTCAATCCTTCAGGTATCATGATGAACTCTTTCGTTCAGGCATCAAGATGATATTATTCTTTAAGGCATCGCGGAGAAATCATTCCTTCAGGCATCACGATGAAGTCATTCTTTAGGGCAGGGGAAATCAAGTCATTCCTTAAAGTATCATGATGATATCAATCCGTCAGGCATCACGATGAAGTGATTCCTTAGAGTGAAGTGATTCCTGTAGGCTCGTTTGGGAGAAGTGACCCGAGCGGGTAGGGACAGGCCGCTATCCTTCAGGTCAAGTAGCGGCAGGAACCTCCACGTGGTGCCACCTGGTAACTAGGATGGCTGGTGTCTTGCCTCTCAGGACCTATCCTTTTTCATTACGAATTAAGGCTATCTGGTAGACGGCAGATGTCTTCATATCATCGTGGTTGATGGACCCGGTACTACCGCCCACGGGCCGGACATATAGGGTGAGAGAACAGTCTGCTGTCTTGCTGTGCTACTGAGGAGAGGGCGCCCTTTTAGTAGATGCCGAAAAAGTATTGAGCTTCCTTCCTGATATATGACTTCATTGTGATGCTTTAATTAATAACTTCATCGTGATGCCTGAAGGAATGGCTTCATCGTGGAGCCTGAAGTAACGACTTGATCATGTTGTCTTAATTAAAGACCATCTATATGCCTGAAGGAATGACTTCATCTGTCCTGAAGAAATGATTTCATTGTGATGCTTCATAGTGATGACTGAAGGAATGATTTCATCGTGATGCCTGAAGTATTGACTTCATCTTGATGCCTGAAGGAATGAATTCATCGTTACATCTTAAAAAATGACTTCATCGTAATGCCTGAAGGAATGACTTTTTTGTGATGCCTGTATGAATGACTTCATCGTGATGCCTTCAAACATCACGATGAAGTGATTCCTTAGAGCATCTTGATGAATGTATTTCTACATGTATCACGAGTAAGTTATACCTTCAACCATTACAATGTACTCATTTCTTCAAGCTTAATGATGAAGTCATTCCTTCAGGCATCACGATTATGTCATTCGTTCAGGCATCATGATAAAGTCATTCGTGCAGGCATCACTATGTATTCATTTCTTCAGGCTTCACGATAAATGATGCAATCCTTCAGGCATAACGAAAAGTGATTTTTTCAGGCATTACGATGAACTCATTTTTTCAAGTATCACGATAAAGTCATTCCTTCATGCATCACGATAAATGGTTTCTTCAAGCAACATCATCAATTCAATCCTTCAGGCATCACGATGAACTATTTCCTTCAGGTATCACGATTATGTTATTCTTTCAGGCATCACGATGAAGTCATTATTTCAGTTATCACGATGAAGTTATTATTTCAAGGATCGCGGAGAAATTATTCCTTCAGGCATCATTTCTTCCTTCTAGAAGACGCAGTTATTTATTCAGGCATCAGGATTAATTTTTTCGCTCAGGCATCATGATGAAGTCAGTCCTTCAGGCATCACAATAAGCCATTTCTTCAAGCAATATCATGAAGTCAATTCTTCTGTTCAACTAATAAACTAATGATTCATGATGAACTAATTCCTTCATGCATGACAATGAATGTATTATTTAAACCATCACGATGAATTCATTTCTTCAAGCAATAGGATGATATTATTCTTTCAAGAATCACAAAAAAAAATTATTTCTTCAGGCACCACGATAAAGTAATTTCTTCTGGCAAGATTATAAAGTCATTCCTTCAGCTATTCCTATGAACTCATTCATTCATGCATCATGATGACGTCATTCCTTCAGGCATTACAAAAAGTCATTGTTTCAGGCATTACGATGACTTCATTCATTCAGGCATCATGATGAAGTCATTCATTCAAGCATCATGGTGCAGTCATTCCATCAGGGCATCATGATGAATTAATTTCTTCAGGTATCACGATGAATTCATTCCTTATGTCATTACGATAAAGTCATTCCTTAACGCACAACGATGCAGTCATTCCTTCAGGCACACGATAAGTAGTTTTTTCAAGCAACATCTGAAAGTCAATACTTCAGGCATCACGATGAAGTCATTATTTAAAGCATCATAATGAAATCATTTCTTCGGGCAACCGAATGAAGTCATTCCTTCAGGCATCACAGAAACGTCATTCCTTGAGGCAACACGATGTAGTCATTCCTTCAGACATCATGATGAAGTCACTTCTTCTTTCTATATGACGAAGTCATTCTTTCAGGCACCACGGCGAAGCCATTCGTTCAAGCATCACTATAAATCATTTCTTCAGCCAACATGAAGTCAAACCTTCAGGCATCACGATGAAATCATTCCTTCAGGCATCACGATGAAATCATTCCTTCAGGCATCACGATGAAATCATTCCTTCAGGCATCACGATGAAATCATTTCTTCCTTCTAGAAGACGCAGTCATTTGTTGAGGCACCACGATGAAGTCATTAATTCAGGCACCACGATGAAGTCATTTCTTCAGGTATCATGATTAAGTCATTTCTTCAAACATCACAATGAAGTGATTTCTTTGAGCATCATGATGAATTTATTTCTTTAGGTAACACGATGAAGTCATTCCTTCAGTCATTACGATTAAGTCATTTCATCAGGCTACATGATGATGTCTTTCCTTCAAGCAAACTGATGAAGTCGTAGCATCATTATGAATTCATTTCTTCAGGTATGACGAAGTTATTCCTTCATTCATTACGATGAATTCGTCACTTCAGGCGTCACAAAGAAGTCATTCTTTAAGGCATCAGATGAAGTCATACCTTCAGGCATCACGACGAAATCATTCTTTAAAGCATCACAATGAAGTCATACCTTCAGACATCACGATCATGTCATTTCTTCTTTCTAGATGGTGAATTAATTTCTTCAGATATCACGATAAATTCATTCCATATGTCATTACGATGAAGTCATTCCTTAACGCACAACGTTGCATTCATTCCTTCAGGCACACCATAAGTAGTTTCTTCAAGCAACATATTAAAGTCAATATTTCAGCCATCACGATGAAGTCATTATTTAAAGCATCACAATGAAGTCATTTCTTCAGGCATCACATAAACGTCATTCCTTGAGGCAAAACGATATAGTAATTCCTTCAGACATCATAATGAAGTCATTTCTTCTTTCTAGATGACAAAGCCATTCTTTCAGACACCACGTTGAAGTCATTCGTTCAAGCATCATGATGAAGTCATCCATACAAGCATCACGATAAGTCATTTCTTCAGGCAACAGGAAGTCAAACCTTCAGGCATCACGATGAAGTCATTCCTTCAAACTATGATATCATTTCTTAGAGCATCATGAAGAATTCATTTCTTTAGGTATTACGATGAATAACATTCCTTCAGGCATCACGATCAAGTCATTTCTTCTTTCTAGAAGATAGATGCAGGCATCACGATGAAGTCATTCCTTCAGCTAACGCGATGAGGTCATTTCTTCAGGCATCTAGATAAAGTCATACCTTCAGGCATCACGACGAAGTCATTCTTTCAGGAATCCCGATGAAGTCATTCTTTCAGGCATCACGATGAAATCATTCCTTCAGTCATCACGATGAGATCCTTCCTTGAGGTACCACGACGAAGTCGTTCCTTCAGGAATGATGAAGTCATTTCCTTAGGCATCAAAATGTAGTCATTCCTTCAGGCATCACAATAATTTATTTCTTCAAGCAACATCATAAAATCAATCCTTCAGGCTTCACGATGTACTTATTTCTTCTGGCATCACGATTAAGTCATTTCTCAAATCATCACAACGAAGTCATTTCTTAAATCATCACGACGAAGTCATTTCTTAAATCATCACGACGAAGTTATTTCTTAAATCATCACGACGAAGTCATTTCTTCAGGCAACACGATGAAATAATTAATTTAGACATCATGATGAAGTCATTCCTTCAGACATTACGGTGGTGTCATTCCTTCGGGCATCATGATAAGTCATTTCTTGAGGCTACATGATGAAATCATTCCTTCAGATACCACACAAATTCTTTCCTTCAGGCATTACGATGAATTCATTCATTCAGGCATCACTATGAAGTCATTCTTCAGGCATCACGATAAGTCATACCTTCAGGCAATATGACGAAATCAATCCTTAGGGCAGCACGATGAAGTCCTTTCTTCAAACATCACGAAGAAGTCATTCCTTCAGTCATTACGATGAAGTCATTTTTTCAGGCTACACAATGGACCCATTCCTTCAGATATCACAATGAAGTCATTCATTCAATCATGATTATGAAGTGTATCCTGCAGGCATCACTATGAAGCCATTCCTTCAAATATCGCGATGAAGTCATTCCTTTATACATCATGATGAAATCATTAGTTCAGTCATCACTGTGAAGTCTTTCCTTCAGTCATTATGATGTAATCATTTCTTCAAGCTACATGATGAAGTCATTCCTCCATGCATCTCCATGAAGTCATTGCTTCAGGCAAAATTATTAGGACAGTTTTTCAGGCACCACGATAACTTCAATCGTTCAGATATCACGATGAAGTCATTCCTTCAGGCATCAAGATGAAGTCATTCCTTCAGGCATCAAGATGATGTTATTCTTTCAGGAATCACGATGAAATCATTTCTTCAGGCATCACGATGAAATCATTTCTTCCTTCTAGAAGACACAGTCATTTGTTGAGGCACCACGATGGAGTCATTAATTCAGGCACCACGATGAAGTCATTCCTTCAGCAATCATGATTAAGTCATTTCTTCAAACATCCCGATGAAGTGATTTCTTTGAGCATCATGATGAATTTATTTCTTTAGGTATCACGATGAAGTCATTACTTCAGTCATTACGATTAAGTCATTTTATCAGGCTACATGATGATGTCTTTCCTTCAAGCAAACTGTTGAAGTCGTAGCATCATTATGAATTCATTTCTTCAGGTATGACGAAGTTATTCCTTCATTCATCACGATGAATTCGTCACTTCAGGCGTCACAAAGAAGTCATTCTTAAGGCATCAGATGAAGTCATACCTTCAGGCATCCCGACGAAATCATTCTTTAAGGCATCATGATGAAGTCATACCTTCAGACATCACGATCATGTCATTTCTTCTTTCTAGATCATGAATTAATTTCTTCAGGTATCACGATAAATTCATTCCATATGTCATTACGATGAAGTCAGTATTTAACGCACAACGTTGCAGTCATTCCTTCAGGCACACCATAAGTAGTTTCTTCAAGCAACATATTAAAGTCAATACTTCAGCCATCACGATGAAGTCATTATTTAAAGCATCCCAATGAAGTCATTTCTTCAGGCATCACAGAAACGTCATTCCTTAAGGCAAAACGATATAGTAATTCCTTCAGACATCATAATGAATTCATTTCTTCTTTCTAGATGACAAAGCCATTCTTTCAGACACCACGTTGAAGTCATTCGTTCAAGCATCATGATGAAGTCATTCATTCAAGCATCACGATAAGTCATTTCTTCAGGCAACATGAAGTCAAACCTTCAGGCATCACGATGAAGTCATTCCTTCAAACGATGATGTCATTTCTTAGAGCATCATGAAGAATTCATTTCTTTAGGTATCACGATGAATAACATTCCTTCAGTCATCACAATCCTTTAGGCATCACGATCAAGTCATTTCTTCTTTCTAGATGATGGATTCAATAATGTAGACATCACGATGAAGTCATTCCTTTAGGTAACACGATGAAGTCATTTCTTCAGGCATCAAGATGAAGTCACTCCTTCAGGCATAACAATCAAGTCACTTCAGGCATCTAGATAAAGTCATACCTTTAGGCATCACGATCAAGTCATTCCTTCAGTAATCCCCATGAAGTCAATTTTTCAGGCTTCACGATGAAATCATTCCTTCGGTCATCACCATGATATCATTCCTTGAAGTACCACGATGAAGTCGTTCATTCAGGCGTCATGATGATGTCATTTCCTTATGCATCAAAACGTAGTCATTCCTTCAGGCATTGCAATAATTCATTTCTTCAAGCAACATCATAAAATCAATCCTTCAGGCATCACGCTGTACTTATTTCTTCTGGCATCACGATGAAGTCATTTATTAAAACATCACGACGAAGTCATTTCTTCAGGCAACACGATGAAATCATTCCTTTGGGCATCATGATGAAGTCATTCCTTAAGACATTACGGTGGTTTCATTCCTTCGGGCGTCATGATAAGTCATTTCTTCAGTCCACATGATGAAGTCATTCCTTCAGATATCACACAAATTCTTTCCTTCGGGCATTACGATGAAGTCATTCATTCCGGCATCAAAATGAAGTCATATCTTCAGGCAACATGACGAAATCAATCCTTAAGGCAGCACGATGAAGTCCTTTCTTCAAACATCACGAAGAAGTCATTACTTCAGTCATTACGATGAAGTCATTTTTTCAGGCTACACGATGGAGCCATTTCTTCAGATATCACAATGAAGTCATTCATTCAATCATGTTACTGAAGTGAATCCTGCAGGCATCACGATGAAGCCATTCCTTCAAACATCACGATGAAGTCATTCCTTTAGACATCATTATGAAATCATTCCTTCAGGCATCACGGTGAAGTCTTTCCTTCAGGCACCACGATGAAGTCATTCCTTCAGGAATCATGATGAAGTCATTCTTTCAGACATCACTATGAAAGTATTTCTTCAGTCATCACGATAATTCATTTCTTCAAACAACATCATGAAGCCAATCCTTCATTCATCACGATGAATTAATTCCTTTAGGCATCACGATGAAATCAATCCTTCAAGCATCATGATCAAGTGATGACTTCTTTCCAGATGATGAAATCATTCTAACAAGCATCATCATGAAGTCATTCCTTAAAGCTCATGATGAAGTCATTTCTTCAGGCATCACGATAAAGTCATTCCTTCAGTCGTTAAAATGAAGTCATTTCTTCAGGCTACATGATGAAATCAATCCTTCAGGCATTACGATGAGGTCATTTCTTCAGGCATCACGATGAAGTCATTACGATGTAGTCACTTCTTCAAACTACATGATGAAGTCATTCCTCCAGGCATCACCTTGAAGTCATTGCTTCAGGCAAAATGATTAGGTTATTCCTTCAGGCACCACGATAGGTCGATTCTACAAGCAACATCATAAAGACAATCCTTCAGGCATCACGATGAACTCTTTCCTTCAGGCATCACGATGAAGTCATTCCTTCAGTCATTACGTTTTAGTCGTTTCTTCAGGCTACATGATGATGTCTTTCCTTCAAGCAAACTGATGAAGTCTTAGCATCGTTATGAATTCATTTCTTCAGGTATGACGATGAAGTGATTCCTTCATTCATTAGGATGAATTCATCACTTCGGGCGTCACAATGAAGTCATTGCTTGAGGCATCCCGACTAAATTATTCTTTAAGGCATCATGATGAAGTCATACCTTCAGGCATCCCGACGAAATCATTCTTTAAGGCATCACGATGAAATCATACCTTTAGGCATCACGATCATGTCATTTCTTCTTTCTAGATGATGAATTAATTTCTTCAGGTATCACGATGAATTCATTCCATATGTCATTACGATGAAGTCATTCCTTAACGCACAACGATGCAGTCATTCCTTCAGGCACACCATAAGTAGTTTCTTCAAGCAACATCTTAAAGTCAATACTTCAGGCATCACGATGAAGTCATTATTTAAAGAATCACAATGAAGTCATTTCTTCAGGCATCACAGAAACGTCATTCCTTGAGGCAATACGATGTAGTAATTCCTTCAGACATCATGATGAAATCATTTCTTCTTTCTAGATGACGAATTCATTCTTTCAGGCACCACGTAAAGTCATTTGTTCAAGCATCATGATGAAGTCATTCATTCAAGCATCACGATAAATCATTTTTTCAGGCAACATGAAGTCAAACCTTCAGGCATCACGATGAAATCATTCCTTCAAACGATGATGTCATTTCTTAGAGCATCATGAAGAATACATTTCTTTAGGTATCACGATGAATAACATTCCTTCAGTCATCACAATCCTTTAGGCATCACGATCAAGTCATTTCTTCTTTCTAGATGATGGATTCAATCATGTAGGCATCACGATGAAGTTATTCCTTTAGGTAACACGATGAAGTCATTTCTTCAGGCATCACTATGAAGTCACTTCAGGCATCTAGATAAAGTCATACCTTCAGGCATCACGATCAAGTCATACCTTCAGGCATCACGATCAAGTCATTCCTTCAGTAATCCCGATGAAGTCATTCTTTCAAGCTTTACGATGAAATCATTCCTTCGGTCATCACCATGAGATCATTCCTTGAAGTACCACGATGAAGTTGTTCCTTCAGACGTCATGATGAAGTCATTTCCTTATGCATCAAAATGTAATCATTCCTTCAGGCATCACAATAATTCATTTCTTCAAGCAACATCATAAAATCAATCCTTCAGGCATCACGATGTACTTATTCCTTCTGGTATCACGACGAATTCATTTCTTAAATCATCATGACGAAGTCATTTCTTAAATCATCACGACAAAGTCATTTCTTTAGGCTACACGATGAAGTCATTCTTTTAGACATCATCATCATCATCATAAGTCATTTCTTCAGGCCACATGATGAAGTCATTCCTTCAGATATCACAAAAATTCTTTCCTTCCGGCATTACGATGAAGTCATTCATTCAGGCATCACGATAAGTCATATCTTCAGGCAACATGACGAAATCAATCGTTAAGGCAGCACGATTAAGTCATTCCTTCAAACATTACAAAGAAGTCATTCCTTCAGTCATTACAATGAAGTCATTTCTTCAGGCTACACGATAAAGCCTTTTGTTCAGATATCATACTGAAGTCATTCATTCAGTCATCATGATGAAGTGAATCCTGCAGGCATCACAATGAAGCCATTCCTTCAAACATCACGATGAAGTCATTCAATTAGGCATCATGATGAAGTCTTTCCTTCAGACATCACGGTGAATTCTTTCCTTCAGTCATTATGATGTAGTCATTTCTTCTAGCTACATGATGAAGTCATTCCTCCAGGCATCACCATGAAGTCATTGCTTCAGGCAAAATGATTATGTCATTCCTTCAGGCACCACGATAAATTCGATCCTTCAGATATCACGATGAAGTCATTCCTTCAGGCATCACGATAGGTCGATTCGTCAAGCAACATCATAAAGACAATCCTTCAGGCATCACGATAAACTATTTCCTTCAGGCATCAAGATGATGTTATTCTTTCAGAAATCACTATGAATTCATTCCTTCAGTCATCACGATAATTCATTTCTTCAAGCAACATCACGAAGTCAATCCTTTATTCATCACGATGAATTCCTTCCTTCAAGCAACATAATGAAATCAATCCTTCAGGTTTTACGATGAGGTCATTTCTTCAGGCATAACGATGAAGTCGTTCTTTCAGGCATTAGAATGAATTCATTTTTTGTGGCATCACGATGAAGTCATTCCTTCAGGTATCACGATGAAGTCATTCCTTCAGGCAATACGATGAAGTCTTTTCTTCAGGAATCACGATGAAGTTATTCATTCAGGCATCACGATGAAATCATTTCTTCAAGCATCACGATGCAGTAATTTTTCCGTCAATATGATTAAGTCATTCCTTCAGGCATCAAGATGAAGTCATTCCTTCAGACATCACGATGAATTCATTCCTTCAAGCAACATAATGAAATCAATCCTTCAGGTATTACGATGATGTCATTTCTTCAGGCATAACGATGAAGTCGTTCTTTCAGGCATTAGAATGAATTCATTTTTTGTGGCATCACGATGAAGTCATTCCTTCAGGTATCACGATGAAGTCATTCCTTCAGGCAATACGATGAAGTCTTTTCTTCAGGAATCACGATGAAGTTATTCATTCAGGCATCACGATGAAATCATTTCTTCAAGCATCACGATGCAGTAATTTTTCCGTCAATATGATTAAGTCATTCCTTCAGGCATCAAGATGAAGTCATTCCTTCAGACATCACGATGAATTCCTTCCTTCAAGCAACATAATGAAATCAATCCTTCAGGTATTACGATGATGTCATTTCTTCAGGCATAACGATGAAGTCGTTCTTTCAGGCATTAGAATGAATTCATTTTTTGCGGCATCACGATGAAGTCATTCCTTCAGGTATCACGATGAAGTCATTCCTTCAGGCAATACGATGAAGTCTTTTCTTCAGGAATCACGATGAAGTTATTCATTCAGGCATCACGATGAAATCATTTCTTCAAGCATCACGATGCAGTAATTTTTCCGTCAATATGATTAAGTCATTCCTTCAGGCATCAAGATGAAGTCATTCCTTCAGACATCACGATGAATTCATTCCTTCAGACATTACAACGCAGTCTCAAACCGTTTGTAATCTTTCAGTACCGGACCTTATCATGATGACGAAAAGATATGCAAATACTTCGTCGTCAAAATCGTAAACTCTAGGGCCCTTTGTATCTATCAACCGTATGGAAACCAAAGTTCCTCTCTATTGCAGGAGTAACAACGGGTCCAAATAACTATGTAGTCTTCAGCTGTTACGATACCTGTTACTCCAGGAGAGTATTATTTCCACTCTCGGGGGGGGGGGGGGGGGGGAGAGGAATTAAGAGAGAGAAACCTTTGACGAAAGTCACTGAAATCTAATCTGTAAACTTCAAATCTTTAACCGAGAATGAAGATTTTATATTTTACAATATAATTCATCTATTACTGCAGCCTGGCTAAGTTAATTATTTTATCAGTTGTTTCTTTTGTTCAAAGTTGTATTCATTTTGATGTTTAATAATTAGCGTTAGCGTTACATTTATTACATTATTAGAACACGTAGAGCATCTCTCTTGAATTTTCACCGTTGCTTGTATAATGATTTAGGATCTTGGCATTGCGTATGCAGCCCTCTGGCCTCAAATTTCTTATGAAGTTTTATATCCTTTCACTAGCGCTCGTTAGACGTTTGTTCCTTTTTTCTGAAGTGCTGTCTTTATCATTTGATGTAAAAAGAACTCCTTGCTCTGTATAACCATCAAAAGACTTGCAAGTGTTTTTCGCCAAGTTCCAGATCTCTAACTTTAATATTATCGTTTTGTAGGCCTTTTCCATGCATGTCTGTTTCGTAGTTCCCATATTGAGTATTCAGTGCTTCTTTTCCATTTTCAATACTTTTTACTCTTGATACTTTACAAAGAGTTCTGCTGTGCTTTACATAAGGCTTTCTGCAAGTAAAACAACATTACCACTGTCCGCTTTTGAAGAACAGGGCGTTACAGAAAGCATTATCGTTTTGTAGGCCTTTTCCATGCATGTCTGTTTCGTAGTTCCCATATTGAGTATTCAGTGCTTCTTTTCCATTTTCAATACTTTTTACTCTTGATACTTTACAAAGAGTTCTGCTGTGCTTTACATAAGGCTTTCTGCAAGTAAAACAACATTACCACTGTCCGCTTTTGAAGAACAGGGCGTTACAGAAAGCTGTTTCTCTAATTTGATAATATTATCTGGATATCCTTCATTTTCACAACTGTCTACGTATATTGAACTAGTAGACTTGATTAGCTCTTCATCATAATTGATAACATTTTCTGCAAGCTCTTCAACTCCACAGCTATCCACTATTGAAAAATAGTAGGACTTCACGAAAGTCTCTTCACAATCCTTCATCATATTATCCAGAAATTTTTCATCGACACAACTGTCCACGTCTATAGAACATGTGGACTTCCCTAAGGACTCTCCGTCATCCTTTATAATGTTGCCTGGAAGTGCTTCAACTACACAACTGCCCACGTTTGGAGAGTAGGTGGAATTAACTAAGGGCTTTCTGTCATCTCTGATAATTTTATCTTGAAGTTCTTCAATTATGGAAGGGTCCGCATTTAAAGAATAGGTGTGCTCTAGTAAGGACTCATCACTCTCAGATTCGTCACCGATTGAAAATTTCGGCCCTATTTTTTTTCTGGGTTGATGATTTCTTGTTATTTCTTTTGCGTGCTTTACACGATACAAGTACTGCTATGATTACAAGTGATATAATAAATATAACAAATGCTGTGATTCCATACGGGGCCCAGTAACTGTGTAGAGCACTAACACTGACTGTGGATATGGAAATTACCTTCTTCCCTGACTCATTTGCAGGAATATGTTCTCTGTGACTATTAGAGACACTAGTCGATTCAGGAGCACTTGTCGATGAGAGTTCTAGAACCTTTGAATCAGCGTAGTTCGGTCTTTTGGTGATTGGTAGGCTTACTTCAGCATCTACTTCCTTTGCTTTTGAAAGATTACTCTTGATGGTAAAGGGCAGTGGTTTAAATTGCTTCATGATCCTTTTATGAGGTGACCTTAAAGTTCTAATTTTTCGTCTACGGTGCATCGAGGGTTTTTTTCCTAAGAGTCTCTTCCTTAAGTGCCTAGGAATATTCATTCTCTTCTTATACTGCTTCATAAAAGGCGATCCTTCCCATTTTCTGTGCGTCTTATAGAAATTTATTACTCTTCTTAAAAGTGAACCCCTGAAATTACAAGGACCACGTATTCTGGTTGGTGTTTGATTCAAAAATGCTTTTCTTTCAAGCCTTTGGTCTCTTTTTTTAGTATCCTCATCGTCGTGGGCATATATGAGGATGCTCAATGCTGAGGATGCTCTATGAGGATGCTCAATAGTTCTTTCTTCAAGGCCACGATATCCCTCTTTCACATACCGTTGTTGCATACCCTCTTTACCAAGCATTCCTGCTCCATTGTCGGCATCGTAAGTAACCACAGAAGGATTCAACGGTGTTATATTTTTAAATCCATTTACTCTTCCCTTGCCATATTCATATTGAATACCATCTATTCCATAATCTTCAACCTGCAAATAAAATTAATTTTTAAATTCAACGTAATGTTTTAGGGACACATTTCACTTTTAGATATCGAAAGAAATTCTTTTCCGAAATGAAGGCATATTTTATTTGAAAGAAAAGCTTAGTAAAGATGCATTGTAGACGTTTCGTAGCCAAGCGAAAATGTGTCGCCTATTCCTAAAATTCGACACTCCGAAAGCTATGATATATAAGTTTGCGTATGACCAGACTTGGCACCAACTAGCTTTAGAACGTCCCTTACAACACATCTTTTAAACACTACAAGTGGTTTTGACGAGATATCTTGTCCATCGAGATTTGATCATTTTTGTTAGTATTAAGATACATGTTCAAAGGATATTGCCGAAGGTGTAGAGATAGAGCGCTGGTCAGTTTTTCCTAATCACGAGATATCTAGTTGATAAAGATTTGGTCAGTTTTCATTATTTACGAGATGCCTTTTCGAGACAACAACCAGTAGGGCTAAGGGGAGAAAATACCACAGTATGTAACCAATACAATTTAGAAAGGAAATACGAGACGATTTACAGAATTCATTTGATATGCGCAACAATTTAAAAAACGACTTCCACTAAGTATCACAAAAATAATAATAACTAGGGGGCCCGCCCCCTGCTCGCTAACGCTCGCCAACCCCCGGAGAAATGCTTCGCAATTCTCATTGGTTCGCTGCGCGAACCTATGCTCGCTTCGCTCGCATCAATGAAGACACGTGTCCTAGCAGAAGGGATTGATTACAAAATAAGATATTCCAAAAAAATATTTTTCAAATCTAAATTTGTTGCATTACATAAAAGATATATACAGTACCTCTAGAATCAGAATTTAAATGAAAACTTAGAGCAAATTTTTACTCGCAATGTGGTCGCTGCTTTGGAAATTGAATACCCAGCATGTTGTTTGTGTGTACGTTTCCCCAGTACTCGAGCCACCCATACACTTTTTGACTGAGTTTGTTGTCGAAAGTTGTAGTGCACGCGTCTTGTTGTACTATAATTGTTAGCCTTGAAAAGGACCGTTTTTTAAATAGCCCTGAAAAGATCCTCCGCTTTCTTAGATTTCTATTACAAACCGCAACAGCTCGTCTAAAATTCATTTTTTTCAATAAAATTTCATCCGATGACGCTATAGATTCAAATGAGGCGCGAGGCTCCTAGTAAACAAACAATCGCACAATGTTGCCAAAACGCGGTAACAAATAACGTCTTTTTTGCGTGCCACGTAAGAGAAATATATATATAGATAATCAAAATGTACAACAATTTCGAATTCGGTACAGCTACAGTCTACGTTTATAGCGGTGGCAACGGCCTTGGCTATTTTTTTTTAGCACTTCTAGTAGCGAGTTACGGTAGGTTAAGACAACCCATCTGTATTTACGGTTATTGTGGTTTTCATAGCAACCTCGGCAAAAGGAAACTTTAAATTTTCATTTTGATTATTCTAGAAAGTTCTTTCAAAATCCGTTAAAACCGTTTGATTTCATTGGTTCGTTTGGAATTTTTTCTTCGATTCCATTAGTTATTTTAATTTTAAAATATCCTTTGATTGCATTGGTGCTTTAAATTTTTTTCTTTGATTTCATTGGTTCATTTAATGGTTTTCTCCAGTTGTGGAATTTTATTTTATGAAATTTTATTAACGGTACAGTTTGACATATCAGATTGCATTATTTCTTGCATTCCGTTAAAACTAATTACTTTATTTTGAAAAAAATTCTCAGTTCAAGCTTATTACTTTTTGTGAAAATTTTTTTTAATATATTTTTCAAAACTTTCTCAAATGTGTTTTGAAGCTTTCATTTTCCGTTTTAAAAAGAAAAATATTTGTGAAAGAAAAAGATTTTTTAAATAATTCTTGCATTGGTGACTTTAGTGCGCCAACAATAATAGCAAAGACCGTTGCTACCACTATAAACATAGACTGCAGCTGTACCACAGTTTCGAATTCATTAAAAATTATGATTTTGCAATAACTCAAAGATTTAAATTATAATAGACGTGATCGTTGATGAATCTTTACTATAAAGAAAAAAATTCTGTATATCGTGTACAAGAGGACATAAATAAAAAAGTATTCCTTATTTATATATAGTGTAGAAGGAATATAATTGAAAGAAGTTGCTCAGCTTTCTATTTTCGAGTCTACGAGGTGACATGAAAGAATTTTACTATGGCCCTGTTGGTGGTCATCAGGACTGGAGCGGCATCAGCCACTGCTCTGTCATAGAGCATGACGCAAAAGGAGACTAAAATATATCGCACCATCACGTCAGAAAAAATAAATCTCTTCATTTCGGGAATTCTAAATCGCACATAAAAATATCGCTTGCGCAAGTTAGAGATCGAATGAAAATTGTGATTTCAATAATGATTTTCGTTTAGTCCTGCATTCTTCAACATCATTGTTGGACATGTTTATTGTTTGCGTAACTGAGAAACTGTTGTAGGATGTAGTTTCGATTGTTGATTGGAAACTTCGGAAAATAAAAAGCGATTGTTGCAGCTCTGTTGTGCGAGAGAACATATTTCTCACGGTTCCTTTGTGCAGAACCACTTAAAAATTACCAATTTTACTCTGAATTTCCTATAACTTCGTGTTTTACCAACGCAAATACAGGCCGCGGTAGCCCGGTTAGCAACCGTCGGGTTACGAGTTCGATTCCAACCAAAGACCATCGTGTACACAGGGGGGATGGGACACGTTAAATCCGTCGTGGCCTCAAATGTCCTCACACGTTGCCATGGTGTGAAAGTTTCAAGGGTGGAGTGCCAGCTCATTTGTTGCCTCTTCATCTGACCGTAATTCAAATATACGTAGTGGTTTTCTCGGTCCTTTCCTTTTCGGATTGATACCGGAACGTCGTCAATAGCCCGATGTGTTACTCCAGTCCGGCATTAATTAAAATACCTACCTACCAATTGCAAACATCGGATATTTCCAGTAGGGGATTGATCCCGGACCGACGTCAATAGCCCGTTGTGTTCCTCTAGTCCGATGTTAATTAAAATTACCTTACCCATTGCAAATATGATAATCTTATATCTAATTTAAAAATGAACTGCTGCACATTGAATCTATCGTGGCCTCAAATATCCTCACGTTAGCGTATTGTGGATGTGTGGAGAGTGGGGTGCCAGATCAGGTGCGACCTCGTCATTTGACCATGGTTCAAAATTACGTGGTTAGCGTTGCACTGGAGCAACAGTGGGCTATTGACGCCGGTCCGAGATCAATCCCCTAAGTTAAAAGATCCGATGACAACAATACGTAATTTTGAATCACGTTCAGATGACGAGGCAACAACTGAGCTGGCGCCCCACTCTCCAAACTTCCACACTAACCCAACGTGAGGACTTTCGGCCACGACAGGTGCACCAGCCGCCTCTACACCATACGCTTACAAATATATACCTTCCGATGCAAGTAACACATACGAGGATAACACCACATAATTTTTGAGCCACGGTTAGATGACGAGGTCACATCTGAACTTGTACCCCGCTCTCCGAACTTCCACATCACGTCAACGTTAGGACATCTTGTATCTATTAAATTAGGAGGGAGCTGGTGCACTTTAAATCTGTTGTGGCCTCCCATGTCGTCACGCTAACGTGGTGTGGAAGCTTGGAGAGTGGGGTGCCAGATCAGTCGTTAACTCATCCTCTGAACGTGGTTCAGAATTACGTGGTGTTGTCTTCGTATCTTTCCCTTTGTGGTTGATCTCGGACCGTTGCCTTTAGCCTGCTGTGTTGCTCCAGTTTAACGATAATTAAAATACCTACTTCCACTAAATTAGAGTGGGGTGCCAGCTCATTTGTTGACTTTGTCCCCTGACCATGGTACAAACTGAGCAGATATTGTCTTTGAATTTCTCCCTTCGGTACTGATCCCGGATCGTCACCAATAGCCAGTTGTAGTGCTCCAGTGCCACGTTAATTCAGCTTGCTTCCTATTTTCTTACAATTATTACCACTAAAATTTCGTTTACACTAGCGGCATGGTAGAGAACTGAGTAGTGTGGATGTTATCCCCGTTTTAAGTGACCGCTGATATTGATCACCATTTACGAGATGTCAGCGACTGACCTTCTGGAGGGTTCCTCCTAAAGTTCGGTGCCCTACCCTATCGACCGTGAAGTGTGAACGCTTCGGGGGTAATGGTAATTGGTAATTTTTAGTTAACGTCGTACTAGAGGAACACAACGGGCTATTGACGACGGTCCGGGATCAGTCCCTTAAGGGAAAGATCCGAGGGCAACACCTCGTAATTTTGAACCACGGTCAGATGACGAAGCAACACCTGATCTGGCACCCCACTCTCCAAACTTCCACGCCAACCCAACGTGAGGACTTTCGGCCACGACAGATTTAAGGTGCACCAGCCGCCTCTACACCATACGTTTACAAACATCCATGCCCGAACCCGGATTCGAACCAGGAACCTTCCGATCTAGAGGCTAACACCTTAACCACTATACCGGTTGGTCGGCTGAACGAACGCTTCGGGGGAAAGGTAGAAGGTCGCTCTGGTGATATCTATCTCACGCCAAACGATACGCCACACAATACTATGATAATAAATCAGTCGTGAATGCCACACAAGGCTCTTTCGCTAAAGTCAGGTAAGGGGGGGTCGGACATGCAGGGTAAAGAGCCGTTCTGTGAGACGATTGAAAATATCTAGCGCCGCAGTATAAAGGTTAAATATGGTTCTAATTTTTGGCTGCCAAAAATGTCAAGAACATGTTGTGAACGTGGCCATTATTTCAAAAGTAATATAATTTACAATAGTAATACTGAAATTTGCTTTTTGTAGTGCAATCTGTTCCTATAGAGAGAGGGGGGACGTCGTAGCTCAGTGGGTATGCCCAATGCGCTATCAACCTTGTAGTTGCAACAAAACATCGATGTTTTGAAACGTCGATGTTCAATATTTAAACATCGATGTTGATAATACATCGCCCAAAAACCATTGATGTTTTTAAACATCAGTGTATTTAAGCTTTTTTTCCCATTTGTTAAAACTGGTTTAGTAACCTCTAACATTAATGTTCGCCCGGGGGATGAGATTGAACTTGTCAGTGTGCCGGGTTTATTAATTTATAACTAAGATTTTTTTTAACACTGCCAAAACAAAGTCAAAAAAATTTAATGCGAACAATTTAAAAATATTTTATTGTCAAATTGAATGTGATACAAAAGAAAATAACATTTACAGCAACTTGAAGTAGGTACAACTAACTATAAGTGTTAGAAGGTAGGTACATAACAACAATATTGTAACATATAACAACAATATAACATACAATTATTGTTAGTTATTATTAATTATTCATCAACTTATGGGGGGGGACATAACAAACTTAATTTTTATTTATTGTAAATAAGGAAAAGTAATCAAAATATTTTCATACCACAGCCCATTATATAAACTTATTAAAAAAAAAACATTTTTACATGAATTTCCGTCTCACTTTATTTCTTGCAAATTCGTCAATTATTTTGGAAGTGTCAATTCGTTTTACGATTCCTTGCACTATGTACAGAATAACCATATTAATTAATATTTCTTCTACCATAGAACTCCTAAAATTATTTTTTACACGCTTTAAAACAGGAAACAACCTTTCTCCTGTCGCAATAGAAAAGTAAATTGTTAAAAAAAAAATTCAATAATGTTTCAGCATTCGGAAATGTGCAAGACATTTCTTTATCGGCTCGATAGATGACTGGTGTGGTTTTTATGTGTCCTCGTTTTCTTTAAGAAAGATTAAAAAACTAGCCACTGCGTGACTAGCCCGACGTTACCTGTGCCCGTGCAAACCAACAACACGGCATACACATATTGAGGCCTACAATTATTATATGCCATAATATTTGTTATGTACGGTTTGTAAAAAAAGAAGTTTGTTAACTTTCTCCCCACTAAACCGATTTCTTTTTTCACTAACTATCCCAGCAGTTAGGGAAAAGGCTCTTTCTGATGAGACGGATGTCACCAGCACTGACAAATACTTAGTTGCACGGTTATTTTTCTTAATTTTTACTATGGTACTTTTTTATTCAAAAATAAAACATCGACAAAGTTAAAACATTGCTGTTAAACAAACACCGGTTACAATAAATCGATGGTAAATACATCGATGTTTTTATTAAACATTAGGGTCTGGCGGGGTAATTGAAAACGAGCTATACAAGCGCCCACGTGAGATTCCGAGAAACTAAAAAGTTGTGAAATATGAAAGCTGACAACCCTGAGGATGCAATATGGTGATCCCGTATTTCTTTTGAATGAAGTGCCTAGTAGGTAATGTGCAGATTATCTAGGTAATTTGAGAAATGAAACAATTTTCGACACTTTAACGGATCACCCTAGTTAATCTGCACATTACCTAGATAATCTGTAGAATAACTGATTACTGCGCATTAGCGGTAACACATGCGTAAATTAGTTCATCCATCTCAGTTTCTATAGTCGCCGAAAAGCCCAGGTGCAGAATTATATTCAGTGTTCTGCAACACACCTCCAAGCAATTGCAATTGTTCTGCCGGCATTTTGTCCTGGTTTTGAAAACTGCAGTCAAATCAAAAACAAACGTTAAACACACAATTATTGGCTCAATCTGTATTACATATTTATTGTAAATACATCAAAATTAATTAACTTACTTTATTTAAAACCAAGGCATACTTTCAAAATTTGCAATTCTGTCGGTAACTTTTGAAGTTATTAAATATTTTGTCATTGACTTAGAAGATGTGTTATCTATAAAGTGTTTGTGGTGATTTGAGGTAGTGGTTCCGTAGCTAGAGAAGAAAAAAAAAGGTGTGGTAGGGTGTGATTTGCACAGCAG
The DNA here is from genome assembly GCA_947359465.1 of Metellina segmentata. Taxonomy (NCBI): domain Eukaryota; kingdom Metazoa; phylum Arthropoda; class Arachnida; order Araneae; family Tetragnathidae; genus Metellina; species Metellina segmentata. The sequence continues at coordinate 115,056,381 of OX375878.1, read as the reverse complement.
AACATCGTAACTTATAATTTTAAAAAATAAGCCAAAACTTTGATAAAATAAAGGAAAAAATATTCTACAAAGACTTTGTTGGTTCTGCGACGTACGCCTCAGTTTTAAGCACTTTCTGCTCCCGGGACAAAAAGTCTTGTTTCGCCTCTTCATGCAGTACAAATTCCGAAATCTGGTATTGTCCAAAATCCAGATGTTTTGCTATCCGGCGTTTTTTTTTTGTGTGTGTGTGTGTATGTTTTTCTATCACTTTTTTCCATCTTTCTGACAATCTTAAAAACACAAGAAGTAAAACCTGGACCTAATTGATGAAACAACGCAAAATAACATACAAGTTTAGTAGGTAAGATTTGTGGTAAAATTTGTTACATTGTATTAAAAAGTTTTATCCTTTTTTAAAAAGTACTCCTATTTATATAAAAACTATTTTACTAATGCAAACGCAAAACTTGCGTGGTGGAGTGGTAAATTAATTTTTTTAGACAAAAAAAAATGCTGAGTAATCCGAAATCCAGTATGACCGAGGTTCTGAGGATTCCGGATTTTGGACTTGGTACTGTATTTGGTAACTCGTTTCGTTTGTATATAATAGTAGATTATCCCACTGTATACTCGGATTGAATTGATTAGCTATAGATTGAAAGTGGCCAAAATAATCGTAGAAAAATGCCAAATCATTTAAGAGTAAAATAAAGTTTTAACATCTTTTCGAAATTTTTATAATTTTAAGAATTTATTTTGGACTTATATATTATATTGGACTTAAACAACTGCCATATCCATCCATCTAATACATTTTACATACATCGCACCCCTGCTGCATGCCAAAGCAGGGCCGGCTCCAGGGTAGGGCGATCCGGGCGGCCGCCCGGAGCGCAATGATCTAAGGGCGCCAAAATCATGGAAAATGAAAATAAACTGATAAAAAAAATTAAGTTACAGGCTTTTATAAAATGCACTAAAACTAAAAAGTAAAGAATATTTTTTTATCATTCTGATATCATATCAATAAATTATTTTTCATAATATTGCATTGTCATCGGACCCTTGTAAGTATACCAAATTTCATTGAAATCGGTTCACGGGAATTTTCTCAAAAACGCGTTGCAAGATTTGACTGATAGTTGACAAGATTAAGAGGCGGCAGGCGGAATTTATCATTCTTATTTCTAAGCACATAATTCAAATAATATAATATATTTAAACATTAAGGCAAAACCTACTTGAATTGAATTCAACATGACAAAACCACTCAGCCAACGCCTTTCAAGAATTGACAAGTTTTTCGGCCCGTGGCAACACGACTGTACAGGAAACAACAATTTTGAAACCAAGCGAAACAAGATCTAACAGCCCTTTTTAACTGCATATAAAAAGGAAGTAGACTTAAAACAATGCATTATTTGCCACTAGACTTCGGCTGGTGCGAAATAAAATAGTTTGTTTAAATTGTTAGTGCAAAAAAGCTTTAAAAAAGTGCTTGTGCAAATTGTTCAGTGCGTTTGGCTTCTGTGAAGGTAAGTGTTTTAATTTTTGTTTTCATTTTTAAAAACTAATCAAATCCATCAGACATAAGCCAAAAAAAGGGTGGGGGGGGTAGATTTCAAAAATTAGAGTTTAGATCAAAACATGGCTTGTGTGGTATCAAATGAAAGGTAATTGAGTCTGGAGTTGAATGAAATACATTTTTTAAAGTCAGTGACGCATAAGGGGGAGGGGATTTTGAAAATTAGAGTTTAAATCAAATCATGGCTTGTGTGGTATCAAATGAAAGGTAATTGAGTCTGGAGTTGAATGAAATACATTTTTTAAAGTCAGTGACGCATAAGGGGGAGGGGATTTTGAAAATTAGAGTTTAAATCAAATCATGGCTTGTGTGGTATCAAATGAAAGGTAATTGAGTCTGGAGTTGAATGAAATACATTTTTTAAAGTCAGTGACGCATAAGGGGGAGGGGATTTTGAAAATTAGAGTTTAAATCAAATCATGGCTTGTGTAGTATCAAATGAAAGGTAATTGAGTCTGGAGTTGAATGAAATACATTTTTTAGTCAGTGACGCATAAGGGGGAGGGGATTTTGAAAATTAGAGTTTAAATCAAATCATGGCTTGTGTGGTATCAAATGAAAGGTAATTGAGTCTGGAGTTGAATGAAATACATTTTTTAAAGTCAGTGACGCATAAGGGGAGGGGATTTTGAAAATTAGAGTTTAAATCAAATCATGGCTTGTGTGGTATCGAATGAAAGGTAATTGAGTCTGAAGTTGAATATAATACGTTTTTTTTAAGCCAGTGGCGCACAAGTGGGGGATTTCAGAAATTATAATTTAAATTAAATCATGGCTTTTTTTTATATCAGTATTATTTTTTATTTTAATTAATTTGTTCCAGAAACCAAATGTCCGATGCTATTCTCACCAAAACATTACAAGAAAAGGCTTAAAAATGGAGAAGAGGTTTTAAGAGAATGGATAGTATATTCCGTATTTCAAAATGCTTTGTACTGTTTTCCATGTCGACCTTTTGCTGCACCATCTAGCTTGAGCGCTCTTGGCAATCGGGGATTTAAAGACTGGAAGCATTTAGGGGACTCTTTAGCACATCATGAAAATGCTAAAACTCATATAGATTGTTTGAAATCATGGCTTGAATTGAAGCAAAGATTGAAAATAGGTGAAACAATACATGCAGTTTCTCAGAGACTCATATTGATTCTGAGATAAATCACTGGTCTGAAATTCTTTTACGCATTATATCAGTCGTTAAAATGCTAGGTGAGAGCTCTCTAGCTTTTCGAGGAACAAGTGATAAACTGTATGAACACAATAATGGAAACTTTTTGAAGTTAATTCAGTTATTGGCTGAGTTTGATCCAAAAATGGAGGAACACGTTCGCAGAGTCCTCAATAAAGAAGAAATCAAAGCTACATATCTAGGGAAAACTATACAAAATGAAATAATTGAATTATTGCATGACAACATAAAGCTCCACATCATTGAGCAAGTTCAAAAGGCCAAGTATTATTCCGTGATTCTTGACTGTACTCCCGATGCAAGTAAAGTAGAACAGATGACATTTGTGGTAAGATTTGTCTCCATACAGGAATCAGAGTCTGAAGTTCAAGTTAATATCAACGAACATTTTTTGGGTTTTCTACCCATTGAGAGATCAACAGCTAAGGAATTGTCGGAGGTTTTACTAGAAGAGCTAGAGAAAAATAGGCTTAAAGTAGAAAACATGCGCAGTCAAGGGTATGACAATGGTTCCAATATGAGAGGAGAAAAATCGGGAGTACAAACAAGAATCAGAAATATAAACCCCAGAGCATTTTATGTTCCATGCAGCAGCCATTCGCTAAATTTGGTTGTAAACGATATGGCAAAATCCTCGTTTGAGGCAGCCAACTTCTTCAATATTGTTCAAAAGTTATATACATTTTTTTCTTCCTCTTCTTTTCGTTGGGCAATATTACTGAAATATATTGATACTTACACCCTAAAACCATTGAGTAATACGCGATGGGAAAGTCGAGTCGACTCATTAAAAGCTCTGCGGTTTCAAATTGGTCCAATTCACGATGCTTTGTACAGCATATATGAAGATTCAGAAATCGATAATATGATCAGAGACGAGGCTAGCGGATTATTAAATAATTTGAAGCAGTTCAAATTTATATGCTCTGTTGTGATCTGGTACAAAATTTTGAGTCATATTAACCCCATCAGCAAACTTTTGCAAACTGTAAATTTTAATATGTCACAAGCTATTGATATGCTTAGCAACTGCAAACTCTTCTTTGAAAACCTGAGATCAGATGAAGCTTTTGAAAGCATCATTTTAGAAGCAACCGAGCTTGCTTCAGAGATTGACGTGGAAGCTAATTTCGAAACCACCACACCACGTCATCGTGTCAGAAGCAAAACAAGAACGTTTTTGTATGAAGGCCCGGATGAACCCGTTCAAGACCTCAAACAAAAATATAAAATAGATTTTTTTTTTCACACTATAGATCAAGCAATAAATGGCTTGGAAACCAGATATAATTTGCTAAATACTCACAGTAATTATTTCAGCTTTTTGTATAATATTTTTGGTCTAAAATTCATGCCCAGAAATGAGCTACTGGCTCATTGCAAAGATTTGGAAGTAGTTTTAACTGATGGAAATTCAAGCGATCTTAACACCCTGGAACTAGCCGATGAAATAAGCATTGTTTCGTCATTATTAATAAAAAAGGAAACCCCTGTCGAAGTTCTCAAGTTTATCGCTACACTTAAATTCGCACCAAACCTCAGCATAGCATTAAGAATCCTACTTACATTGCCAGTCACTGTGGCTTCAGGGGAAAGAAGCTTTTCAAAACTAAAAATAATAAAAAATTATCTCAGATCGATACAGACGCAAAGTCGTCTCAATGGATTGGCAATGATTGCTATAGAACACCAAATTAGTGATAAATTAGACTTGAAATCACTGGTTCGTGAGTTTGCCGAAAGAAAAGTTAGAAAAAGGGCATTTTAATTACTTTGGTTAGTTAGAATTTATTTATAATATGGGATATTAGTTCAGTTAGCATTACTACATTTTAATTTTTGTTATTTTGCCTTAAGTGCTAAATTGCTTATCTTGTTATCTGATGATTGAGTTTTTAAAAAACGTTTTTTTTTTTTTTTTTTTCATTTTTTTCAATGTTTTTTTGACTTTCTAATATGGTCACATGAGATTTACTTTAAAAAAAACGGGGAGGAGGGGGGGGGCAAAATTAAGGTTTTGCCCGGAGCGCCAAAATGTCTAGGGCCGGCCCTGGCCAAAGTTACAAAGTAACGAAAAGTGACGCTACGGTAACTACTAACAAAGACAATTTTGAAGGGAGATTAGGAATTCCCTTTCTTAAGTTCTTTTCCCTGTAAAATTACGCCACTCAATTTGTAAAAATGACGAATCTACTTCGAATACTCTCGCACTCATAGCTTATCGGTGTATTACATCAATATTTTATGACTTGTGACGCTCTTACACCGTGGCATTTTCGAATTCCGCCATCTTTAAGGGGAAAAGACAAATTAATTTGATAACACCTTCTCCGTTAATTTTTAAAAAAGCAAGATCGGGAAAGTCTTTTACTGTTGCGGCTATTAGTTTAGGTTACATTATGTGTAAAAGTTTAAAAACAAAAGCAAAATCACTTGTGAAAGTGTGTTGGTTTGCGAGCGTTAGCGAGAAGGTGGCGAAATCCTCGCTGTGACTAGCGAGTGTCATGTGTGACGTCATGGACCGGAAAGTAAAATCAGGATTACACGAATTATTAAGATAGTTTCGCCGTCGGATAAGATTGACTCTGCAAAAGTTGTTATTGTTTGTGAATAAACCAAATTGTATCTGCAAAAATAATGTTGGTTGGTGAAGAAAGCAAAATGGGATTGCGGACCCTATGAAATTATTGTTGAAGTCCAATAGGGATTGGAGGTCCCTATGAGTTGACTTGACGTACATGTTCAGTGGTGTATCTCCGTGGGGAAGGAATGCTCTTGGCACTCTAACTTCCCTAAAAATGTTGGATTCCTAAATTTATTTTTAAAAATTCATTTCATATTTCATAAAATATTTTAACTTCTTTTTTAAACAGTCGATGTATAGCTCCAGTGCGTCGTTTCACACCTTTGTAACATTCTTTATATAATATCACGGTTATTAAATTAATTAGCTTTTTATTAAATTACTGGGATTTATGAAAGGAAGAAAAAAAGGACACGATAAAAAAGTTGAAGGATATTTACAAAAAATGACATTGATGTGTGTACTTTTGAAGATAAATTTGACCATTTTTTAATATTTCTAAAAAAATTCGAGGACACCATAAGAACCACACCAGACATCTATCAAGCCGCCAAAAATATGTCTTGCACATTTCTGAATGTTGAAATAGTATTAAAAAAAATTTTTTTTAACAATTCCCTCATCTAATACGTCAGGATAAAGATCGTTTTCTGTCTTAAAACGTGTAAAAAATTATTTAAGAAGTACTATGGAAGAAAAAATATATGGCCATTCTGTTTTGAAAGCAAGAAATTTTAAACCAAATTGACACTGCCAAAATAATTGAGGAATGAGAATTTTCTTGAATCTTTTTATTCTAACTTCTATTTCTTTTTATTCTAAGTAAGCTAAACATGTATACACTGGAAAGAAGAAGAAGGAGGGGGGATTTGATTCAGCTTTTCAAGTTTGTAAAACAAGGGGACACAGAGGGCTTAAATTTCAATAGGGATAACAGAACAAGGGGCCATGGGTATAAATTGAATAAGACACATTTTAATCGGGATTTAAGGAAAAACTACTACTTTAATAGGGTAATAGACAGTTGGAAAGCGTTGCCAGAAAATATAGTTAATTCAAAGAGAGTGTACGAATTTAAGACACAATTGGATAGTCAGTGGGAATTGGAGAATTCATAAACAAAGGACCAGCCTTGTTGGGCTTGAGCCTGTAGCTGGTCGTCAATATTTGTATTTGTATTTGTATTTGAGTTTGAGGGCCTCGAAAATTTTACCGTTTGGGGCCGGCTTACCACTTCCGACTTGATCCGCCACTGTCCTCCGAAATTAAATCCAGGCTCCAAAAGAATTTACGGATCGTCGTCAATAGCTCATTGTGTTGCTCTTCTACAACGTTTCTTAAAATTACCAAAATAATTTATTTCTAGATTATAGATAGTTACTTGCATTCATCTTTCTACAAAAGTACGACAGATGGCAGCACATGCAGTTTTTCAATAAATGTAAACGTTTAAAAGCAGGCACAAATACATGCGCACGCATACCTCTCTCTTGAGCCTACTTTTTTTAATTTTTTTCTTCGCAAAGTAGTCAAACAGGTGAAGAGAAAGCAAGGAACAGCGAAAGAAAGTTTTGTTGGAGAGGCGAGGCCTGTGACTGTTCACTTGACGCATGTACCTAATATTACGATGACTTTCTCCATGAATAATTACAACAAACGCATACTATGATGTGGATTTCATCTGTGTATCATTGCAGACTTTTATTTATGTGTTAAGTGTGTGCATAGAACTCATCTGATTTCTATTTCGTTGAAAAATGCTGCGATTTCTGAGCAAACGATTTAGCCGCACTACGCGTGGAGGTAAAAGTCGTAGTGATGGAAAAACACCTACAAAATATGGAAAAAATGTTTTGCCTTGCAAAATTATTTTATTGGATGGCAGTGACATGTCAGTCGACGTTCATGTGAGTACTTTTTTTTGTCATTTTCCCTTTGAATTTTGTGTTACGTCAATAGAACAATTCGCATGAAGGAAAGTGCAATTTCACAATTGTTGTCCCTTCTCTGTTGCAAGGATCGTTGAAATTTTGACTATGTGACAGTAAAATGATACGTCGCGCAGTGACAACCAGTTAATCCTTTTGCAAACGATAAATTCTTTTTTGAACAAACAATAGAACCGTCGCCCTGCGTAATCTCTATTTGTATTGCTTATCAATCTACCTGACTAATTTGTTTAGAGACAGGATCATAAACGGATTCCTTCCTTCACTCTTGTGAACACTCTTTTACAATTTAAAAAAGCGTCTTTTTTGTTTAAAAATTTGTGCTATTGTTAATTTTCGACATTTTTGTACTATGAATTGGTGTGAAAATACTTGTGGTAAATTTTATAGTTTAAATTAGAATTTAACATCAATTTTTCCAAAGGCAATTTATGTATAGAAATTGAAGCATATCTCCATTGGTTATAGAAACATCCCAGATTAAAATCGTACTAACCACAATTCAAAAATTTTCTGGATAGAAGAGGTATTTTCAACACACAGTGTAATTTTAAAAAGTTATAAAGTCTTAACGAGTTAGTAAACTTGTGAAGCCTTTCTTTTCTTACGAAAACAAGTCTTCGTAAATGCAAAAAATATTTAACAAGACTGTCAGGATATCTAGGAAATTGTGCAAGAGATTTGAAGTATAAATCCGGCAGAGGATGGTTTTTAAGAAACAACTAAATATTTCATTTTTAGAAGAATTAAGCTTAGGGCATTACACATATTTTATTGCCGATCTTTAGCTCTTTCTGTCTCAGGACTTAAGCTGTGTGAAGTAGAGAACAATGAGAAATCCTATTACAATTACAATCACTCATTCCTTTTCCCAATCTGGTAGTGCAGTGCACATACCTGTCATTCCTTAAGTGTGTTAGATTAGAGTTGACATCTGTTCGGGTTTGATCGCGATTGTCCTGGTTTGCCAGACATGTTTCAGGATCTTGGATGGTTAGTCTTTTCGTCCTGGTCAGGAGAAAAGCCTCAAGGCTGCTTTTAGTTGTGTGAGGCCGTGGTAGCCTGGTTGGAAGAGTAGGCAATTAGCAACAATTGGGTTGTGAGTTTGAAACTCGATCCAACCACAGTCATTTATGTTGGGCGGGTTCATATTAAATCTATCTCTCAAATCTCATCATATTGACGTGATGTTTAAGTTTGGAGAGTTGGGTATCAACTCACAGATGTTGACCTCATCATCTGACAGTGGTTCAAAATGACAAAGTTTCTGATCTATTCCTTTGGGACTGATCGTGAACCATCTCCAAGAGCCCATTGCATTGCACAGGTAAAAATTAACGGTCGCCACGTGGCAACTGAATGTTTAAAAGTGGAGGACTGAAAAATTTTGCTATAGTCGCCACACTTTCTTAAAAACATTTGTATATTTTGTAACCTCCGATTTTACATTTTTTTTATGAGGGCCGTCAAAAAATGTAAAGAAAAAAAGCACAGGAACATATAAACATGAAAAATATTATTTGGAAATTTTTTGGATGGGGGAAAACGCAGACTCTTGGAGCGGGAAAACGCAAAGCAATCTAGGGAAAGAAGGCTGAAGCTTAGTACTTGCATGTGTATGTGACCTGGGGCATTTCCATAGAGCTGGTATTTTGCATGGTGAGGAAATCTATTTTATATATATATACATAATGTTGCTTGTGTATTCTACTCACATGTGAACGCTCGTAAGTGGCCACTGAATGAAATAAGTTCAGTAGCCACTGGCTGCTTACTAAACCTTTATTGCACAGTGCAATGTTATTAATTCAACTACCTATCTGACTATCTTTTAATTGTAGTGGTTTTAGTTATTGCTTCCTTTAATGCAAAAAAAGTAGTTTGTTTTGAATGTGTTTTGATTGCAACTCTGGGACTGATCTTAAAGTACTGAAAATTTGCTTTATTCTGCATACATTTGTATTCTGCATACCTGTATCTCAAGTACTGCAGAAAGCCCTAGAACAGGGGCAAGTGTTCATGTTACTTTAAGTGAGCAACAATATCACTTATTTGAATTTTGAAATATTTTTAAAATCCGATGACAGCTTTGAGATTAATTGTTTGAAATGATAGCTGCGAAAGTGTTTTGGTCTTCAAACAGTAAAACATGGGAAACTGAGAATTTCGTATTACTATAATTTTGTTTATCAATCAACACTAATTTTTTTTTTCTACCCGTGGACAAATTAGGATATATCTACATCTTAAACTGGATTCTAAACCATGACATATCAGTATCCAGATCTAGATTTGCACCTGGAGTATATTGAACATATGGCAGCGCTCTCATTGATCTTAGATTTGCTTAAAGTGTCCCAGTTTTATCAAAAAATATGTTGTCCACTTAAAAATGTCCCTATTTTTAATATAAAATAATGGTTATCCCACAATAAATGGATACAGATTAGATTCCATGTATATAAAATAAATCTTATCTGAAAAGTTTACTGTAAAATTTGGAATTCAGGGGTGTATTGAGAAGTTGGTGAGATCCAAGTGAAGAAAAGATAAAACATTTGCTTCTAGTTAATATTTTAATTTGAATCTTCTAAACGCATTTTGCTGTAAGTGGGTATATTTTTAAAGAAACTCCAACTTTCAAATTATATTTTTTTAGTTCCATTTTCTATTTTCCAATCATGAGGCACTGGTGTCTAGATTCAAATACCCCTTATACAATGGGTTCTGGTTTAATTAATCTTCATGTAACAAAAAAGATGCAACAAGCTAAACAAAATATCTCTTGATTTATGTTTTGCAGGATGATTCAATCCAAATAAATACAAGAGCAAGACTTTATTTTAATTATATTTTATTAAATCTGAGCCTACATGATTCTCTGAAATCTGAATTTTCATCTCCTATCCTAATATCATACAAATTTTAATTCCTTACCTTCAATTCAGCTTCTGTTCTATCTTTCTGTTCTTATGAATATTTTCCTTAGATCATTAGGATTCATTATAAACACCAATTAATTGTACCTATATATTTAACTGTCCTGTCTTATGAAGAAATATTTCACCCCTCTTCATGTTCTGGGGTCCTGTTTAAGATTTAGTTCGAGATCATTTTTATAACAATTTGTATTTAATGCCTGTGTCTTATGAAAAAAAGTTTTTTTTTTTTTTTTTTTTTTGCATCTTTTCATTCTTGACACAAATTTTACAGGATAGGAATAAATATAAAGGAAAATGAAAATTTTTAATCTCAGTAAGATAATTTTATAGTGAAGTTGTTGAGTCATCTCTTTTTTAAGACAAAGCTTTCTTTTGTATATTACATGCATGAAGCAAATTGATGTCATTCAGCCTTGTCAAAAGAAAGGCAATTAATTGTATCCATTTTTTATTTAAATCAAGCTGCTGTTAGTTTGAATTTATTCGATATGGTACATTAAGTTAGTTAGTTTTGACATAGAATTAATTTATGTGAAATGTTAATCCTTAGTCGCAGGCCTCTTGATGAACAAGATCATGTTACTACTTGCTCAATGCTTTCTTTTCTACTTAGTCGCATGCTACTTGTTCTCTTTTAAAAATGCGTAGAAAATATTTTAAGGATGTACTAAAACCAAATAGTGGCAATAAAAAATGTATTATTTTAAGTTGGTGAATAATAAGTTTTTGCCAATCTTTTCAATGATTCACGTTGGTAAACATTGAAAACCATGCTTTAAAAAAAAATTATATTGCAGAAAAAAACGTAAAATCGGAGGTTCCACCAAAAAACTAATATTTTTAAGGAAGTGTGGCGACTACCAAAACTTTTCAGTCTCCACTTTCAAGTATTCAGTTGCCACGTGGCAACTGGTAATTTTCACCTTTACTAGATACAGCTCTCCAGACAGGCTTATCAAACCTACAGACCAGATATGGCTCCCCTGACAAATTTATCCAGTCTTATTGAGGTTCTTTTTTAATATATATTTCCGAAATTACATGAATTGCTATTGGGATGAAGGCAATAAGAACCTTCTTTCCATAAAAACCTGAAATGGTAACTATTACCTATAAGTAACCAATTTAGCTTTAAAACATACCTTCAACTAGCATTAAAAAAATCCTTGTGGCCCAATCACTAAGTTTTAAGTGAGTTAACTGTGGTCTGGATCCATAAACATTAATATTACAAATATACATTGTGAGTAACAAAATATGCAGGAGGATTTCATGAAAAAGATCGCTTTTTCAGAAGAGGTACAAAATTCTAGAGACCCCAACACTTTGGGTCCTATTGTTTGTGGTTGATGTTTTGGGCCTTCCTCCAACAATGAAGCAAGTAGTGTTTTACTTAGGCTGATTTCTCCAATTTGATGCCACTGCATCTCAATCAATGTTACAATCTAAAGTATCCGCAAATAAGGGAAGTCAATTTTTTGTGTGATTTTCAGAAGGAAAAAAGGATTATTCTAGGGGGGGGATTCGCAATGTGTTACACCGAGAAAAAGCAAGTGCTTTTTAAACTTGTGTTAAACAATGCAACATACCAAAATATTTAATTTTCAATACTGCTAAGCTTTAATTGAGAAAAATTAAATGCTGTCATTTCTTTCAAAGGTATTTGCTATTTATTTTGAACAAATGTAATGGATCTCAAAATTAAAATTTTATAAGAAAAAATGAAATCTATGGTTTTGAGTTTGTCAGTAGTTTTGTTGGACTAATTTGGACTTTAGACAAGAATAGAAAACACAATATCATTCATTTCTACTGTTTTGAAGTAACAAAAGATTATTTTGAACTTGTTGTTTATAAAAAACCCTAACCGATCAAAGTAACCCCAAAGTGTCAAACAAGTTTTTTTCTACTGTTAACAAATATACACTACTCTACAATAATGGACCGGACGCCAACGGATTTGCTCAAAATACGACTATATTTTCAAATGAGATTTCGTGGTATGGCCTGTGACCTTTGCATGAAGTTCTTGGTCAATTAAACGCCGATACATACATGAACATTTTGGACAATGGAATTCTTCCTACAATCTTGCAGTTTTTTGGAATGGACGAATGTTACTGCCAGGACAACAATGCTTCATGTCATGTTGCAGCCTCTGTCAATCAGTGGTATCGAGATATGCATGTAAAACGTATTCCCTGGCCTGCTCAGAGTCTGGACTTAAACTCCACAGACCATTTATTGGATGTGTTAGAGCCATGCTTACTGACCAGGGAACCACGTTCAAACCCTACAGCTGAGTTGGCGACATTGTTGCAGCAGGAATGGACACAAATACCCACTGTATCCAAAGCCTTGTTGAAAGTATGCCCAGAAGGGTTGCTAGTATAATTGCACCACGTGAGGGGACCATCCCACTATTAAAGTATGTATTCTTTCCCTCATACCATCACATCTTGCTGTCCTGTCCATTATTGTAGGGTAGTGTGTCTCTTGTTTTAAATCCTGCTTTCTATTCCTGGCTTAAAATAGTATATGAATCAGTATTTTAGACTAGAAGAGTAAAATCTCAATAAATGTGGGTTTTTTTTTCATTAACAATCAATTAAATTTAAAATTCTGGGAGTTTTATCTCTACTGATCCATTCAAAATGAGATGACTAGTCGACTCAAAAGTACATGAAAGATAACTCAATATTACCTTGAAGTATACTTGTTTTAAGACTATCTTTAAGTATCGAACTTGAGCAGCATTAATACCCTTGCTCAAAATTGACTCCTGTCTACTTGTGTTGTAGTAAATTCATAATCTGGTTCTTTTTGGGGGGAGGAAGGGCTAGCTCAATATATTTATACACTTCTCTTGCAACCTGTAGGCAGTGCAGGTTTGATTCCAGTCACAACCCTGGGTGTATTTCTCATCTGTGTATCACTTTCCTTGTGTGAGTATGCCCATTTATTTGACTGAAAAACATCATTTAGCCAGATATGGCCCCCTTGTTACCACACTAAAAAAAATTAAACAGCCACAAAAATGTAGTTAGAACGTTGTACAAATACAGGTGACTGATGCTCCGTATCGAGTAAAAGGATCTTTAATTTAAGTGGTTGGCCTAGTAAAGATTAATCTCCATCACATGTTCACTGCCTTGGAGATACGATGCAAGATATATTAATTTTGGAATTGTTTTAAATTCTCATAGTATCCTATCCTCAAATGTTATATCTATATCAAAGGTGAAGTGTTGTGAAATTGAAGAGGTATATGAAATGAATTAAAGTGCTTGCATCAATTTTATTCAGACACGAGAAACGCTAAAAATGGAAGGAATTTCATACGAAGATTTCAATCTGATGTAAACTTGATGCAGAATTTCCTGTTATCCTTGAATCTACGCCAACCTGCGAAATTATAGATGCAAACATACGCCAAGAGAAAGATGGGTGCAATTCAAGTATTCATAACACTGAACGCTCCATTCTGATGATCCAGAAATGGATGTAATTGTTTTCTCAGAAGATATGCAAAATGTGCCAAAATTATAACCAAGTTAATGAAAATTTCCATAGAAATAAATGTAAAGGGCTTTCTAAAGTGTGGAATTTGTTTTGTCTGCATTTTGACAAGACAAATGTTCTGGCAACTTTATTAGCAGATAGTGATTCCAGGTAAATTTGTTCATTTTTTTCCACCTTGACTAAATAATTGAAAAGAAAAAGGTTTTAACAAAATCGAATTTTTTTCCCATCAAATAAGTGCAGTAAATGACTTTCACCATCACAGGACCGAAACATCTTAATAATCTATCCTAAATTTCAGCATTTATGATCAGCTGGTAAACCATGTCGAAAAGTATAAAAAAGGTTTCTGTATTAATTAACACTGACAGGTAAAGTTTGATTTTAGTATAGCAAGCTACTGAAATTCGTTTTGGGTTTAGTATTAATTTCGTATTCACAAAACTGTCCCATAATTTGACAAAGTTGAGAAGTAACTCCAGACTTCCCTCTGAAAATTATGTCTCCAAGCAAATGCGAAGGAATTATTCTAGTTTATATTTCACAAAAACTGCTTTGAGACGAAATATAGTTTTACTTTTTCGTTTAGTGCCTGAAATTTGACGCTGCTCCATTTACAAAATGTATCGCAGCTGGCAACTCGTCTCCGAGTGATCTAATTGGCTCCAATGGCCAACGTAACGGTTTAACAAGCCCTTTGACAAGAATGAATAGAGAACTCTCAGTTGGGCTTTGAAAACTGGATAGCTTTGTGAGTTTTCCAGTTTTCCTCGTCGCTTGCAAATAATCGCGGACTGGAAGATTCTACATATAATTGGGATTTTTACTTCCTCTCCCAGGTTGATTGTTCCTTCTCGTTTGCCATTTTTTTCCGGCTAACATTACTTGAACCAAAGGAATAAAGAATGAGGGACATAATGGACCCGCATTCATTGCAAATGTCGAGTTGCACCGGGATTTCCGAGTCGATTACTTTTCTCTTGATGGAAATTGCTGTTCATTGTAATGTCATTGGTGATCATCTGTTATATTTTTCCTTCACAGTTCTAAAGTGAAAGCTGATGAAATGAACCACTTTTGAATTTTAATTTAATCATTTCATGAAAATCGTGTCAAAAGCTTGTTTTTTGGCGACAAGAAAATTGAGTCCTTTTTATTAAAAGTAGGCGGCGCAGGTCCAATTCCTGTCTGCGCATTCCTCCCTTAGCGTATTTTTCTTATGTGTCTGTAAAACTTACAGTTTGTGTATTACTTGATATTGTACGTCTTGTTTTTGACGCTACATGGCTAAACATGGCCCTAGCGCCATAAAACTCCAACCAATCCTATTTTTGTTGAGTAATAGAGGCTTAAAAAGTATTTTTCTAAAGAGTAAATTTTCCAAGGAACACTAATTTCCAAGTTTTAGCTCCAAGTCGTGGCAACCATACAAAAATTTCAGAACAATCAGATAGCTAGATTTTCATCAAACCTTTTTTAAATGGAAGGTAGTGTGGTACAGGCTTAGGTGTGACCTTGTCATCTGACCGTGGTTCAAAATTACGGAGAGTTGTCCTCTGATCTTTCCCTTTGGAATGGACCCCGGATCGTTGTCAATTGCCTGTTCTGTTGCTCTAGTACCTACATACCCAACTACTTGCGAGTTATAGATACCGCAGGTTCGATTCCTGTAATTTACCCTGTGTATCAGCAAAAAATTTTCCTTGTGAGTGTATTTCCATTACTGGACGTTGTCTTGTGTTTTTGTAGCAGCTTGGCCATAAAATCCAATCCAATATGGCCATAAAATCCAATCCAACTACGTGAGTCAAATGGAAGTTTTTCTTACATTATTTTTGAACTGCCCCGTCGTATATTCAAATTGCCCACCAATGTCAGTTCGCTCACGTTAAGAATTCCAAATTTACAACACTCTTCAAGTGCAAGCTTCTTTTTAGAAAAGAAAGAACTTTCTGGGAACAGCGTTTATGGAATTCGATCCGCATGTGTTTTGAAGCAACTCTCGTCAGTGATGGATCGTGCTACGCAAGAGCGCTACGATGACGCACTTCTAGGCTTTATACGATTTAAGGATGGACCACTTGTGAAAATTCCGAAATAGAAATTCGATATTCGCACTTACTCAACAAACAACGCCGAAAAGATGCGGTGGAAACGACATCGGTGAATAAACACCCTTAAAAATAATTATTTTCTTTCCCATTCTAAAAGACGCAAAAGTTCGTCCGGTGTCCCCCCTCCCAAAAATTGAAGAAAGATTATTTTGACGTTGCATCTCAATCACAGTTGATGAAAGTGTTGACTATGCAATGCGTCATATGTATTTAACTAAAAACATTTGTTGCGATATTAGAAAAAGAAATCTCAACTAATTTTATGAGTCCCCAAGATGAGATGTGAAGTATAGAGGAGTTGCTCTATGATCTGAAACGACTGAGGGGCTGCAGTGACTCTGTGTTTGCCCGCTGCTCTAGAAGTTGTAGAGGACCCAATCTCGATTCTATTGGGTTAATGCAAAAGTTCGTCCCGGGTTTTTTTAAACAAAAATTGAAGAAAGATTATTTACTTAAAATTACATTTAATCAGCATTGTATGTGCCGTACTCATGGTTGACCTTTCTCCATCTCACCTTGAGAACACTCAAAATTCCATCGACAGGTGGTTTTCAGCTGAAAGGGGCCTGAAATACGCTGATAGCATCCGCTGTGTTTCTCTTGTACGACCTTAATTAAAATTTACCAATTACCGGTAGCTGTATCATCTCGTGCTCGTAGAAGTTCGGAAGTTTCTGGCTAAAGAAAGGATCCATTTGACGAAACTTTCCGAGCCACTTTCGGTATGTGGAGTCGTCAACGGCACCCTCACCCTACAAAATACATCTTTTTGCGTTTTCGAAGCATTCTTGTCTTTTTGGAAACAAAGGAGCATAATATGTCTAAAATGCTCCGTATTCTCTGCCATTTTGATTGCTTAATAAAATTTAAAAAACGAAACCCAGTAACCCAATTTCCCCACCCTCAAGTACTCGCAAAAATGCCTTCTTTCAAGCATCAAAACTTTACACATTTGAAGTAGATACAGAACAAAGTCCCAAATCCGGACGTCCGACATCCGGAATTGTCAAAAATCTGGATCATTAAAGTTTTTATCCTTTTTTAAAAATTATTCCTATTTTTTATCTGCTATTTTACTATTGCGAACGCAAAATTCGCGGTGGGAGTTGTTAAATTAAAGTTTTTTTTTTTTTTTTTTTTTTTTTTAAATAAAAAAAAAAGCAAATAATTTAAAATCCGGAATGACCGAGGTCCGGAGGATTTCGGACTTTGTTCTGTAATACTTCAGTTTTGCGATGCAATGCCATCTAGCGTCCAAAACCGGACGAATCGGCCCGTGTGCGTGCATGTCCATTACTTGACGTTTATGAGAGTGGGATGGATTGACCTCTTTACACGACCCCGGTTCAAAATAACGAGGTGTACTCGGATCTTCCCCTTCGAAACCGTCGACTCCAGTGTGACATTAATTCAACTACCAGTAGATCTTTTTACTTCATTATGATGAAATAGGTCAATCGGAAACACATTAAGAGAGCCATCCAACTATTAAAATAATTTTTTGAATTTTTAAAGGACTTAACTTTAGAGAACAATAACTTTGATCTTTATAAAAAAATTCAATCTACATTTTAATTTGGTCCTGACGCAGGCAATTGATCTCGGCCTCGCTTTTCCTGCCCATAAACCAGTTCCTCCCAACGTCTGGAACATTCCCGGCTGTTTTCTCTCTCCCGAATCGTGCCCTGCGTATCGGCAAGGCATGTCGATATCAATAATAGTCGTTTACCGTATTAAGTGTTGCCAAACATGTCGTTAAAGCTCCCCGGCCTACTTTACGTATTCGCGAAGGTGGACAAACTATGGAGACGGCAGCCCTTGTACCTGCATTCCTCTTTATTTCGGATAATGCGTCGCTGTGGAGACAGCTGTTTTAAAGCCAAATAGCCGCCAGACGTTTGTTTTCCCTTTCTTCCAGAAAGAACCGCTGCCCGTTTTTCGGATTATAATAAATTCGTATCATTTTCTTCGAGTATCGATTTTCCACGTTGCCCAATGGAAATTCCGCTCTAATTCAATTACCTCCGAATCGGTGTTGTTACTGGCCTTGTGTTCATTGTCTGACATACATTGAAACAATGTCTTGGATTTAATTAACACGTTTATATTCCGTGAGCTCCCGAAGCTTGATTATAAACTCGCTGGCAATGATTTTTCTTTCTTTGAAATACTGATTGGGTGTTAAAGGTGGTAGCAGCGTTTTATTGTAACTATTTTTAAGTTGTGTGGTGGGTATTTTAATTAACGTCGCACTGTAGCAAAAACAGCGGGCTATTGATGACTTTCAATGGAGATTACTGGTCGCTTTTTTTCCTCGTTTCGTGCGCTTTGTAATCTTTTTTCTTTTCAACGGGGGGCTCCCATCAAACTTATACCCTCAAAGGACGGGCACTTTTGCGGTTTATGTGGTAAACTTACAAGGCTCCCACAGTTGACTTTGGATCAGTTGATTTTTTAATGGGTATGAAAGGTCTGTTAAGCCGCGCTTACAACGGATTTGCAAATAAATTTCTCTTCCTTTTTGAGTCGAGGGCGTTTTAAGTTCCCCTGTGCTGACCCCTTTTCGACCGACTCCGGTCTAAACGCTTTGCGAACTTTATCGACAACCATCCGAGCGCACTCTTCTCACCCATTTGTAGAGAAGTGATCACTATTCATCAAGATGTGGAGGATGTTATGCTTGCAGCAGCAGCGTGAGTGACCACGGGGGGCCGAAGGGCAGAGTTGGCAAGGAATCATCTCTGAGAAATGTCACCAAAAAGTTGCAATGCTTTGCTCGTTTCCGACACCTGGTGGAAAACAAATTTGGATTTGCATACTCTCCAAATCGCCACCCCGACTAAAGATCTTGACGATAGAACTAATGCCGTTTTTCGGAAAAGCTTTGATGATTGGAGGGCAGTTTGCAAATCCGGTGTAAACGTGGCTTTACGAAGAGGGCTGCAAAAGTTTGAATGTGGCTACCGCCGTGTGAGATTCCCACCAACTCGTGCCGACCATCCGGTATAGTGGTTAAGGTGTTAGCCTCTAGATCGAAAGGTTCCTGGTTCGAATCCGGGTCTGGGCATGGATGTTTGTAAGCGTATGGTGTAGAGGCGGCTGGTGCACCTTAAATCTGTCGTCGCCGAAAGTCCTCACGTTGGGTTGGCGTGGAAGTTTGAAGAGTGGGGTGCCAGCTCAGGTGTTGCTTCGTCGTCTGACCGTGGTTCAAAATTACGAGGTGTTGTCCTCTGATCTCTCCCTTAAGGGACTGATCCTGGACCGTCGTCAATAGCCCGCTGTGTTGCTCTAGTACGACGTTAACAAAAAATTGCCATTACCATTACCCCACCGATTCGTTATCACTGCTTTCGCTTACGGTACCAGTTGATAAGTTTAGAACCAGAATCCGTCCCTAAGATGCCAGTTGAGTGCCGCGGTAGCCCGGTTGGAAGAGTAGCGGATTAGCAGCCGGAGGAATACAAGTTCGAAACTCGGTCCAACCAAATACCACTGTGTACAATGGGGCTCTTAGACGTTAGGTTTGTCGTGGCCTTCAAATGTTTCTACGTTGGCGTTGTGTGGAAGTTTGAAGAGTTCGATGTCTTCTCAAGTGTTGACCGTGTCAAAATAACGAGGTGATGTCCTCGGATCTTTCCTTTCGGGATTGAACCCGTACTGTCTTTTATTGCCCGTTGAGTTATTCCAGTGCAACATTAATGCAGCTGCCTGCCTTATTTTATTTTACGAATATGCGTTCAAAACCACGTGACGCAACTCCTTTCTCACTGGAGGCGGACTGTATGTGATCATTCATTGTAATATTTGCATACAGGGGTGTTGTACTGAAGGACTCGTTTGATTATTCTAGTCGATTATATATATAACTAGCCGGGCTGCGCCGGCTAGCGCTCGGCGGTGTGTAATAGTGCTTTTTTTAAACTTTTTTACGCACCGTAATCAAGCATGTTTTGATTTTTATATTTTATTTATTTTTATGAAACAATTCTTCAAATCATTGCGAGCGTATTCAATCAAATATTTAAGGAAAGTTGGTCGAAATATACATATACTGCTACAAAATTATACATGTCTAGTGATATTTTGCAGGAAATAGACATATCATTAAAATCTAACTCCTAAATAATATTTCTACAATAGGTAATATACCAGAACACATAATGCAAACAAAAATAAAATTCCAATCCTTGAAAAATGCAAAATTCCGAAGAAAAAAAATACGTACGTATCTATTCAAACGTGTTGAATTTCGATTTCCTGAATATATTGTGAAATAGAATAATGCGACAAAAGACTTTTCAACCATATTGACAAAGACAATAATGATTTATTAACAAAAAAATACATATTTATAATACTTGGGAATCCTTAAATATGTCCACAACATCTCGCAGTCAACTCAAATACCCAAACACGGAATTCTAAATCAAATTAAAAAAGCAAACATTAATTCTGAAGTGGCCAGATACCGGATAGCAAAATTACGTTTAAATTACTTTTACATCAAAGGAAGAAATAAGAAGTCAGTTCAAACATAAATTTTTACAATTTAATTCTTTACTTTGCATAGAAATTGACCTCGGCTGTTTAAAAACAGCAAGAATTCAAAATATCTGGCTTTTTTTATTTACGTTGATTGTTGCCATTCGACGATACACAAATAACGTCGATTTCGGGTCCACGTACGTTAGTGTTTTATATATATATAGATAAGTATCTGTAGTGCTTTAAATTTTTATAATCTTTCAGTCATATGCAGATTTCCGTTATATGATTGACGATTGATCTGCGTTGATTAAACTTACCTTCATTAATTGTCTGCATGAAGAATTCGAAAACGGTTTGTCAATGATTATATTTAAATTGACAATCACATATTTCTTTACCGATTTAATTTTTCATTGTTTTCTGCGGTTGGGTGGTTCAAATTTCCGACTTCCACGTTTCCTGCGTTTAGCGAATTGCGAAAGTTTGCATAATTTGTGTTTTTACACACCCAGCTGCGTTTTCGAAATATTTTTATTTCTATTGATGCGGACTGTTGGTGATGTCGTGTTTCTACTACCTCCAACAGTGGTTAAATTTACTTACCAACTGCTACACGTGCAAAGCACATATCGATTTTAAGAAGCAGCGTGTCTGAAGGTATTTTTACAGATGGTTGATGTACTGGCAGGCTTCTTTATTAATAATGGATGTTCAGTGTCAAACTAACCAGATGGAATGCGAAGGTTTTACTTCTGCAACCCAAAGGTTGGTTCAAGAGTGGACAACTCCACGTAATTTTGAACCACGGTCAGATGACGAAGTCATACCTCAACTGCCACTCCACTCTCCAAACTTCCACACCCACGTGAGGACATTTGAGGCCACGACAGATTTAACGAGCACCAGCCCCTTGCTTTTCCAACCGGGCTACCGCGGTGGATTTGTGTTCATTGGTCGGTGGGCGCTGCAAACAGGGAAATGTGGGATCTTCTCAAACGGTCGGCTCGAGCGACACCCACAAAAAACACCTGCTCAGCTCGAGCTCTGCAACGGTTCTCTTTGTGTCTTCAGTTTCACTAGGAGACAGTTCACCAGGGGTTATGTTCTGCCCCACCCCTAAAATACATTGACAGTACATACCCACCCCTAAAGACCATTGGGATTATAGGATCTCCTCTCTATGGTCCGAATTTGGACGGCAATTAAACCACCATGAAAGTCCACTCCGATAGATGTTTCGGGATTTTTGGCCGGAGGTCAGTAGTTTTGACCTCTGTTCCCGAGATATTGCTAGGGGCGTTACAGCTCCTAAAGTGACCACTTCCGCTATCCAGAGATAAAGACGTTCTTGTTTTTTCTCCCTTTTAATACAAAGATATATTCAGAATTTTTCCCGGGTGCAAGTCATAATTGGGAGAACCCCACATTCCTTTGTTTTAAATATTTTTAGAGAACTCGTACGAAGTAAAAGTTTCAGGACCCCAAGAGCATTGGGTTAAAGTTTTTAAGACCCGATATCTCAAAATGAATAAGAACCCCGGTAGCCCGATTGGAAGAATAACGGAGTAGCAGCCGGAGGGTTGCGATTTCGAATCCAACCAAAGACCGGCTTCTACAAAGGGGGCTGGTGCAGGTTCAATCTGTCGCGGCCTCAAATATCCTCACATTGTGGAAGTGGTGTGGAAGTTTGGTGAATGGTGCGCCAGTTCACCTGACCGTGGTTCAAAATTACGTCCTGTTGTCCGCGGATCTTTCCCTTTGGGTTTGATCCCAGTCCTTCACCAATAGCCCGTTGTGTTGTTCCAGCGCGACATTAATTAAAATACCTATCTACATCAAAATGAATGTAAACGGAGCTAACCATAAGGAATGTCTGGCACCTCAGCGAAATCAATTTAAATTCGATTATTTTCGAAAACGGTCATGGTTTTCGAATTCTCAACTGACAGTTTGAGAGCCATTCTTCCGTTATTGCTTTTTCTTGTTTTTAATTTTATTTCGACGTTTCGTGCAATGGTGACATTGAACTGAATCCACACACCAGACAAGGTCAGGCTGATTCCGCGTGAATCTTGTTAGTCGTTCCGGCAAACAGTTTTTTTTATTTTCGGGTTGAGTAATTTCAGTGGTTTCCCTGTTGAACTCAAGTGAATCCTAACTTGTACACACTCCATCCAATTACTCGTATTCCGTAACCGTTGTTGAAAGGATGGAAGCGTCGGTGAAAAAGAAAACTGAGCAGTGACCAGTTCTTAATCCGTGAATGAAAAATATAACATTATATAAGTTGTTTGAAATACCAAGGTTTGAAATTAGCAGTTGTTAGTCTTATCTTGACACTCGTAAAATTAATTTTGACGATCGCGTTTTTTTGGGAGCCAATAGTCATATTTCGTGCCTAACTACTCAATTTTGAAATGGGACTAAGCGAAAAGTATGGGTCGGCTTACGACCAACCACCCGTGACAGATGTATCCCAAACGAAATCGTTATATGGCTTAAAATGCGATCATAACAATGATCGTGTTAACATATTCATGAACAGCACGGAATCCCATTCGCATATTGCACAATATATCGTACTGGAACATAACGACGGGCTATTGGCGACGGTACGGGATCAGTCCTGAAGACATCACCACATAATTTAGAACTACGTTGAGATGATGAGGTCAACATCTGGGCTGACGCCCCACTCTCCAAACTTCCACACCAATCCAACGTTTGAGTCCACGACTAGATTAACGTGCTCCATGTATACGACGGTCTTTGGTTAGAATGAGTTTCAAACTCACAACCCCCCCCCTGTAAAGGTGAAAATTAACGGTCGCCACGTGGCGACTGAATGTGGATACTGAAACATTTTGCTACAGTCGCCACACTTTCTGAAAAACATTAGTTTATAAAGTGGAACCTCCGATTTTACGGAGTTTTTTACTAAGAACCGTAAAAAATGTTTTTATAAAAAAAAAAGATAAAGGTCTGGACACACATATCAAAAACGTGTGTATATTCTACAAGATATGTGAACGCTCGTAAGTGGCCACCGGCCACTTCAACCGTTCACATATTTTGTTGGATGAAAAAATGTTGTAATTTTCACCTTTACCCTCCTGTTCCTAATGCGTTACTCTACAAGCTGGGTATCCCCCTATAAATGTTGCAACATTCCTGTTAGGTTGCGAGGAGACATCAAACCAGTGGAAGTAAATTCAGATTTAGAGAATTGTTGAATCCCTATTCAATCGTTTTAGTTCATGAGATAATCTAATGAATTTATAAATATAAACCCTTAAATCTTCTAAAGGATGAATATGTGGTGTCATTCCATCATTCAAAATGAAAATATCTGTTGTCTTTCGATTTCATAATTTAATGTCCTTTGAGAAAATGGTGCTTCAAAACCGCCATTCGGGTATGCAAGAACTTTGGTAACGTTACTTTCATCAATTTGTAGTTGGATCTAGCAATTTGACGAAAGTTCGGTGAATTTGTTCGGAAACGTGCTCACGTTCGGTTGTTAAATCGTCTTTCTGGAAATCTTGTGCCTGGTCTTCACACCAATATGTCTACACCAATTTTCTATTGTTTTGCTGCCTAACAAGTCTAGTAGCTGTCATTTCCTGGTACTTCTGGGTTTTCCTCGCCTTTTCTTTGTTCTGCGCTTAACTGTTTGTGAGAATTTATTGACCACAAAACAATTTTCGGTTACTTACACGTATTGGATGCATTGCTTGTTTTGAAAATGTCATTGAAGTGCACATGTGATCTTGTTAAGTGTCAACTCTAACAACTAAGATCCAACTCTCCTAGCAGGGATTGTCCTAAGGGGTCCTGTGAGACTGACTCAGTGGGGATGCCCTAAAGCCCTAGATAGTGATGCCCTTTTGGTAGGTATGCCCAGTGTTGCTGTAGCAACATGCTAGTTGTACGCTTCGTAGATTTGATTCCTCCCTGGATGGCCTCAGGGGCCCATCTTTAGGTGTGTACGGGCATCACAACCCCAAGGAGACGGGATGATTTGTCCTTCCTTCTGTTTTACCCTGACCTACCCTTCTACTTTACCCTGATCTGCCCTTACTCTTTGCTTTTTTTTACAACCTCGTCTTGTGTTTGTATGTTGGCCATATATGGCTTTGTGTGTCATAAAACCAACCTAACAGGGACAATAGCCTTCATTCATGCGCCTTACAAACCGGGATTCGAACCCGTGACCCTCTGGAAGGCACACAAACGCTATGGCGACCACCCTTTATACGTCTCAGTATGGAATCACTCTTTTTTGAAAAAAACATCAGTAAAATCCAATTCTTAATGGAATAATAATTGTTCTATCCATCACTGAACATCGTATGAATTTTTTAACGACTTAATTCTGCCCATTATTTATGTTGAATTTAAACCTGTTTTTTTGTTGTTAGAAGCGCGGAGCAGTGCGTGCAGACTGTTCATGAACTCTGATTTTGCATCAACATACGCATGGTTCTTGGGTAGAAAAAATTCTAGTTATTGGCGTTTCTTAAGCTCGAAACTTATCAGTTATTCCTTTAATCTGTCATATCACTGAGAAAATATGAGTTTCTTCGATAATGAAATTAGCTGAGCTTCACTGCGAACAGACTGGATCAATGATCAATCAACTCAAATATAAAACGAACACATTTATTTTAAGACGAAGGAACAAACACGTAACAGTAACCGAGTCAGCAGTAACAGGTGCTTCGGTGAATTTAGCAGTCGCTACATATATACATACGCTGTGTTTACAGCGCGCCCTATACTGGCTCTCAGACCATTTACACATAATATGTTGTGTACACATACTTTATAATGGATTCCTGCGTATTGTTACATGCGACCTGAGGGATTTGAAGATGGGGTCTAGCTAAATTGTCATCAAAAATCTCTCCAGGTTCTTTACCAAGGAGGCCGCAGTTGGAAAAGTAACTGATTAACAACCGGATGTTGGTGCGTTCATAACCTGATCCAACCAAAGACCGTGTACGTGGGGACTGGTGCACGATAAATCTTGGCCTTAAATGTCCTCACATTGGAGAGTGAGGTGCCAGCTCAGGTATCTACCTCATCTTCTTTTTCAAAATGACGAGGATTTGTCCTCGGATATTTCCCTTCGGAGTTGATTCCTTACACAGGCGCCTCAATCCCATGATAGTACTTTACGCAAGTCCAACTTGATTGGCTAATCGGATCACATGACCTACATACGTATGTCATCAAGGTTTATAGTTGTTGGCGATTTATCTCTTCCTTTCTGCTTTCTTCTTTTCTTTTCAGATCCATGGCTATGGGTGGGTAGATGTGGGAGCCGAAAATTGTATCGTTTTATTATATAAGTTAATAATTATATAAGTTAGTGTTTTATGTATGCTTTTTGTTACATCAGAATGGTCCTAAGCCAGCGGTGGATACGACAACATCATCCTAAAAGCAAAGGGGACGGCAGAGGGGCGGAAAAATATCAGCTGGTAGTGAGTTCAGGTGTGGTTCTTAGATTATTTATGTAAAAACAACGGAAGCTTGGAAAAATATGAAAAGGGTATTAAAAATCAGGAAAAGTAAATTAGAATGAAAAGGAATTAAATTGGAATTTTTAAAAAATAATTTGGAGGATCTAAAAATTTATCCGCCAGCTGGGTTCGAATTCGGGAAATCATCCTCCGCTGCCGACGCTAATCTGAAGTTGGGTGACTTTAGCCATTAGGCCATCGTTGCTTCACGAAAAGAAGCTCTTTAAAGTATAAGTACCCTTGATATAAGTTGGCAAGAAATTCTACTAACAACAACCATACAACATATATATGAGGAGCAAATCAGAGTCAACTTGTCGGACACTTACGCTGAGGCGCTAGTGTATGTATTGTATTTCTACGAAACAACGCGCATATTCAAAATCAAATGGTTACTGCAACAATCAGATTGGCGAGATATCCAAGTGAAGCCAAGCAAGTGAAACTAGCCAATCAAGTTAGACTTGCGTAAAGTACTATCATGGGATTGAGCCGCTTCTATTCCTTACCACTGCCAATAGCATTTGTGTTGCTCCAGTGCGATGTTAATTCAACTAACAACCAACCTCTACCTGACCACTCGCTTGGCCAAACCTGGCCCTTGTGCCAGGTTTCAATCAACCTAACCACTCTTAAAATGTTAAAATATAACCAAAAGAGCTCACACGAAAAGTGTGACTTGGTATACATTACATTTCTCATTTTTTCTGTCATCGGACTGCATTATAATTCCAAAAGAAGAAATACAACCCAGTAGTATTTTATAGCTCTGTGTCGAAACAAGCATACTTAAACGAAAATGGCAAAATTATTCATCGAATTCCGTAGGCATTGATTCTACATTACGACATTCGTTTTTGCCATTCGTGTCATTGACGATTTCCGTTCTACGTCAGTTGATAAAATGCAGAGATGTTTCGTCTTTGGTATTTATTCCGCTTGTAGATACACTGTCACGCTGTCTGCAGTTGCATCCTTTATGCAGTCTCCATAATTGCCCCAGAGACTGCACTGCCACCTCGTCTTGTAAACAATGAATTCTGGAGAAACTGACAAGGCGCAAACACGCATCCATCAATCTAATCGATGTTGGTCAACCTTAAAAATGCCCTCTTTACGCAAGAAAAGATCCTTATTGTTTCCAACCAAACAACAGCTTCAACACCCCTCATGATGTAGAGACAACTTTCTTCTGTTCTCGCTTGTGGCACCAATGGAAATCTCCGCTGATAGACGTTGCGTGTCTTCGAACAGACACCTGTCAAGATTCACTCTGTCAGATTTCAATGCTTGGTGCGTCTGAGAAATGTTCAGTTTGATGTCACCGGTCAATCAAGGAGTAGCACCCACATGTTCCCGAACACTTCCAGTTTTAGAGATTTGTTTCCCCTCGGCTAGTGTGGGCGCTGCTTCCTTTTCTATGAGAGGCATTTTCTGTCCAACTAGCCGCTGTATCGCGGTTGGAAGAGTGGTAACTTAGCTACAGATTTGTCGATAATCCCTATGAAAGGGAAATTGAAACGCGCATTTTCCCAACCCGATAGGGAATTCCCAGATTGATTTGAAACGTGTTCGAAGGAAGACCACGCTGGAATGGACCTGCCCATTCTCTTTGTGTTTCGTGTCATTGTGAGTGTCCTGTCATTGTTAATAAAATAATGTTAAAATAGAACTGGAATTGAATTAAATTGATTTGAACATGCAACTTTCTGATGCGTAAACTTTTGGACCCGATGTAATATTTTATTACATCACAGCGAGTTCGATTCCGACCAAAGACCGTCGTGTACGTTGGGAGCACGTTGACTCTGTCGTGGCTTCAGATGTCCTCACGTTGGAATGGTGTGGGATATGATCTCGTCATCTGACCTTGGTTCAAAATTACGTGGTATTGTCCTCTGATCTAATAACCTTGCTTTTCTTTCGAAACCTAGCATATGTCATTTTGGCTGTCTTTAAGCGTTCTGACTTTAGGATTTTATATTTATTTTCCTTCTGAAAATGATTCCCTGTTTTTATAATTATGTATGGCTTCTGTTTATTGTAAATGTTTTCTGTTCTCATTTTGTTCTGTGTCAATTTTCACATGTCATCCTTTTCTTTTGGCAATTCCTTTTTCTGTCTACTCAAATGTTTTTGTACTGTGGATTGCTCGACTCTCCCTTATCCCCGAATCTCCTCCGTATGGCGGACTATACAGATGAAACAGTGTCCGCCTACGGCGTCCAATCCAATCCTTTCGGTGGTTAATCCCGGACCATCGCCAGTAGCTCGTTGTGTTGCTTCGTACGACGTTAATTAAATACCTACCTGTCAAACTAAATATCAATGACGATTGTGTTTCCGTTCGGTATGTCACTTGAGGGGATGTCAATGTAGGCTGTGCAGGTGCAATTCCTTCCTCGGTGTATGTCTTGTGTTTGGCGCTGCTTGGCAAAATAAAGCCTTTGTGCCTCAAAACCCCACTGACATGACAATCTTTGATGGGGTCGAGTTACGAACTGGCAACCATCCGATTTCTTCTCCGCGGTGCTCTTGTTTGAAGAATAACGGTTAGCAACCGAAAGGCTGCTAGTTCGAATCCAATCGAAGACCGTCATGTATACATGTGGCACGTGCTAGTGCACGTTAAAGCAATCGTGGCTTCAGATGTCCTCACGTTGGCGTGGTCTGGAAGTTTGGAGAGTGGGGTGTCAGCTGAGGTGTTGCCTCGTCATCTGACCGTGGTTCAAAATAACAGGTGTCTCGGATCTAACCCTTCCGGTGTGATCCCGAGCCGTCGCCATTAGCCCGTTGTGTTGCTCCAATGCGACGTTCATTAAATACCTACCATACGCTTGCTAATCTGCTGCTCTGACAACCGAGCTTCTGTTTCCCCATGTAACAACGGATATAAATTCAACCGTTACGATATTCACTAGCCGATTTTCCCTCTTCACTTAAACAATGCTTGACTTGAGCTACGAAGCTGCATAACATTGCTAAAATGCACGGGAAATAGTTAGTTGAATCAAAGTCGCTGGCGCAACACAACGAGCTATTGGCGACGGTCCGGAATCAATCCCAAAGGAAAATATTTTAGGCTAATATATCATAACTTTTGCACCAGGGCGTTAATGTAATGAAATTCTTTAGCTGCCTGATTACGAAAGCAATGAGAAATCTGGAAAACAGAAATCAGCATAGAAAACAAAATATGAACAAAAGGCTTAAAAGTTTTTAAAAAATGACGATTCATCTTCTTGAAGACGTTCAGAATCTAATTTTAGTAACATATCATTAGCACCACGCCAAAGGCACCCATTTACATTTTGACGTTTTTCACCTAACCTCTTTTTCGAGCCTGCAGGAGTGATCCCAGACTGTTGTCAACAGCCCGTTGTGTTGCTCAAGTACGACGTTAATTAAAGTACCTACATTTTTCGAGTCGACATTTTATGTTTTATACTGTAACAAAGCCACTAAGTCTGGAATCTTAGTGGTAATGCCGATTTCCACGAGAAAACCTTTGAGTCGTAACTCGATTTTCCCCGAAGCATCAAAACTAAGGACCCGCTTTTGAAGAAACGTCAATTTTGCAGGTTGGTGCCTTTGGCGTGGTGGTAACAATCTGACTAGGTTTGTTTATTACTATAGATATAAGATTTTGCACCAGTAAAAGTAAATGAAATGCTATTACATTTTTTGGATAATTTTATTTCATTTGAGTATGATTCTATATTCATTGCAAAAGGATTGAAATAAGATGAAACAAGGGGCCGCTAGCCCTGTCGGAAGAGTAACGGATTAGCAACCCGAGGGTTGCGAGTTCGAATTCAACCAAAGACCGTCGTGTACAAAAGGATCTGTTGCACGTTAAATCTGTCGTGTTCTCACGATGTGTGATGTATAAGTTTGAAGAGTGATGTGCCAGCTCAGGTGTTGCCTCATCATCTGTGGCTCAAAATTAAGTGTGGTTCTCATATCTTTCCCGTTGGTATTGATCTCGGATCGTCGTCAATAACCTTTTTGTGTTGCTCCAATACGTTTTTTGAATACCTACCAACGATATGAAACATGAGTAACGGACACACTTTGGCCATCAGAATGTAAACAACGAAGAACGTTCTGCGCAAATGTTATACGCGGGTTTCAAAACTTCAAACAGCTTGCAAGTGTATAGGCCGTTTCGTAAGTAGCACTCGATTTCCGTAGCGATTCATTTCTTCTATTGTCCATTGTACGTACCTCAACTGTCGCGCTAAACTGCTAACCGATCTTCCAAGGCGATGAATCCCACTTGATGCGTACCAATCCACGGGAACGGGTTATTCGCACGCTTCCGAGACTCGAACGGGTGGTTCGAATGCAGACGTGGGTAGGAGAATCTGACCGGTCTTTTGTTCACCCACCCGAACTAAAGTAAATAAAATAGTTTACACGCGGCGTCAGCAGCTCTTCCAGAGAGTCGTTTTTCTCCAAATAGCTGTCGTAGGGTTTTTTTACTCCGCATAAGTACCCGAAGGACTGTCTGTAATCCGTGCTAAAAACAAAGGACCACATCCAGGACTGTTCAGCTGTTAAATGAAGCGAGCGGAGCGGCCCGTGGGGCACAGAAGCATTTTGCGCCTTTTTTGGCTAATGCGTTTCGTGCAAATTGGCCTGCGTAAAATGTTCTTTCTACAACAGTGGTTTCTGAATGAGTTCCATTTGTCTGACGTCAAGTGTGATTCGCGTGAAATTGTTGTGTTGTATGGTCTGAGTTCATGGGAAGAGGTGTTCTCCTCTTTTCCAATAACAGTTTGTTGGATGCTATACGCATCGGATGCTAAACTGCTATCCGATCAGTTGTCAGAATCGACCGCGTTAAAATCATGCCAGCCGATTTCCCTGACTAGTTTGTGCAACCCAGGACAGCTTGTCTGGTGAACATTTGAACGAGTGCCCTGTACTAGTGGTACTTTATTGTCCTGTTGGAAAATATTGGAGAGTACTTGGTCGAATGTACTGATTAGTACGTGGTCGAATGTACTGAATACTACTTGGTCGAATGTCTGACTGGTACTTGGTCGAATGTCTGACTGGTACTTGGTCGAATGTCTGACTGGTACTTGGTCGAATGTCTGACTGGTACTTGGTCGAATGTCTGACTGGTACTTGGTCGAATGTCTGACTAGTACTTGGTCGAATGTCTGACTAGTACTTGGTCGAATGTCTGACTAGTACTTGGTCGAATGTCTGACTAGTACTTGGTCGAATGTCTGACTAGTACTTGGTCGAATGTCTGACTAGTACTTGGTCGAATGTCTGACTAGTACTTGGTCGAATGTCTGACTAGTACTTGGTCGAATGTCTGACTAGTACTTGGTCGAATGTCTGACTAGTACTTGGTCGAATGTCTGACTAGTACTTGGTCGAATGTCTGACTAGTACTTGGTCGAATGTCTGACTAGTACTTGGTCGAATGTCTGATTAGTACGTGTTCGAATGTCTGATTAGTACGTGTTCGAATGTACTGATTACTACTTGGTCGAATGTACTGATTACTACTTGGTCGAATGTACTGATTACTACTTGGTCGAATGTACTGATTATTGTACTGACGAGCACACACACTTGGTCGATTGCACTGATTAGTACTTGGTCGATTTCACAGGTTAATACTTGGTCGAATGTACTTATTAGCAAATGTCTATTACTTTATATTGTATGTCTTGTGTCTGGCGCAACATGGCTAAACAGGGCCAGAGCCATACAACACCCCAAAAAACAACTAATACTGCAATTATGGTATATTTATGCAAAAAGTAAGCGCTTTTGATACGATATTCGGTTACTTAAAACTGAAAAGGTCTCAAAACTACCCATTTTACTCTGGTACTGCCAAAAATATCTATTGGGCTTACACCACCTCATAGGTCACCATCTAGGGGACTTACTTGAGCTTGATCGGTGAAGGTTAGGACGTGTAAGGTGCAAAAGGCGTTTCCCCAGTTTCCCACCATACAGCTGTGTGCACCATTCTTGAGAGAGGGGGTCGAGGCTCCGAGTGCTTTGTGAAAGTGCAGTGCAAAGGATGCAGGTGCCGCTTCTTTTTTTTTTAATCTTGGGATCGGAACAGCTGATATTGGGAGTGGGTCTTCCTAGTG
Organism: Metellina segmentata; assembly: GCA_947359465.1. Lineage (NCBI taxonomy): Eukaryota > Metazoa > Arthropoda > Arachnida > Araneae > Tetragnathidae > Metellina > Metellina segmentata. The sequence goes on along the minus strand of OX375878.1, from coordinate 115,024,373 downwards.
GGGAGGAGTTTTTTTTTACTCTCGAATTCGGCGAAGCAATTTTCTACAGGAGAGACTAACATAACTGTGATGCTCGACATTGCGGCTTTTAACTTCGATTCTGATGCTCTTCTAAAATCTATTGGATTCGCTTTTTCATTCTGAGAGTAAGTATTTTAATTTAAGTCGAACTGGAGCAACGCAAAAGTCTATTGGCGACGGTTGGGGATCAATCCCAAAAGGACAACACCGTGTAATTTTGAATCACGGTCAAATGACGAGGTCACGTCTGAGTTGACACCAAACTTCCAGAGACAGAACGCCAACGTGAGGACATTTGAGTGCACTTTTAATATTTAACGTACACCAGCCCCCTTTGTACACGACGGTCTTTGATTGGATTCGAATTCGCAACCCTTCAGCTGCTAATGCGTTATTTTTCCTGCCGACGAAACCGATATAGTGGTTAAGGGGTTACCCTCCAAATCGGAAGGTTCCTGGTTCAAATCCAGGTCGATGCATGGATATGTGTAAGCGTATGGTGTAGATGTGGCTAGTGCACCTTAAATCTGTCCTGACCGAAAGTCCTCACGTTGGGTTGGTGTGGAAGTTTGGAGAGTGGGGTGCCAGCTCAGGTGTTGCTTTGTCATCTGACCGTGGTTCAAAATTACTAGGTGTTGTCCTCAGGTCTTTCCCTTAGGGTATTGATCCCGGACCGTCGTCTATAGCCCGTTGTGTTACTCCAGTACGACGTTGATTAAAAAATTACCAAATTGTCAGGAGGGTTAAATCGTGGTAATCCAGCCGAGCTGCCCGAAGAGAGGGAAATTGAGTGTTTGAAACTTTCGGAAGCAGCGGCGTTTCAGGTACGATTGAGAGGTGCACTCGAACGATGGCGACTGATTGTTTATCTCCGTACGTGCGAGGAATTTCCATAACAAAATATCCAGAGGCGTTGCCGAGCTGCCGGCAGAAGACATGAAAAGTGAAAAAACAGAATTCCTGCATCTTGTCTGAACGTGCGGCTTGAACGCACTTCAGGCCGCACTTCACTGACTTGCTTTCCTGTTTTAGGGTAAAGAAGAATGAGCCTTTTTTTATTTACAACCGCGCGTTTTTTCTCGAATTCGGTCAGATGTGTTTGGAGTCACGGCAGTTGCTTTTCTTTGTGCGTTCCATCCAACCGCCATTTCTTTTACCGGTGAGGTACTTTTTGTTGAAAGTCCCAATTTTTTTTTTTTGGGGGGGGGGGGCGGGGGGCGTCGTGCTCAATGGGTTAGCCTAACATGTTGGATTGATGCTAAAATTCGTCCCGGTTTTTATTTTCGACAAAAATTGAAGAAAATTTATTTTGTTCACTAAAAAAGTTAGATTTAATCAATAGTGTACGTGCCCGTCATATAGCATCCCATCTCGGGTAGCTGTATCATAACGCGATCGTAGAAGTTCTGACTTAAAAAACTGATCCGGGCGACAAAACTTTCTGAATAACTTGCAACACGTGGAATTGTCAATGGCACCCCCGACCTACACAACACGCATCTTTTGCGTGTGCGAAGCATTCTTACCTTTTCGGAAATAAAATAGCATAGCATGTCGAAAATGTTCCGCCATTTTTGATGATTGACAAAATTTAAAAAACAGAACCCAATAACACAACCCCCCCCCCCCCCCCCTTCCCCGAGTAGTCGCTGAAATTACTTCTTTCAAACAATATAAAAATTTTACACGTGTGAAGTAGATAGCACTTTCGGTATTGCAATGCAATGCCATCTAGTGATAAAAACGGGATGAACTTTTGCATCAGCCCAGTAGAATGTCGGGTACCAATACAAAGGCACGCATCTGCATAAACGTTTCGTGAAAAACTTTGCAAGGTTCACACACACACACACAATGAAAGTTTAGTTTGCGTTTAGGCTTTAAATTGAACTCGTACCCTTGCTTAAAAGAAAACATCAAATAGTATTCTAGAACTGCGATTTTCAATCGCTGTGTCGCAAGGATTTAACTGGTATGCTTTACAAATTAAGAAACGGTTTAAATTGTAATAGGTTCAGCGATTTAGTTTCAACACAAATTCACAACTACACAAATTATTGCAAGTTGTACCCGAATAATTACCGAGTATTTTTTTTTTACAAAGCATCAAATTTTGAAAATATTTTTAGAGCCACTTTGAAGCGACAAGTAGATTGATAATTGCTATTTTCTTGCAAATAAAAAAAAATCAATCAAACGTGTAATGGTAATTTCATTGTAGATTGTTCATCAGTTAGAAACCTATATTTCTCTTTGTTACTTCAATCTCCTTTGCTAGTTTTTAAATATTTTACTGCAGAATTTTTTTTTTTTTCAAGTTTCAAATAACCAAATGAACATGTCCTAATTCTAACGATACATTTTATCCATTGCTTTAAATAGTTTAAAAGTATGCTACATGTGCGTTAACTGGTGGAGTTTTATAATGTGCATCATGCTCAAGCGTTATAAAGAATGAGCATTGTTCTGTGATGTTCCCAGTTTGATACAAGACAGTTTAAAATCCCGAAACCGGAAAAAAATATTGGCACATACCGTGCTATCTCTTTGATTAAGATCTAGGCTCTACTGAATCACATCGTGATTAAAATTTCAAGTAAAAACTGTCCTGATCTTATAGCTCCCATTAAAAGGCAGCCGACGAACCGATCTGGTGGTTGAGGTGTTAGTCTCTAGATCGGAAGGTCCCAGATTCCAATCCGGGTCGGTGCATGGATCTTATATGTAAGAGTGTGGTGTAGAGGCGGCTGGTGCACCTTAAATCTGTCATGGCCGAAAGTCCTCACGTTGGGTTGGTGTGGAAGTTTGGAGAGTGGGGTGCTAGCTCAGGGGTTGCCTCGTCATCCGACCGTGGTTCAAAATGACGGCGTTGTCCTTGGATCTTTCCATTACGGAATGTATCCAGGACCGTCGTCAATAGCCCGTTGTGATGCTCTAGTACCACGTTAATTAAAATTACCTTATCCACTAAAAGGTGATTTCGGTGATGTTAGAACGAAAACAAAGTGCTTCCACAACTGGTGTCTTTTGCCTGTTGGATTCTCGTTTTCAGTTTAGTGATAACGAGTTGGCGTGGGAAAACCATCCCCAGCGGTCGTCATTCATGCTTTTGGTATGGCAGACTGTCTCTAACGAGCTTTCACACCTATTCAAAAAATATTGACTGACCTTGTCGGAGCCTCACTATATCTGAATTCTGTCGAATGAATTATGACTAGTGGTTTCTTTTCTATTAAAATAAATTTCCATTGCTCGGTGTGTATTCATCACTCGCAGCATGGCCAAATATGGCCCTTGCGCTATAAAAATCCAACCAACCATGCGCCATAAAACCAATCCAACCCCCCTTCTGTTGTACCCTGACTACCCTTTCTACTTTAGCTTTTTTTACTCCTACCCCGCTGTCCTGTTTTCTGTCAGGTTTAGGCAAGGTGCACACATCCGGTTTTTCAACGTGCGGCGCCGCTGCCGCAACGCAAATGGTCTGAGATACATTTGATCCAATGGAGGCAGTGCACACGTACCTCCAGCTCCGCTGAGGCGCCGCACGTCCAACTTGCGTGCAAATTTGTACCGCAGTTCCCCACGGCGCCGAGCATGAGTCTCCGTTCTGAAGTACCTTGTTTTCATAAACAAATGGAATATAAATAATAATTAATAAATGGTTGTATCCAGTAACGTCTATTTTGTTTCAAAATATACTTTTTTTACACCAAATAAGCGAAATAAACACGTTTTCTTCGATAGAATATTTATCGCAAATGGCGCGAAATGAGTACTTGCGTTATTTCACGGTTATGTGTGCATAGTTGGGCTTCGGTGCCGCAGTGGCGCCTTACGTTGAAAAACCGGATGTGTTCACCGAGCATTCTTCCTCCATGTATGTATTTCTCTGTTCTGTGTCAGTAAAACTTTCAGTGTGTGTGTCTGTCTATTACTTGATATTGTCTGTCTTATGTTTGGCGCAGCAAGGCCTAATATGGTCCTTTTGAGCCATAAAACCCTAAAACTAACCAAGCTACCCCGCTGTCGTGTTTGGCGCAGCTTGGCCAACTATGGCCCATGCGCCATAAAACGCAACCCATCCCCCTGTGTGAGACTATTTCCAGAAATTATGCCAGTGTAGGCCAAGATTTTCAAAAGTCCTTAACTCTTGAATTATGTCTTGACTGGCGTGAACCCACATTTAAATGGTTTAGCTCGTACGATCCAATGCGTTAAATGTATTTGCCTGTTGAAATTTATGACAGAAAGTGAAGAATTACATAGAATCAATTTCGTATGTGCCATGCTATTGGATGTTTCTATCTCCGGTAGCTGCATCATCCCGCGCTCATAGGAGTTCTGAGGTTTATGGCTAAAGAACTGATCCAGGTGACGAAACTTTCTGAACCACTTACGGCACGTGGAATCGTCAACGACACCCTCGCCCTACACGACACATACCTTCTTTTGCGTCTGCTAAGCGTTCTTACCTTTTCGAAAATAAAAAAGGATCATAGGACAGAAATGCTCCATATCCTCAGCCATTTTTAATGCTTTGCAAAATGTAAAAAACACAACCCAATAACAAAATTTTTTGTCCCAAGGACTCTCTAATATTTCTCCCTTTCAACAACATCTATGCTTTAACGCGTGTAGATGATAAACGGGACGAACTTTTGCATCAACCCGAAATTTGAACGTTTACCGAACAATTTACAGATACTGCCGGTCGCTTTTGCCTATCTGGACTGCCCACTCAGTGTCAACCCGATATTTGAACGCGTAGTGGTTAAGGTGTTGGCCTCTGGATCGGAAGGTTCCTGGTTCGAATCCGGGGTCAGGGCATGGATGTAAATTGTACTGTCCTTTGTTAGGGGCAATGATGGTCCTTCCACTGGGTGCTCCTTTACATGTGGCCATCACTTCTGGCTTTGAAGTGGCCAATGATTAAGTTCATATGTACCCGTCATTGGAGGAAGAAAAAATATTTGAACGTCGAAATTGCCTCTTGTATGTTATTTTAACCGCTTGCTCAAATTTCCCCCAGAGCCTCATTGCATATCCTACATTGGCTTCGAGTGCTGTTACTGTGTCCCGTGCCCTTTACATATTCCCATGCCGAACAATCGGAAGCTGCTGAAGTGTTTTTTGTGTTCGTTCAGTTATGCCATTTCGCAGGGGCCTGGCAATGCGTTTATGCATGAGTGGCCACACAACACAGTTTTTATGACAATGGCAAGAATGATTATTTTGAATGAGAATAAAAAAAACCGCGTTCGCTGAACTGCACCGCTCTTGATCTCGCCCGGACAATGGGAAATACTGACCTCCGGAGCAATGGCGTAATCGATTTTTTCCTTGTTTCTTTTTTGTCTCGTAGACGGTTGACCGTCGCTTTTCTGAGAACGCGGCGGCTGCTCTTCGATTCCACCCACCCGGGGACGTGATCTTTACAAAACGATAGTTTACAGATACTGCCGATCGCTTTTGCCTATCTGGACTGCCCACTCAGTGTCAATACCTTCTGTCCGTTAAGTGATCTGGAGGCAGCTCGTATCAAACTCTTTTCATGGCAGGTTTATTGTTCGGAATCGAGCGTTGTTACGAAATTAGATTCCACCCACTTCTACTGAATAAATTATTCTGGAATCGCAGCGATGTATTTGACCCGTTAGGGTTTTTAACTAGATTGCCGTTATTATCAAGAGGGAATCTCCAGGTGTAGTCTTTAGAGTTGGAACCGATTTCAAGCAGGTCACACATTAGGCCAACTTCAGTCGAGCTACTGTGAATTGGGTTGGATACTCATGCGTCACGATGTATTTTCTGTTTATAAGCGGAGTACGCATGCTACTGCAGTGTGTGGTGTACCTATGCAGCTAGAACAAGTCCATGGAGTTCGAACTCCTTCGAAAAGTCCAACACTAGTTCAGGACTTCCATAGAGCAGCCAACCCTGGCTGAAAAAATGTCTTGAGGAGGCTTGTTCTGTGTTGAATTTTGGATGCGTAACGTATAATGGCCCGTTTACGATTTTCCGTATGTCCGTATGCGTCGAACCAATGATAGAGGAGAACCACGTGATTGACAGATGAGCGGGATTACGCAGACCCTATCTGTAGCTTCGTATGCGTTAACAAGGTTCCCACGGGTGCTTAGAAAGTGCTTATTTTGACCTTCCATTTCTAAGGGCTCTTAGAAGTGCTTGTTTTCCTTTGAAAACAAAATTCAGTTTTCAAATTACGATATTTTTTCACGATATTTCCGATCTCTTTTTAGCGGCTGATTGGCGATAAAACTGCTTACAAGTACGGTTTTAGTGAGGATTCAGGAACTGGGGCTTGCTTGATACGCGATATACAAATTGTCGATCAGACTCTTGATGAGCACATAATACACTTTAAAAACTTGAAAACCGGTCTGTTTTCGACTTGTGAGTGGCTCTTGCTATGCACAAAATAGTTGCCCTGATAGAGGAAACTAGAATACAATCATCAAATATTAATTAATTTTGTTTTATTCAGTGCAGTGTTTTAAAAATTTATTATAATTATTTGGAAGTGTATTTTTAATTTTTTAGGTGAATCGAAAACAGTATAAAGATAATTTATTTTAATTAATACTGCTATCTGAGTGGCAACCCGATGTGTTGCAATTTTTTTTTTTTTTAATCTAACTTTTTTTATGCTTCTAATTTTTTGTAAAAACTATCCCAGAAAAAAAAAAAGAGAAATGTTGAAGATTTTCGAGAATTTTCTGCTTTGAAAATTTGAAGCAATCACAGTTATGAGTACTGAAAAATAAACCAACCCGTTCGATTAAAAAAACATTGGAGAAGATTGCAAAAACGTAAACCAGAGTGCTGGAGAAACGAGAATAGTCGGGGAATTTCATGAATCGGGAAAAGTCGTTTGAAAACTGGAAATTTCGAACTCTCATCGTATTTGGCCGCTAACCAAAAGCGAAAGTAATTTTTTTTTATACTTTATAATTTTTTTTCTCTTTGTATCCGGGTGACAAATACTCAATGGCCGACTGTTCTTGGATTTCACTTTACTTTTGTTATGCCATGCACAATCTGTTTCCATTGTCAGCTTAGATGATTATTTTAAAATTAATTTTGTTTTATTAAAATGATGTTTGTGAGCATATGGTGTAGAGGCAGCTGGTGCACCTTAAATCTGTCGTGGCCAAAGGTCCTCACGTTGGGTTGTTGTGGAAGTTTGGAGAGTGTGGCGCCAGCTCAGGTGTTGCTTCGTCATCTGACCGTGGTTCAAAATTATGTGGCAATACACCGAATGGCTTAGGCTGGGACAATGGCAACTAGTTGAATATCTATTCAATGAAAGTGCATTTTTTTTTTAATTTAATAAATTTATCAAAGTTTTTGCACAATTCTTATTTGTTTTGGTTCACGGGAAAATATATTCTTCGAAACTCATTCGGTCTCCGATCCAGTCAAATTTGACTCTGACATATGCAACTAGCAATCCTTTTAGTAAATTAATAGTTTGTCACTAATTTTATTTTATTGAAACCTCTGATGTGCCAATAAATGAATTTACTTCGTATTTTCATTATGAATTTGTGAAAGTGTATTGTAAAATAACTACTGGGGTGAGTAATTTCCATTTCATAAGCAGGTTGAAGCTGCAGACACAACAAGGTTAAGCACTGTAATTTCAAAATCCAGATAAAAAAATTTTAAAAAAATTAAGAAATTTTCGAAACTGAAAGTGTTGGTTGATCAGATAGGAGCCTGACACAGACAACACAAAATAGTGTTTCCTACCCACGAGCAGCAATATGCTAAAAATTTGCTCATACACTCCCCTAAAGACCATTAAAAAGTAGAAATAAAACAATATGAAAGTCCGGTCCTCATCAAACTTAACTCTTTCTTTCCTTTTTTATAAAAGCAAATGCACTGCGAAGAGATAAAAGAAAAACATCCAAAGTATTTTTCTTGCGGTCTCCTTTCTATAATTTGCTTATGTTCTTACACATATTACTAAAACGTGTACACGTAAATGCCCATATATTAACTACTGAATTTTGTAAAAATCAGACGGCTTATTTTGAAAAATCTAATTTTTATGTGGCATTATTTGTGTATAATTGTTAGAAAATAGACTTGAATATTAAATTTTTTTATATACTACCGTTGGTATAAGATTAACTAATCTGTAAGAGCATCCCCATTTGGTCGAAAGTCAGGTATTTCATTGTATAATACGGTTTCTTCAATGTTTTATTTAAGTCCTTATTTTGTCCTAAAAAGTACTTATTTTTAGTTGGAAAGAAAGAGTTTGAACCCTGGTTAGGGCGGAGCCTACACAAACGGAGAATCGTAAACGGGCCTTCAGCCTCCGAAGGGTTGCGAGTTCGAAATTCGGTCCAGCCAAAGTACGTCGTGTACACGGGGGACGGTGCACGTTAAATCCCTATTATCACAAATGTCCTCACGTTGACGTGATGTGGAAGTTTGGAAATTGGGATGGCAGCTCAAGTGTTGCCTCGTCTTTTGACCGCTGTTCAGAATTACGTGGTGTTGTCCTCGGATCTTTCCCTTTATGGTTGATTCCGGACCGTCGTCAATACCCGTTGTGTTGCTCTAGTACAACGTTTATTAAAATACCTACCAACCAAGGCCAAATACAATTGAATTTTACGAGTCGCAGGATACGGAAGGACTGGTTCACGGCGAGATGGATGGGCAAAATTCCAGTGAACCTGTGCCTGCGCTTGTTTGTTGCAGCGTGGATGACAGAACTGAGCGATTGTTTAACCGTCTATAGTGTGTCTGCACAGCCACACCTTGCATGTCTAACGGAACGTGTGTAGTCCGTTTCAAGTGACGAAATCTGTTGACTTGCACTTGATCCGAGTACTGAACGGTCCCCACTGGAAGACATTCTGGTCACGTGGTTTTGAACGAGTCTAATAGTAAGATTAGAGGACTGGTGGGTATGCTAACAAATCCATTTTGCATCAATCCAATACGTTAAGGACTTGTTAAACTAAGGGTATTTTTCAGAGAACTCAGCAAGCATTGAGACTTTTTAAGACTTGTGGGAACTTCGAGTAAGAACGACCAAGAATCCAGGTAAATCTATATTATTGCGTAGTTCTATGACCGTGAATACACAGAAGATCAAGAATCAATTTATCGCCGAGACAGAAATGATTCAGGACGAAACCAATCGATTAAAAAGCAAAAGAACACAATTTGCGAGCCGCCGATTCCAAAGGACTGGCGTAACATTCCTAATCGAAATCGAACGCACACAAGGATTCGGGGCGGTTGGGAAGCTGAGGAACTTCCACGGAGGAGAAACAAATTACAGATGGCGACCGTGCAAGAAGTATCACGACAACGGTGTAAAAATGTTACCGCATTTTTAACGCTCCGGCGATCAAGCTTGCGTCAATAATTGTGCTGCGAGTGAATTGGCAAGAAAAATAAAACTAAACACTATCTTTTTTGGCGTTTTTTTTTCTTCCCTTTTTGACAGTTCACAGTAGCTTTGTAACACATTCGAATCCGCCGCAGAACGAACGCCCAGCGATGCAAATGTAGCGTGAAAAATGAGCCAAACATGCTCGGAGATACAAAACCCTACTTTACGTGACTCCATAAAAATGGCTTTTTCGTCATTCCGTTGGGGCATTGTTGTGGAAGGATTTTAACTCCACGCACAATTATGCGATTCGCAACGTTTAGAAAATCCGTGGAAGTGGACGGTTTAGCATTATTTGAAATTGTAGACCAAATCCGCATTGGGATACGAGATAACGAAACTGTTATATTAGTAACTGGCCACTGTGTTGCCTTTGACAGTTCTTTTCATGGGATCAGGTGTGACCCACTGCTCGCCAACAATTCATTTTTAAAATGTTCTGGATTAAATTTAAAAATTCGGGCTGGATACAAAATTTGCAAAAAATTAGGACTACATGTGTGCCAAATTTCATTATCATAAAAAAGAAAAAACAATAACGCTCGGCAACCCCCGGTGATTATGCAATTCCAAAAACGATCGCAATAACCCATTGTGTAGGTCCAGTGCGACGTTTTTTAAATACCTATCTACAAAAAACAATCGCGAAGACGATTCCAAAGGACGAAAAGGTCGTGACGTCATTGTCTAATGCGCCCATATTAGTATCACAAAAATAAAAAAGTTACAACTGAAAAACTATTTATTTAAAGAAAATGAGGTGCAAAAGTTGTCGATCTGTTGTAAAATTTTCCACAGATTTCAAATCCGTTCAAATTTTTACTCTATCTTAACGATCTCCAGTTAAAACTGTTTATTTGTTCGTACACTGAAATCGTTGCTCGGAAAATGAAAGGGAAAAAATAAATTTAGAATCTGATATCTTTATACTGCTGCCATTCTAAAGAAAACAATAACAATTAAATGCCAATAAATTAAAAAATTTCTAGATGAAATATTAAAATTCGAGCTGGACACACAATTCGCAAAAAATTAGGACAACCTTTGTGCCAAATTTTATTGTTGTTAATGCCGTAGATTCGTCAGGACAACACTTACATACAGCCACACAGAGAAACACTTCCTTTTAGAATAGAGACGTTAGCTGCAAGCATATTTATGTCGGTTTTGGTTGAGATGGTTTCTCCCTCCAACTCGTATTGGTATGGAAATTTGGAGAGTGGGGTACCAGCTCAGGTGTTGCTTTGTCATCTGACCGTGGTTCAAAATTACGAGGTGTTGTCCTCGGATCGTTTCCTTAAGGGACTGATCCCGGACCGTCGTCAATAGCCCGTTGTATTGCTCAAGTGCGATGTTAATTAAAATACCTACAAAATCGTTATCACGGAACTCAAACTCAAATCTGATTGACAAATCACACCAGTTTTACGAGGTAGTACAAAAACATTAAGTAGAAGGGTAGACCAGGGTAAAACAGAATGGACGACAGATCACTCGGGTATCTTGGGGATGAGATGTCCATACACACCTAAAGATGTGCCCCTAGGGGTCATCCAAGGGGGAATCGAACCTGCGAAGCCTACAACTTGCAGGTTGCACTGGGCTTACCCACTGAGTCGCACACAGGGGAATGGTCTCTTCAGAAACAAACTTAAAGGTATATCTAAAATGTGGGTTTTAGAATTTGTTCATGTTCGTAACTTGTAAGTTCTAAGGTGGTATTTTGTTCAGAAAAGTGATGGGTAAAGTATAATCGAAATGGATTTCATTGGAAATGATCCGAAAGTGGACTCATCTTTAATTGAACATAGAATGCAGCGAAAACGCTCCGACAAGAAGGCACTGGACATTGGGTCAGTCGATTTTTGAATAGGCGTGCATGCTCCTTAGGAAAAAGGTCATGTCAAATGCATGAATGACGATCGCCGAGGATGGTATACCAGGCCTCGAAATAGATTTTTAAATTCAGGTGCACCTTGTGCACCTAAGTTTTTAAATTAGGTGCACTGCGCGCACCTAGTGGGAAAAAATTAGGTGCACAATTATATTTTCATGTGCACCTGTGCACCCGGGTATTTCGAGTCCTGTGGTATACCCACACCTACTCGTTACCACTGAACTGAAAACTAGTATCCGACTGGCTAAAGACGCCAGTTGTGGAAGCATTTCGTTTACGTTTTAACGCATCAACTTACAGAAACGTCGCGTTTGAAAACCACGTGATCCGACTGCCTTGTGGGAAACGGATTAGGACTAGAACAGTTGTTACTTGGAAGTTATACAACGATGTGATTTAGAAGAGTCCGAATAATCTATGCACATTCCATAAATCAGAACAGGAATGCTCAGACTTAGGCCAATGGCCATGTAAATTCATTGTGACATATGGGAAGGCCGCCCAAAAAATCGTAAAAGTTAATTTTCATCTATTTATTTTATTCAGATTGTGTTGGTTTGTTTTGGAGTTTTATGGCGCAAGGCTCATGCATATTTGGTCAAGTTGCGCCAAAAACAAGACAATGTGAAGTAAAAAATGTCGTGAGAGTTCGGGAAAGAGGGATTGAGGAACAGAGTTGTGGGATGAAAGCGGTAAAAGATCGCTTGGGTGATCCTGGAGCGCGACCCCTGTGTTTACTAAAGACAGTAAATCTCATGAGAAGAGATAAGATCACTAGAGTATCGTGGGTCCGGTTTTGATCACAACGATCTATTGGCGACGGTCCGGGATCAATCCCGATGAGAATTATCCATAGATAGCAACGGCCCAATTGAAAGAGTAGCGGATTAGCAACCGGAGGATTGCGATTTCGAATCCAACCAAAGACCGTCGTGTACAAAGGGCTGGTGCATGTTAAATCTGCCATGGCCTCAAATGCCCTCACGCCGGCGTGTGTGAGAATTTGGAGAGTGGGATGCCAGCACAGGTGTGGCCTCTTCATCTGACCGTGGTTCAAAATTGCGTGGTGTTGTCCTCGGATATCTCTCCCTTCGGGATAGATCCCGGACCCCCGCCAACAGCCAGTCGTGTTGCTCCCGGGCGACGTTTATCAAATACCTAACCTCTGATGCACCTAACGAAGTGCCGCGCACGAGTAGCAGGGTTTGGAAGTGCCTCGGAAATCGCGTATTCATGATTGAATATACGTCTCGGGAAGAATCGCCGTCCTTTTGTGTCGAACGACAGCGTGCGGAATTACGTGGCTTTCTTTTCCAGCCTCTTTTCTCGCATTCGACTGGTTTCGTCACCGATGCCGGAAGAGAAATGGAAGGGGGTGGGTGGGTGAAAGTAGGTGTGCGGGTGCAAGATGCGAGATCTGTGTCAGGGCAGGGTCAAGAGATCAGATCTCGGTGTCGTGTGTTTCGCGATCACCTGTTCTGTGCTGCAACGCTGCGCTGTCTCCCCACTGTGCGAAGTTCAGAACGAAACGAGGGCGATTCCGAGTCCTGTGTCGAATTCTGGAGGGTGCTTTCTCCTGTATTGTGCCATCGTGTTCGGTAGCACATATAGCCTCTAGATCGGAAGGTTCCTGGTTCGAATCCGGGTCCGGGCATGGATGTTTGTAAACGTATGGTGTAGAGGCGGCTGGTACACCTTAAATCTGTCGTGGCCGAAAGTCCTCACGTTGGGTTGGCGTGGAAGTTTGGAGAGTGGGGTGCCAGCTCAGGTGTTGCTTCGTCATCTGACCGTGGTTCAAAATTACGAGGTGTTGTCCTCGGATCTTTCCCTTTAGGGACTGATCCCGGACCGTCGTCAATAGCCCGTTGTGTTGCTCTAGTACGACGTTAACTAAAAAATTACCAATCGGTAGCACATATTATCACCCGTCATGGATACCTCTCGTGTTTGGCGCAGCTTGGCCAATTATGGCCCTTGCACCATAAAAACCCATAGGGGCCGTCGTGGTATGGCCACTGCTCTAGCAGCCTAAGAGTTGTGGACTGCTAGATTCCTGTCAGGTGCGATTCCTCCTGGATGTATTTCTCTCTTCTGAGTCAGTAAAATTTCATTGTGTATATCTATGACTTGATATTGTATGTTTTGTGCCTGGTGCAGCATGGTAAAATATGGTCCGTGAACCATAAAAACCCAGCCCATAGACAAATCCCAGAACATATGAAGAACCCGTCTCTGACGAGTTGGTCACGGTGTTTGAACCATTCGTTCAATAAGAAGGCAAGTTAACACATTCCCTGCCGGTCACGTAGAAATGGGTTTTTCCAGAAGCCAACTTACTTTTTATAAATCTCTAATATTATAAAAGGAAGTGTTTGTCTGTTTTTTTTCGCGACCGCAAAATCCTGACGATTCTATGGCGCTTACAGCAATGAGATTTGTCATACAGGTAATCCGAATTTTTTGCATTTTTTGGCTAATTTTAAAATTTAATCTAGAGGATTTTTAATTGAATTTAATAGTTTTATTCTCCAACGGGTTCTTTAACGCATTTCTACCGTCAGCCTTTGGAATTATGCCAAGTGTTTTTCATCCGACAGAACGCGGAGTAAATTATTTTTTTCGTTTCCGCTTTGATTTTGCGCGGAGAAGTGATTTTCCAGCCAGACGATAAATCTTTTAACTGGAGTCGCAGTTATTTTTTCTATGTCCTTGACCGTCAAAGATAGAGTTAAAATGTCAACGGATTTGAAATCTGCGGAAAATTTCAGTTTAAATTAAAACCTAAAAATATGAACATCACCTCTGGCACGGGCAACGCCGGGCTAGCCACGCAGTGGATAGTAACAGATATGATTAAAAAGTGCGCCAATACCAGAATAGATTGGCGAAAGCTCATCCAACAAATAAATTAAAGCTATATAAATTCGAAACCACATACCCCTTTACAACTAGCTTCTAACCTTTACTCCACGCGAATACCACGCCAACACCTAACATATTATGCCGATTGAAGCTCAGAATAAATGTTGAAGCGCAGCTCTTCCCGCGCGAACGCGTGACTGGCTACTGAGACATCACTCCACCCCACGCGCTGCCGCGAAATCGGCAGTGAACGTGTAAAACATATAACGCGTTCCTACAATTGCCATCGAATACAGAATATGGATCCCAGTTTATTGTTCGGTACTGGAAAGATAGTGAATAAGTTGGAGAAGAAAATAACCTATTCCATGCTTTTTTTTTTTGATTACGGGAGCCCTTTTCCCTGGCAAGATTACTACCTCTGGAAATGGACTCCCCCGAAGTCATCTGCCTTCGCATCAAAGCCTCACTGTAATGTTTGAAACACTAAATTTTACTGACCTCCGTTTTTAGTGCAATTACTTCTTTTAATTTCATTAATTTAGTTTTTAATTAGCCGGCTTTGCATAAAATGACCGTAGAGCAAACAGGCCAATCCAATCACCTCAGTTTTGTGCCATTCATTCTTATGTTAGTCATGAATGAACTAATCTCAAAGTTGTCCGAAAAAGCTGAGAATTTTTGCGATTGAAAACACCAGCAACGACGAAAACTGCACATTCTGACAAAACTCATTTCGAAGCGTCATTGTGATTAGATAGTGCTTCTGTATCCTTATCCAATTACAATTCAACGAATTAGCAACCGAAGGGTTACTAGTTCGAAATTCGATCCAGCCAAAGTCCAGCCTTCGTGTACATACGGTGGCTGGGGCACGTTATATCTGTCGTGGCCTCGAATATCTTTGTTTCCACGTTGGCGTTCGGTAAGTAGGGTGCTAGCTCAGGTGTTATCTCGTCATCTGACCATGGTTCAAAATTACGAGTTTAAAAATGTGGAAATTTTGTGTAAAAACATTAAATTTTGTGTAAAAATGTATTTAATTTCTGTGTCGTTTTAAAAGTATATTTTGACATATGGGTCAACAACTGAATATTTTCAATAGCAGTTAACAACTCCTAATCTGCATTAACACTGTGTTATTTTAACTGCTAACGCGGAATAGCAGCCCATCTCTAGTAACGAGCATTGCTGAATCCAGAACGACCCGAAGCTGCATTCGTGTTTTTATCTCCGTCCACTTAGAATTTCTTTAGAGAACGAATTTCTTAGAACGCGGAATTAGGAACCTTTGCAAATACTATTTGATTCTTGTTTTTAACTTCCTTGTTTGTTATTGTTATAAAAAAAATTATAGCCATTTCCATCAAAATGCACTGTTTTGATAGAAATGGCTCGAGTCCAATACCGAAATGTGTTTGTCCGCATGTTTCAGTATTGGATGTCCGCTTATCTATCGTGTGTTTGAGTTATCTGGCTATTGCATGATGCAACCTATACAAGACAACAGCCGTAAAGAGGACGAATTCTTTTGCAGATAACAAAGTTGATTCTTTTTAGACAGGATAAAGAATACATTCTTTGATGCGACTTGTCGGAAGTATTGTCCGGAATTCAGACGCACTTTAGATGTATTTGAATGGGAAGGAATGAGAGATCACCCATTGAATGTATTACAATAAAATCTTGATATTTTTAATCTTTATATCGAAATGCGGAAATAAAAATGATTTTCTTTGTTACTCCAGTATGTGATCTACATGTAAAAGTTTTAAAGCTTTTGTTTCCCCTCATCTATTCCTGAACTACAATGTTCTGGGCCAAACATAATATCAAAGTTTCATTTAAGTATTGTTTTTTTATAAACACGAGATGAAATGGACAACTGCATTTAACTACGTACACGGAGATTTGTTGCAATTTTTTGTCAGATTATGACCATTGAAGACATTTAGAACCTGTTCAGAATACCTAAACTGAATTAGACTTCTTGACCGCGTTTATATTCTTCGAAAAGAAGGTTCTAGCAATTATTGGTTCCCTTGGTAATTAAATTTTTTTTTTTTGTCAAATGGCTTTACATTGTAGATGGAAGAGATAGATATTTGATAGAGATGTATGATAGAGATAGCACTTGAGCAACTCATGCGCTATTGTCGACGCTACGGGATCAAATCCGAAAGGGAAAGATCCTAGGACAACACGTAATTTTGAACCATGGTCAGATGACGAGGTCACACCTGAGCTGGCACCCCACTCTCCAAAACTTCCACTCCACGCAAACGTGAGGACATTTGAGACCACGGCGGATTTAACGTACACCAGCCCCTTTTGTACACTACTGCCTTTGACTGGATTCGATCTCGCAACCCTCCGGTTGTTAATCCGATGCTCTTCCAACACCGCGGCTATTTGAAGGTGGGAAAAAAAATTGGAAACAGTTGAAGCAAATTTTTTTTTTTAAAGATTGCCTTTGGCCATGGCGGCTCTAAGGATATTTCAGGCCACGACTGATTTAACGTACACCAACCCCTACGTATAGAACAGTCTTTGGTTGGAGCTAGTTTCGAACTCGCAACCGTCCGTTAGTACATCCGTTACCCTTCCAACTGGGCTACCGGCCCCTCCAGTAAATGTACGCACACACATGCGGAAAGTTTTACTGACACAAAAGAAATACATCCAGGGTACGTTACTGAAATCGAACCCGCTCCACCTACAACTCGCAGGTTGCTGCGCAATAGTCAAACCCACTGCGGCTCCTACAAAAATTGAATCGTTTTGTTACGTAACCAAGAGGCAGCCCGTGGTCGTCTTGATAATGTTATTTTTTCACGACATTTATTTAAAATTTTGTTTTGGTAGAAAAGTGCGGCCTCTGTGAAAGTCTCATTTCGGAAATATTTATCTTCTGCTCACCCCGCGAGTTGTCCCGCCCCAGAGTTCGTAAAGCACCACCATATGGTATTTGTCACGGCTAAAGGGAAACTGATGGTTCTTTGATGGCTACGAGAGAAGCGTTCCACTTCCCCTTTCGAAGATTCTACCCAGCGTTCGTGACGTGCTTTTTCCGCGGAGATAATATTCTTATCATACCTGCAGAAGCGAACAGGCAGCATGTGGATCATTCGTAATCTGGCGGGAAGGCTCCTCGCTGTTCGTATCTGATTCCGAAAGCGAAATCGGAAGAGCTGTGAGCCAAACCTTGACTTCTATTCTTTTGGAAAGGTAATTACGCGATCGGAAAGCGAAACAAAAGACTTTGGCCAATGACATCGTTTCAACTGCTACGGAGTAGTGGCCCAAGTCTGCACGGCTGTGCTTTACGGGGGAATTAGCGGATGATAACTTAGTGTGTCCTCGCTTTTGTTTCTCGCTTGCGTTTGGTTTCTATAGTTTTCAATTCTTCGGGTCGCAAGTTTCTTATTTTAATTCTCTGAGAATGATGAACCGATGTGTGGGAAGTATATCATCCTTTTTTCTGAGTTGATATTCCGAAAACGAAACCTTGTTCTCTGAAACGTTTACTGGGTGGTGGTGTAGAGAGTGATTTTTTTGGTTTTTAAAATTTGCGGTGTTCAAATGCGTTTTGCGTGTTGTCATTTGTTTGCTGCTTCAGAAAAACCATGTTGCGCGCCTGTTTCCTTAGTTTCGTTGCGTCATCGGAACAGCTTTTTGAGGCTTTTCGCTTCACGTGTGTGTGTTCCTTCCTCGTGCTCGGGTTTTAACGTTTTGTGTTGATTCGAGTTTGATTAAATATTGGTATCTTGCGTAATTTTCGGTTTTAAAATTTACTTCAATGGTTCTAAGAGAACGGTGTAACGAGCTGAAAAGTTCCTCCCAATAAAGCCCGGTGCACACATTAGGTTTTTCAACGAGCGGCGCTGCTTTGGCAACGCAAGTGCGGTCTGAGATACATTACATCCAATGGAGTAGTAGTGCACACATGCCTCCGGCGTAGCTGCTGCGCCGCAAGTCCAACTTGCGTGCAATTGGTATCGCAGTTCCCCACGGCGCCGCAGCTCGCCGCACATGCTTCTCCGGTCTGAAGTACCGTGTTTTCATAAATAAATGGAATATAAATAATAATTAATAAATGGTTGTGTCCAGCAACGTCTATTTTGTTTCAAAGTATACTGTTCGTGTACCAAATAAGCGAAATAAATACGTTTTCTTCGATAGAATATTCATCGCAAATGGCGCGAAATACATATTTGCGTCATTTCACGGTTATGTGTGCATAATTGGGCTTCGGTGCCGCAGCGGCGCCGCACGATGAAAAATCGGATGTGTGCACCGGGCCTTATATCTCGTAAGTTAGTGTCATTACCTCCCAATCACTATTATAACCACTAGTGTCTGGAATTTAATGATGCCAGGCATTTTCAGTTTGAAAAAAGTTTTTAGTGTGTTGAAGCAAATTTTTAAACTTGCATGCATAACATCTCCCTGTCTCAGGTTATTAAATTTTCTTCTGATCTTTCACTTCGGGGCTCTCAGGGCCACATCTTTTGGTGTGTACGGTCAGCACAACCCCGAGGTACCCTAGTGATCCTATATCTCTTGTTTTACCCTTTCCTACATTTCTGCTTTTTCTTTTCCCCCCACATCGTTGTTTTTTTTTTGTGTGTGTTTTGCTCATCTTGGCCAATTATAGCCCTTGCTCTATAAAACCTCAAACCAAGTTTCCCGTCATCTGACCGTGGTTCAAAATTACGATTTATCCTCGGATCTCTTCCTTTTGAATGAACCCCGGACCGTCATCAATTGCCCGTTGTGTTGCTCCAGTGGAACATCAGTTAACTACCTACCTATTTCATTTTCAATATTATATTAAACTTTTATTGAGAAAAAATAAGCTAAGACTCGAATTGTGATGTTTAAAAAGTAAAAGTCACTTTATTTAGATCCAGCAAAAATGATCTAATGAGTGAGGTCGAGAGCACTTCACATATTTGGTTACTCATATACCAGAAAGTGCTTAAAACTGCGTCGTACGTCGCAGAACAAAAAAAAGGCTTTGCAGAACAATTTTTCTAAAAATTTTGTCCGATTCTTTTTTTTAAATCCTAAGTTACGATGTTTTGCAGTGCTAAGCGCGCTCCTTGCCACACCTTTTTTCTTAAATTGCTACGCAACAACCTCCCTACACCGCCCAAATTACCACAAACACTAAAAAACACATCTTCTATGTCGATGACAAAATATGTAATGCATATTTAGCCGATAATTGTGTTTTACGTTTGTTTTTGGTTTTACTGCAGTTTTCAAAATGCGGACAAAATGCCTGCAGAACAAATGGCAATAGCTTGGAGTTGTGTTGCCGAACACTGACTGTAATTCTGCACTTGGGCTCACATAGGGCCCAACCACAAAAATGTTTGTGATCCCTATATGAGTACCTAGGACTGCACTCCCTGGTATGGTTGTTTTGTTGAAACAATTTATTCAGTTACTGATTGGTAATATTTTAACCGTTGCCTCTCATTTTGTTGGATTATAAGATTATTGGGAAAGAAGGGGGGGGGGCTTTATTTGGCGGCCGTCGTTTACGTGAGTAAAACCCATCTCCTTCCCATCGTCGTATTGTTTTTCGTCTTTCCATTGAGTCAAACGGTGTGGACGTTAAAGATGACCATTCCAGTGCTGTTTCTTTCGGACATACATCACTGGCGAAGCGCGAATGTTTCCCAGAATGTCCTCTTCCCAGCCGCTTTCTTTGTTACGGTACGTGTGGACCCACGTTTTTAAACTCATTTTAAAGACGATAAGCTGAGGTCGCCCATTATTCTGGGAGTTATTGTACGCATTCGTGTGCTTATTGGGCAACTCTTTGCAGTAATCTTCTTGGAAAGACGTAATGCTTGGTTCGTCTTTGCCTCAAGTAAACAAAAACCTTCAGGTGTTTCGAAACACTTTCGTTTTCAAGATGAGAGAGAAAAGCGTTTTGGATTTTTTTTTTGGGGGGGGGGGGATTTATTTTGTGTGTTTCAGTGCTCATATGGAAACTGGACTTGCTTTTGATTTTCATTATCATCTTGATGGTTAACCCCAAAAAATTGCTCTAAAAGGCCATACTCTTCAATGCATTTTTACATGACGGTCCTTGGAACTGAATTCAAACATGCTTGAGTGTGAAATCGTGAACTCCACAATTCACTCGTGATAGTTGTCCGATGTTACTTTATCGGATGTTTCGATGTGTGGATAGATACTCCAGTGATTAGGAAAATGAAATAATGTGTACAAGATAAATGAAACACTTTCGGATACAAATATATTCAAAATAGGGACTAAATAAGCAAGAAAAATACCTTCAGAAATTTCAATTTTCTTTCTCATCTGCGGCATTTGAATTACCTGTAACCATGGATAATGTTGATTTTTTTACCTGAATTCTAAATTTCCATCATCACTGAATACATAAGAAAGACCATGTAAAAATTGCTCAGGTAAACATGTTACCCAACCGCAAATGTCAAAACGCTCGGCTTTGCTGCAATTTAAGCGTGCACTACACTTATCTTAAATGTGAAATTTTCTCTCATTCGTACCTTTTAAATGTTCTAATCAAATGTACTTGTGGTAGGATTTTTTAATCCGGTTTGGATTAATTGGAAGCGCGGTTTCTGGACATTGTGCTATTAAACACAACCAACCTGTCTGGAACTGCCTCCCATTGTCTTGACTATTTCGAAACGATTTTTCCGCTCCCGCCTCAATTCAACATTTGAATTAAGTTCATCACAGACTTGACGCTTGTGGCACAGTTGTAGTTGAAGTTACCCGCATTTTTTACAACGCGTACATAAAAACTAAATTCCTCTTCCATGTTGCGAAAGTTAGTGTTCGGAAGTGAGAAATGTGGCGGGGTTTCATTAACCTCGATCTTGCGTCTGTAATGAAGGACGATATGCAGATATTGATTCAGCGTTCATCATTATTCATGAAGTGTCTATTGTTGCTGAGAGATGAGTAAGTTTGATATCAGTTCTGCGTCACGCCTTCCTGAACTGAATATGAATTTGTTTTGGGAGCGTGTGGTTGCACCAGCGTAAAAGGTGTAACAATCGGAAATGGCAAGATATTTTTTGTTCTGGTTTATTGATGAAAAAGGCTTTTTTGAATTGGACTGGGTGGGCCGACAACTCTGGGTTCGAATCCCGATCTTAAATGGAATTCACTTTATGCCGTTAATCCCTCCGTTGCAAAAACAGTTGAGACAAACCAAACAAAAGCGATGAACATGAAAAAGTGATTTCTGCCTCGAAATATAAACCTTTAGATCAAAATGGTGTGAGATTTTCAGAACCAGTTTATCCCTAACAGAAACAGACTGTTGGGAAACATAAATTGCATTTCTGTAAGTTGTACTAATTCCGAATTTAAAATATGAAATTCTGGTTCTAAAAGTATGTAATCGACTGAAAACTACACTGTTAATTTTTCATTGACTTTAAAACTACGTGGAAATAAAATTTTAAAAATACAAACTATATGTATTGCTGTTCCAATAATTCGTTTGAACAATCCTGCATTTATTACATAAATTGTGAAAAAATAATGAAAAATCGCTTAAGCTGTAGTACAATTAGCAACATGTGCTATTTGGCACAAATTTGGAAAATGAGGATTCGATATGTCGTATAGTATACCGAAATCAAAATACTAAAAGAACTAAGATCCTATTTCCATTGTATGTTTGTGTGCTACTTTTTTACACAAGTAAAACATTCCCTCTAAGTTTATTCTATACTTCACTATTCTATTCATCACAGCTATTTTAAAATATTTGCATGCATAAATTGCTATTTGTCAAACTTCGTTTTTAGATAACTTTATACTTTCTATTTCTAAAGTAAAATATTTATGTTGCTACTCCACATTATTTAAATTTCCTTTTTTTTTTTATTCACAGAAACGAGACATGGGAAGTGCTTTATATGAGCAAGTTTTTTACCACATAGATCTGACTGAAAAAGATTATTTTGGCTTGCAGTTTACAGATGCCAATCATGTTCAAGTAAGTTTTAATCATTTTAACGATAAGTTTACCAACAATTATTTTCATAACATACTGCATAAACAGGTTTTTTATTTTAATGTGGAATGAAAGTATATTTTTTTTTGACAAAATAAGAGAAATTTGCTAACTTGTTAATATTTTTAAAATCTGCTTTTTATCATACAAGCATGTTCATTTAAAATGCTATATAACTTAATAAATCTGGTTTATTATGATATCTAATCGAATAGCAAAAACGACAGCAAATTGTTCTGTTCTATTTTTTTTTTGTCAAGATTGAGACAAATTTTCTTCAATACATTCAATTAGCAAATTACTGAACTCATGCCGTGCAATTTATATGATAGTTGAATTAACATTGCACTGTAGTAGCACAATAGGCTTTTGGCAACTGTCCAAGATAAATCTAGAATAGAAAGATTAAAGGACAGTACTGGGCTGCAGTATCCCGGTGGGATTGTAATGGATTAGCAACTGGAGGGTTACTACGAGTTAGAATCCAACCAAGAGAACTGTGCAGGGGGGTCTGGTGCATGTTAAATCTGTTGTGGCCTCAAATGTTACAGTGATGTGGAAGTTTGGTGTGGGGTGCCAGCACATATGTGACCTTGTCATCTGAGCGTGGTTCAAAATTACGTGGTGTTCTTGGATCTTTCCCTTCGGGTTTGTCCCTGGACCGTCGCCATTAGCCCATTGTGTTGCTCCAGTATGACGTTAATTAAGATACCAAGGTCAACACCTCATAATTTTGAACCAATTAGGATAGAGGAGATATATTTTTCATATTTGTTAGAAATCGTGATTTTACACTGCTAACAAATTTTTAAATTGCTGGAATAGCATCTGTAATCTGGAAACCTTGCTTTGCCTTATTATTTGAGGTGTTTTCTTAGTTTAATATACACTTGATTCATATGCAGTGTATTTTATCTAGTCGAAAACCTATAACCTTTTAACATTATAAAACTGATACCCTAGATATGAAATCTGCAGTGATGTTTGAAGACTAGATTTTAAACTACTTTTAAATGGTAAAAGAGTTATAGAGTTAGGAAATTAATTTGTAAATAAATCTACTTTTAAAACAAAATTTTATTAGGTATTAAATATTCAATTTGATTCTTTATTACAATCCGATTTTATTTCTCCAAACACATAAGTTTAATCTTTGACTACACTTTGCATAAAAGGCCGGAAATCAACTTTTTGAAAATATGTAATTAGGAAAATATTATAATTCTTACAGTAGCACATATCAGTTTTGATTAGTTTGTCATCAAATCACATTTAAATTAGGGTGCTAAGCCATCTAGCTTTTCATGAAAGGTTTATGTTATGCTTACACTCTATTTATTTTTTCAGCATTGGCTCGATCCTACTAAGCTTATAAAAAAGCAAGTAAAAAGTAAGTAATACTTAAACATTTCCTGAAACTTATTTATTTTTTTAAGATTGTATTTTAAGAACCAAGTCATCTTTTTTTATGAAGTATTATGTTTATAGTTAAGCACGATATTTTTAAAAATATCAGTTTTCACAGTTCTTAATACATTAGTTTATATTGAAAATTTTGTTACTGTTTATAAAAGCTCATGATCTCTCGATGACAACTTACTGCATAGATATGGGTTTTGAGTTTTAAAATACAAATTGCCACTTGCCTTTTAAAATGTTACTCTTTTCGGCAATTTCTCCTCAACTTAATCTTGCTTTTTCTTTTGTGCATGATATTTTTATTTTGAACAATGAGTATTCTGAATTAGCTATTTTTATTTTGATATGATAGTTTTTATTTTTGAACAAACTATTTCTACCATGTCAAGTCATGCTGCACAAGCAATACATTTTTAGTCAAGTCCCCCCCCCCACACACACACAACATTGTTTATAATTCAAATTTTAACCCATATTTTTCACTTTTTGTATATTTCCTGTACATTATTCATTAGTCATATTTCAATTCATTATTTATGAGCATTAAATTGACAGACTAGCTATTGCTCTTTTGGAAATACTGTAATATTATTTTGCTCCTGTCTATATTTTATAATGCATAAATCTGAAAATTCCGATTTTGATACTTACCCTTTCCTTCACAGTCGGTCCTCCCTACACATTTCGTATTCGAGTCAAGTTTTATTCTTCTGAACCCAATACCTTACGGGAAGAACTAACAAGGTAAGACACTGTCGTTTGTTCTTGTTTTTAAAGATGATTATGCAAAATTATATTTGAAATGTCAATATTTAGCAACACTTTACTTCTCCTGTGCTCCATGGTGTGAAATATCCACTGACAAAATTAGTCTTGCTAAAATTTTCAAGCAAAACAATATTTCCTAAACCAGAAATTTCTTAAATGAAAAATTCTATTATGATAAAGTATCCAATCAATAAAGTATGAGTTTATTTAATATATCTGACATTTATTCTAAAAACAAAATAATACAAAAGTTTCGAGTAATGGTTTAAAATTTTCAACTATGAATCATGAATTTTCAGATATCATGTAATTAACATTGCCATGGTTTCAGTGGGTGCCAGATTTTATGTTTTAGTTTTCATGCTGCCTGTTTTGTTTTACCTGCATTACAAGCCAATTGTCAACAAAATTTAAGGTGGTTTGTTTTTATTAATTTTTTATTTATTTATTTTATTTTAATTAGGGAGTAGATGGGAAAATATTTTTCAAATTTTTTCATAGGGAAAACGTTTTTAAAAGGGACACAAATTTCGCAGTTTGGGCTCCCTTTGGAGCCGAAACATCTGAATCTGTGGTTACTAGATTGTCATAAAAGCCTTTATTAACGAAAAATTAGTTTTTTTATTTTAAAATTTTAATTTTTTGAGATCTTTAATGACTGTTCTGTACTTCTCATTTTTTGTTTTAGCTGATTCATTTTGTATCTGAGCAACTAAAATTACTACTATTTAAAATATATATATTCCTTTTCACAAGTGGCAACCATTTGATTTGAAATAAACAATTTTAAACAGCAATTTTGTTTCAAGTATTAAGTATACTGTGTCTTAAAAACTTCAATTGTACTCGCATTAAAGAAATTTTGAATAATATTAAATTCATTGATGTATTTGTAATTGACCTAGTGCAGTGGTCGGCAAACTCATTAGTCAAAAGAGCCAAAGATCAGCAGTACAACGATTAAGATTCTTCAAGAATCATGTTTTTAAGAGTTGGTTTAAACTAGCTACTAACATTAAATAAAACCAGATATAATAATAATCTTATTTATTGACCTTTCAGTGGCAATAATCCTAAAAGTTCTTCTTTCGGACCCGAAGACGAAATAAATCGAACAAAAAGTGAAACTTTTGTTGTGTCATCTGTCACAAGATTCATCAACAGCTATTTATAAAGCTGAAGCCAATTTAAAATCTTTGATTTGCTGATTGGTTATATTCGAAGACATTTTGACTGTCGCTCTTTTACTGATTTGAAAAAATAGTGGTAACTTTAATTTTCAGAATTTCTGCCTTATTTTTAAAATTTCAGAATAGCTCTTTGAATGCATTAAAAAACAACTTTTAGTGTATTCATAGTCTATGTATGGTTTGCCTCTCTTAGCAGTCTCTTGACTAACAATAAAGCTTGCAATATTAACATTGTTGGAAGATTGCACCCAATAATTAAATACAGAACTTGGTTTTTCTTAACTTTTCTGAAGTTCCTCAACAGTTTTTTTACCTTGCATCACAGGTGGGATATTTACTACCAGCATTTATTCCAAGTCGATTTGACGCAGAGCCGCACTCAAGTGGCTAAAGAGCCACATGCGGCTCGCGAGCAGCAGTTTGCCGACCACTGACCTAGTGCCAGAATGAAAGTTATTCATCATAAATTTATCAATGGTGTATGCTTATAGTATTTAAATGGTATCTCTGATTCTTACCTAGGTACTTATTTTTCTTGCAATTAAAACAAGACCTAGTGACTGGCAGACTTCCAGCTTCTTACCAGACTATTGTTGAGCTCTGTGCCTTTGCTTTACAATGTAAGTTATTTTCTTGCTTCAAAATATTATAATTCATTATCCATCATAACTGCCTATTCGAAATTAAACAATGAATCGCTGTCATAGGCTTGCATTAATATACACAAGCTAACATACTTACAATCAACAACTTAGTGTCCGCTTTATCATGGGAAACAGGTAGTAAAACGGACAATGCAATAGATCTAGTGAATTTTGGAGTGGCAACACAGTTATCTGATGGTGTGCCAGAAATTATTGCATCAACCAAGTGGTACGGGATCTCATTAACATGTAGCAAGAGCCGTTTCCCCAGGTGCCTAATAACTGGACGACAGCTATGAAATATTGTGCCTTTTACCAAGTTTATTTGAAGAATGTTGTATAACAGGTGAACTTAAGTTTGATTAAGATGTTTATTGCTTCAGCCAATATTTGAATGTGTTTGATGAACCTGCTCTAAGTGATTGCAAACTTCCAGAATTTTTAATTTGGTGCAAGCCAACTTCATAGGTATAGATTTTTTTGTAAGTTGAATTTGGTGACAGCAACTGATTTCTTCGTGTATCTTATTTCCCCCTCACCCTGGTATATGTAAAACAAAATTGATATGCTCTGCTATTATGAAAGGAAGTGTGGACTGTCCTGACGAATCTATAGCACTTACAATAATGAGATTTGGCATACAGGTAGTCCAAATTTTTTTGCGATTTTTGAATGAAACACAAATTTTAAAATTTAATCTAGAACATTTTAGAATTAACTTTTGGAATTTATTATTGTTTTCTTTAGAATGGCAACACTATAAAGAGATGACATATTCTAAAATTAATTTTTTCTGTTTTCTTTTCTGAGGAACAATTTTTCAGCATCTCCTAGATCGTTAAAAATGGAGTAAAAGTTTCAACGGATTTGAGATCGCCACCTAAAAATGATTTTCTTTAAATAAATATTTTTTTAATTGCAACCGTTGTACTTTTTACTATACTGATTTTGCTGCCGCGAAGAAACGGGCAATGGGTGATGGATGTTATCCAATAAGCAACGTATGTTTCGCAAACCAAATGAGAATTTGTAGCAATTGCCGGGGATTCACAGTTCACACCTGACCCCATGAAAAGAATTGTCATGTACAACGCTGTGCTGGCCATGCAGTGGCTAATTTCCAATGGATATAATGCAAACACAGCTATCTAGTGGTAGGAGGTGGTTCAAAAGGAAAATTTAACAATAGATTTTCTGAAAAAGAACTATAAAATCAAGTTGAGCCTTTCTCCGGCGAGAAATATCAATTTATCAATTATTTCCATTGAAGAAATAAGGTCCCTGTGAGCTGCCATCAGAGCTAAGCTTGTCAGTTTCTGCTGGCCTGTTCTGTTCCTTGGTTTTGTCTTGATTCGTTTTAAAGCTGAAGAAGTCCATTCTGGCGTTATTACCATGTTTAATGGGAAGTGTTTGAACCTGTTGAACCCATCACTTACCTAATGTGCTTTGTGCAGACTGACATATTTTCACTTCAGTCATCATTTTGGAAGGGCTCGTAAACCATACTGCTGGATAATGCTACATCCCTCAAAGTGTTTAACGTGGTTGTTTTATCCGGCTTCAAACCAAGACAATATTGACTCTGCTATTCCATGGCAATATAATTCCCCTCTCCTGCTTCTCCGAAATGTCAAACAGTTGTTTGTGGGTGCTTTCTTATTGGACTGTGACTGCTGCTTTCAGGAGCATACGCGCAAATTTCCTGATGTACTGTCTCGCACACTATCACATCAGTCCCAGAACTTTTTGAATATAGGTTGTATTTCAGTGTGCATTATGGATACATGACAGTTCCAAAATTTAGAATGATTGTTAGCAAAGTTCATTATAAACAAATTACAGTACAATCTTTCACATGTCAACTCATGTGCTTCCTCTAATATCTACCTCCTGAAATATTTGTAGTAAACAGTACTGTAAGTGATCCTATGTGCTGTTAACATTTACATCTGTTCTATTTTACTATTAAAGAGAATGTATGTATCACGTTGTAGAGAATGTTTAAATCTAATATCTCAGTAATTCAAAAAATTTATTAGCCAAGAATAGTTTCATTCCATCCCTCTTTTATCATATAAAGCTTTGAAAGAAAAATAAAGGTGGCTATTAGAAACAGGAAAACATTTCAGATAGCTTTTATAACAATGTTTGGCAAAGATGGGGTGAGAGGAAAGTATTGTTGGCTAAATAAAATGTTTATAATTTGCTCAGATTCCATTTCATGCTTTGGAGATTTTCTGCAAGATTTAATTGTTAAAAAAATGTTATTGGAGTTTAGTTGTGTATTGAAAATACTTAGTGTAACCCTGGTGTTTTTCAAACTTGTGGATGCATCTATTACCGTAAATGCTATCTCTAAACACAAATTGCTATAAAAGAAATTATTCTTACATACTTGCAAACTATTTTCCTCGTTTTTAATTACTGAATTGTGATCCAAGAAATACCTTGCAGTTACAAATTATTCTTTTGATATTCACATTTTGTGTTTTGAAAATACTTTCTTTTTCCTGTATAAAATATCTTGAACTTTTGTAAAGGAAAGATGGTAGTGACTGATTGAATGTTCTCTACACATTCTTCTACATGGCAGAGGTAAATCCAGCTGTTCAGTGTAATCACTATCACTACCTAACCACTAGCTCATTCTTACAGCATGTCCCTTTGTTCTAGTGCAGACATCCTTTTACTCAGATGAATAATGTGCATGAGTTGAGATTTTGTTTTTGTATGGCAATTATTGATAGTTTAGATTCAGCTTTTCGAAAGTTACCAATTACTGTTCTGGTGTCTGGTCATTGCAAATAAGTCGTAAAATATGAATCCATTTCTAAGTTAATGAAGCTCAGATTTTTTTTTTTTTTTAACTAATTTTATGTAACTTTAAAATGTATCATTTATCTATATACTTGGAAATTTTAAATTTTATTGCTTTGTGATAAAGAGAGTAGGTCTTTTTGTATCATTTGAAAATTAAAAACTACTTTTTGTAATCATCTTAATGTTGGTATGAAAAAGCTTTATTTAATATTTAAACCTAAATAGAAAAGCATGTTGTGTTTCCTCCCATTTTTATTGAAATTTGTTGTTTTTGTGTTGCATTGAAATATTTTTACTGTAGTGGAATGGTATCCAAGAAAAGTAATGTATTTTTGTGCATGAAAATCTACAATAGCCCTTTATTTCATATCTTCTTGAATGCAACTGTTTGATTTGTGTAAATTCATGTTCCTATCGTTATGAGTTATTTGGTTTGGATATAACTTGTTTTCTATAATATCAATTTTTAAATCTATTTACCAGATCGTGTATAGTTCCTTGGTTCTTGATCTATTTGTTACATAGAACATTTGTTGAAGACTCATCTCCACTTTTTAAACTAGTAAAACATTTATTAATATACTTTCATACCCAATACAAAGGACTAATGTTTTAAAATTCATTATCAGTGCAGTGCCAGTATATAAAATTGATTTTTTTCAATTTAGTTATAATAATTAAAGCTGACATACTTTTTCTGACGTATTTGTTAATCTATTTAAACATTCATTTTATTGTTCCCTTACAGCTGAACTTGGTGATTATGATCCCAAGCAACACACACCTGGATTTGTTTCTGAATTTCGGTTTGTGCAAGACCAAACGGAAGAAATGGAAATAGATATTTTAAATGCTTATAAAACTTGCAAGTACGTTTATGTTTAATTCTTTTTAAGAATGATTAGTAAACATTGTACCGGATGAAATGGTGTGGTGACATAAATGAAATGGTAGCGTAAAGGAATAAGATCTTTGGTTTCACCATTACAACATTTATTCCAACATCCTAAAGCTTGGCAGATATTTACAGCAAGGTTACAGACGTTTTTTTTGGGACAAGAAGGGTAGGGCAGGTAAGCGAGCTTGTTCTCGCTATCATGTCTCTGTGGAAAATATTTAGCGTCTTGCAGGACGCCTTTGAACGGAAAAAACCAGATGTCTATGGAATTTCGAGTGTGCCAGAAATTTATGACCGATGTAATGTCAAATGAAGTGCTTTAATAGTACTTCTAGGGTTAGTTATGGACAGTTGATCATTTGAAAGGAGTTTTTTTATCTCCAGTGAGGGAATTCTGGAATACATCTGCTTTGTGTCTGCTTGATCAAAGAAGCCACGTTTAGAGCAGTACAACTGGCAGTATAACATCTTAAATCAGACATAATTTATGTCATACCATGACAAGTTTATGAAACACTAAAATTGGTATTTATTTTTCTAAATGCTTTACAAAGTAATGCTTTTCCGATGCCCCAATTCTAAGATTGGTTTCCTGATTATAGAAAGAGGTTAGTCGTGCATCCTAAAATGTGGAGAAACGGTATTTCGAAGTACAAAAACACACCACAGGAACACACAATCATAAAACCAAAATAAAATTGCGCAATGAATGCTAAGTGGGGGCTAGTGCATACCAAAATTTATAAAGTTTGATTTAAAAGGTCTAAAAAAGTATTGTTATCACTGAACAAACATTTTTGGCTGCTGAATAGAGATCAGATTATTATTCAAAAGCAAATATTTAATACGGTTCAAATTTATCGATGGTTCAAGGTATCCACCTGCCCCACTGTAGAGGGGGTAAATGTTTACCTAGCCTCTAAAGATTGCACATTTGAATGGAAAATTATGTTGAGGCAAGAGCGAATACCTTAGTTTTTGAAGATCATTTTGCTGGTTGAAATTCTAAAATTGGGTAAAAATCACTGAGTTATAGAATCTTTTACAGTTTGGGATAAGACATGAAGGGAAGGAAAATATAGATGCTCTGAATTGTTTGGCTCCAATATTATGGACCCACTATGCTTACTAAAAGACTAAAATATATCTCATGTTTGTAAATGTTATTGATCAATTGATTACACATTACATTTCACTCTGAGCACAATGCAATGCTTATTTCTCACTGCAAGTTGTAACTTTTTCTGCATACTTCTAACCTGCAAACTTTTTCTTAACCAATCCAGCTTTCTAGGAATCTAAATGTAGTGTGTCTCCTACAAGAAAGCAGTCGACCTTGAATCAGTCGATTTCTGAATAGGTGTGAAAACACATTACGAGACGGCTGACACTTGTAAGCAGAAATAGCAATCACCATGGGATGGTTTCCCTCTGCGCACTCTTTATCAATGCTATCACTTTCAGCACCAATCTATACACTTAGAACCATAATCTGTGATAACAGTGTCAATTATTGAAGTGATTTGTTTGCCACGTTACATTGCCACCTGTCCCCTAATTTAAAAAATAGACTCGTTCCAAACTGTTGTGTCTTATGTAATTTAGTCCGAATTTGGGAATTTTGTTGGAATTCTTTTCCATGTCAAACTTAAGATCTAAATTAAAAGTTCATAAATCTTTGTTTAAAAACTGATTAAAATGGAGTTAACTAAAATTATTTTTTAGCTTGCCTTCCATACCTGTGGAATAGATATGGATTTGCTAGTGCAAAATAGAAAATTGTAAATTTGCTTTTAAGTATGATATTGGTTGAAGAAAGTGGAATCTTTTTCCAGAGTATTTTTAAAAATTCCAGTTTAAAATGCGACTTATTTAAATTTTTCCATAAAGATTTATGACTATGATCTTTTCAAATTTTATTTCTTTCATAGCTGATTTTACTTTGTATTTCGAAGAAAGTAATAGCGTATTCACTACAAAAAAACTTCTGAAATAAGCCTTGCAAGCTATCTCTTCCAATGCTATCTTTGCTAAGATTGCATATTTATATTGTAATTTTAATTACTTTTCTTAATAAGACATTAATATGCATAAACTTAGTAATTAGGGTTTGATTATTAAAGTTGCCATTTTGTTTTAAATTTTGAGTAAGTTGAAATTTGAAAATTTTCTTTCAGAGCCCAAACACCTGCCCAGGCAGAATTAAACTATCTCAACAAAGCAAAGTGGCTTGAGATGTATGGAGTTGATATGCATACAGTTTTGGTGAGCAATTAAAAGATTTGAGGTCATTTTGAAACCAGAATTCCGACAGGCATTTTATTTATTTTTTAATGTGTGATGTAACATGTTCCTTCTTTCTTGTTTTCAGGGCAAGGATGGTAACGAGTATTCCTTGGGTCTCACGCCCACTGGAATTCTAGTCTTTGAAAATACAACTAAAATAGGTTTGTTTTTCTGGCCAAAAATCACTAGACTGGACTTCAAGTCTAAAAAGCTTACTCTAGTGGTGGTTGAAGATGACGATGAAGTGAGTCTATGTTTTCAATTATTGAATAATTTTTCAAGCTTTGTGGTACATTTGTAATGGGTTGATGCAAAAGTTTGTCAGGTTTTTGGCGCTAGAGTGCATTGCATTGAAAAACTGTGAAGTGTTATCTACTTCACACCTGTAAGATTTTGTTGTTTAAAATAAGTAATTTTGTTAAGCATTCAAAATGGTAAAAAATTGGAAACATTTTCAAAATGCTTTTTTATTTCCGTAAGGCCAAGAATGCAGACAAAACATTTCTTCTGTAGAGTAAAGGGGCCGTCGACGATTCAACTTGCCTTAAGTAGTTCTACTAATATAAATCTAACTAGCCCTTGTGTAACTAAAGAAGACCATAGCGTAACAAACCAATATTTTGTACTTGTCATTTTCTGTCTTTGAACCAGGCATGAGAATCTTCCGCGGATTTCCGCTTTTTGTGGTTTTTTTTCCATGTTTTTTCCGCTTTTCAGTAATTTTTCGCTGTTTTTTTAACGTGATTTTGGTTGTTTTTAAGAATATGACATCAACAGTGTTTCTAGCCAATGAGAATATATTTCTAGCTTTGAAAACCAGATGTTCTAGAGAGGTTTTTATATACTCAAGAGTTGCAAAGTGCTCCGGAATTTCCGGAGTTTCTCCGCTAAAGCATCGAAAAAGCCGCAACTCTGCGTCAAAAAAGGTTCACTCATGAAATCGCTTCGATGCAGGCTCGAGCATGAGAATCTTCCAGTTTTCCACTTTTTGTGCTTTCTTCCACTTTTCAGTAATTTTGCACGTTTTTCTAAAGTGATTTTGGCCATTTTTATGTACTAAGGGGTGCCTGGTCCAAGTATCGATACATAGTAAAAACCCAGTGTGAGGTCGACATCGCCACATCGGTTTCGCGATTTTCACGATGGCGATGCATCGTGACTTTTTCGATCTCACACAGCCATCCCTTAGATAGCGCAAGTTTCGCGGTCATCGTGACATCGCGATTTAAACCGATCTTACACAGCCATCCTTAAAGCTACTGTTTCCTATGAAAGCGGAGCCGTTATCTAGCAGCTGTGATACGTCATGATGCCGCAGGCATAACTAGGCGGCCGTCTTAACAGAACAGTGTCAACTTAGACGGACAAAATACGGCAGAGAATTGGGCAATACAGACGGCTGGCGTGGTAAACAAAACATAGCTTTTTTATTCTCTAGTCCAAGTTTCTAGCTTCGGGATCGTTGAAGGTAGAGTGAAAATTTCAACGGATTTCAAATCAGCGTAAAATTCTACGCCAGGTCGATACCAAAACCAGATTTCTGTTTAAATTATTTAACATTTGTAAAATAATGAATTATTTATTTAAAGAAAATCACAATAAAGGTACTGATATGATGTCAAATTTTCCGCAGATTTCAAATTGTTGAAATTTTCAATCTATCTTTAACGATCCTGATTTTTAAAAAATCTAAACAATGCTAATCAAAAATGTTTGTTTATTTTGCTTCCCTCCGCTCGAATTGCTTTGCGCGGGAAATGAAATGCTGCCGCTACAGGAGAAAAAACGTTACCCAACTGTTTGAGACCACTTTGACGATCGTCATGCAAATGGCGGCTCCGCTAATTTTCGTTACGCCCACAAACAACGCTCCCTAGAAAACCAACGCCATCTGTTTGTATAAGCAACGTTTTAGTGACGTCATCCACATCTAGATAACGGCTCTGCCGTAACCATCGATATCATGGCCGCACAACTAGTTTCTGACGTCATACAACTGAGATCCAAGTCCTTCGTCGTATCCCTCCACGCTGTGTTTCGCCGGAGCTTATGCGTTTCATTTTTCTACTTTATTAAAACTAGCGTGCCTGCTGATATTTTCTTTCTAAGGAGAATAACTTCATTTTTACTTTGGTTGTGTTCGAATAAATCTAACTGCTTACTTTAGTTAACCTTTTAAAAACTTCTAGGCTTGCTATAGTTTAAATTACACTATAAATTTATCTTGTTTTAAATAATGACCATAAATACCCAATTGAGATACAAAACGTAAATTTTAAAATTTAAGGACTAATTTATGGTAAAAAAGTTACACAAATACACTGTTTATGAAATAAAGTACAAGAAAAGAACAAAACCAAATCAGAAAAATATTTTTATTATCAAACCAAACAGCAATATTTCGGTACAACTAAAATTTTAACTAAGCACAAATTACTAAAAATTTTAATGAAATCAACACAGCATTAGATATTGATACATTTAACTAAGAAACATCAACATGGCTAAAACATAGAATAATAGACTTATAAACATCAGGAAAGAATGAATTTTTAAAATATTTGGTGCATTTAAATTTATGGGAAAAAAATAAAAGATCATATAAATTTGCCCAACTTTCTTTGGTTGGAACAATTTGCTTCATTAACTTCAGTTTTCTTCGTACCTTTCTTATCGCTATTCTTTTTTAAATAATTAGATGCTACTACATCATCATTGCATTTCTTGCAAAAATTATTAAGAAGGATGTTTGAAGATGCCCATAAAACATTTTTAAGAATAGTGCCTATGTTATGAAAATTCTCACACGTTTCTTCAGATAGCAACATATCATTATCATCTAGTATAGACATAGTAATTGACAAAACAATTTTACGCTGATCTTTTAACTTTGAAAATTCAGATTTAAAATTCGTGCATAGCTTATTTACAACAACATAATTATATAACACTGCATTTACTATGTGTTCTTTGGGAAACTTTAATTGTCCTCTATCTAAGTTTTTAACAAAATCATAATTAACATTTAAGTTTAATTTTTTATTACACAAATGAGTTTCTGCACATGATTCACAATATTCTTTTTTTAATACTTTATGTATACAATATCCAGCTATATAAATAAATACTGGTACATATGCATTCACATCATCTAAATCTGAATATTCAACAGTAATAGGAAAATTTTTGCCTTCAATATCAAAATCATCTATAAAATCACCAACTTCAAAATCGTTAATTACTATTTCACCAAAAGCTTTTGTTGGAATTTTAAGTTGCAATACTGACTTTATCCTCAATTTTTTTTCACACTCCAATAACTGTTGTAATGAAATATGATACTGTGAACCTGCGAGCTGCCTATATAAACTAAATCTACTTTCTAAATCATCAGTCTGAAATTTACCAGGCAATATATATAAAATGTTTAATTCATCTTTACAATATTTCGTTACTTGAATTATTCCCAGAACAGTAAGTTTTAAGGCTACATGCGTTTCCTTAGAAAACATTCCTGTTGAAGATTTCATTTTTTCCCATTCTTCTAACCAATCAGCAAATTTATGAAGAAAGACTAATTTGTCATCATTTTCATCATATTTTAATGGAGTCTGATAGTTATTATTCATTCTTGATCCTTTTATTGCATATTTGACATTAAGGATTTGCCACCATGTAAGAATTACTGTTAAAAAATCTGCTGTGTCCTGGAAATGTGGCAACTTGTGTTTATCACCCAATTCAATTAAACCCTGAGCAACAAATTCATTAAAGACACGCAAAACTAAATCAACATTTTGTCTTTCTAAATTCGTAGGATAAAGTGCCTTATGAGTCAACTTAAAACCAAACTTAATTAACGAGTTACATTCTGCATCATAAAGAAGACGGACAGTGTCTAAAGAGGCAGTTTTGAAATTATGTGGATCATCTGTATTAAATCCCTCCTCAAAATTTGGATAGTAAAAACATTTCCCAGAATTTTTTTGATTCAGCCAATTATTCCTCATGCATTTTAGTAAGTGAACACTGTCAATAAGAAAAAAAAGTGGCTTGTTTTTATCCGAAGGGTGAGGGTAGACAAACTGAAGTTTTGGTGGTGACAGAAATAGTGACACAGCTTTTCGATTGATTGCATTATTATCTGTAATAATACACAAAACACTAAATCCTATATTTTCAAGACCTAAAATTACCTTCTTAAGATATATATGTAAAGCTTCACCAGATAATGTTTTGACAGGCAATACATGTACAACATCTTTATATTTTGATAAAACATTTTTAATCATAAAAACATGTGCACTGGAAGCACAAGAATCAGAATCATAACTAACCCCTACAATATTACCACCTTTATATTCCATAAACTCTTTTAAATGTATTTCATCCACCATTAATATTACTAATTTATCTTGATCATCTAGCAATGAATACTTTCTTTTAATGTAATAAAGAAAATAAGAATCAATTTGTTCACTATGAGGATCTAAATTGTATGAAGTACATAAACGCTGGACAGTATTAGGATGAGGAAGATTAATAACGTCACTTTTTCTAACAAATCGATATGCTTGAGGAGCAATTGTATATAATAATGTTGCAAATATTAAAGTATCACTAGAATATCTAAATCCATTCTTGTTACAACACAGGAAAGAGATTTGTTCAATTATAAATTTCAGCATATTTTCATTAATATTGTCACAATTTTCTAATGAATGTAATGCATCAATAATACAAGAAATAACAGGCCTCTGATTTTCAATTTTCTTCTCGTCTATTTTCTTCAAGTCATTTAATACCTCATTTAATTCATTTATGTTCTTAATAAAACATGGAAAAGAGAACTTACTTATTTTGCCCAACTTAAATCCATCATTGTAACACGTTACTTCCAAATCGTCGTTAATTACAACAGATTTTTTAATAATTGGCACTGGATGAGAAACAATATTCAGAAACATCATGTGAGCGGTACAGTTTACTACAGTCCAATATTCTTTATCGATAAAATTCAAACGCGCTTGAAGTTCTTTCAAAGAGGAAAATGTTCGTAGCTCATCGTATTCCTTTTTAGAATCCAGGCTTGCTTCTATAGCTTTGTTCAAGAAGTCGATATCAATTTTTCTTTTCTTACTTTCTGGACTGTCGCTAGAAGATGTATTCGAAGATAAATGAGATGGGAGATTTGGAAACTGCGTAGGCACAGCATTCGGATGTAACCTATAAGAAACATTCTCTCATTAAAACAATGAAGTTGTATACATGTATAAACACACACAAGTTACGCATAAACACACACAAGTTACACATAAACACAAATTAAAATTTTACTCACCTTCTAATTTTTAAAGCTGCTTCTATAACTTTTCCAGTTTTTTCATTGATAGCTTTTGCACTTGTTATGAAGTCTGTTTCTTTAAAATGCAGTTCACAGACCTGAAAACGATAGTCAAAATCATTAAACTCTATATTTCCCACTGTTTACAAACATAACTAATATAATATCGAAATTCTCTATACAGAATATAGAATAACAAAACGTAAGTCTTGACTTTTGGATATTATTATATTTTCTGTTTGATCAAATAGCTAATTTACCATACTGAAACGAAATTTAAAATAAGTTCATTCGATTTCGATTTGTAATGAGATAGTCTGTCTTTAAAATGCAGTTCACAAACCTTTGGACAATAATCTATAATTTAATGCCATCTTTTCTATTGTTTGCAAATATAACTAATAGAATACATAAATACTACGCAGAATATAATAACAAAACAATTATTGACTGTACTTTTTGGAAAGTATTATTATTATACATAGCTAGAATTTAACTGATAATTTACCATACTAAAACAAAATTAAAATAATTTCATTCACTTTGCAATGAGATAACAATAAGAATAATTAATAAAACATTTCCTTACCTTACTGTACTTGGTCGGTTCAAAATGGTCACGATGTATGGCGTTAATCCATTTTTGGCGGACTTCTTCACTTTGGGGAAAGGAATAAACTTTATATTTGGGCCCATTTCTATTATTAGAGTTGCACAAAGGTACAACACAAGGGGGGCTGGCATGGTTTCCTAGCTTTAATTGCCTAATTGACGCACAAAAAAAGAACCTTGATCACACAACATACACTTCTCACACATACGCCGTGGATACAACCGTTACAACTGTTGGATCTCAGTTGAGTGACGTCACGACCAGATTTGAAATGACTGTATCGGCCGCTACTATCGATGGTT
Organism: Metellina segmentata; assembly: GCA_947359465.1. Taxonomy (NCBI): domain Eukaryota; kingdom Metazoa; phylum Arthropoda; class Arachnida; order Araneae; family Tetragnathidae; genus Metellina; species Metellina segmentata. The sequence continues at coordinate 114,985,823 of OX375878.1, read as the reverse complement.
ACGGCTCCGCTTTCTTATGAAACCGTAACTTTAGTTACCGCAGGTCATCGTGACATCGCAATTTTCCCCGATCTCGCTGTTTTCCGGTGTCACGATGTTGTCCCTCAGCGCCAACGATTTCGATCTTATCTTAGTGCATTTGCGATATCTGATTTGCCTAATCAGTTTTTCCAGCAGAAATTTTATGTTTTTTGGCATCTTTGGGGGAAAATTTGTGTATTAGTTTTGATTTAGATCAACACAATATTTCCGATGTTTATTTAAACGCATGTCCGATTTTACACCATGCTACTTAGCTTTTCGATGCCGCGATGAAAGACTTACTAATGAGAATCTTTTGTGATACTTAATTTTTTTATTTCTGCACTTTTTTTCGGGAATAAGGTCACAGGTCACATATATAAAGATTGAAAATTAAAGTTTCAAATTGCGAGGCAGCGAATAATTCTTCTCTACTTGCTGAGTTATCTAGGTTTTTTTAATTAGTTAATAATTTTTTTTCCCTTAAGAGTATTTAACAACAAAATAGTTTTGCAAAATCTGGGATTTTAACGGTCTGTTTTCATTTCTTTTTAATAAATGAGGAATTTCTCAAAAACCATTTATATCCTGAAGATGACTTTCCAATTATTTTTTTAGCAAAATTGAAATTCAGTATAATTTTAAAACAAAAGTGATTTTTTTTTTTCAATTTTAAGTTGGATCCCAAAACTCCATTATTGTTTCTTGTTGTCACAATCAATCAGTTAGCATCCTATTTTGTTGCGAACTTCTGTGGCAATCTAGGTCATTTATGCCGTCATCTTTACTTAGAGGAATCAAATGCCCCTTTCTGTCTATTTATGCTGTAGTTTTTCTTTAAATAAGAATTTTGAATCTTTACTTGAGCATATTTGGTATGTGGAACACACACACACACACACACATACATAGATATGCAAAATCTTGTTTTAAATCATCCTTGCCTCTACTATTATAAAAGGTAGTATTAGTTTGTTTTTTTTTTGGCGGCCATAAAATCCTGATGATTCTATGGCATTTATAGCAATGTAATTTGATACACAGGTAGTCCAAATTTTTTGCAATTTTTGGGTCGCAGCGAATTTTTAAAATTCAATCTCGAAGATTTTTGAATGAATTTAATAGTTTTATTCTCCACCTGGTTCTTCAAACGCGGAGGACTTTTTCTACCCATGTGGCCTTGCAGTTAGGCCATGGAACCATGCAAAGTTTTGCTGGTTCCATGCCCCCCCCCCCAAGTTGGTAGCTGAGTGGTTAGTGCAGTCCTTAGCTCAACGGGCTCTTGATTCAAGTCGCAGTGTGAGCATAGATCTTGATAGTGGTTTGAAATCCACTTTTAGCTATAAATCCCAATCTAATTAGCCCTCATGCAGCAAAAAATATCTAGTGTGAGAAATACAAACCAAGCTCCATTTCTCAAGCAATTTTTCTTTATTCAATTTTACCCACAAAATTACTTTTTGAAAAGCTGTTTAGAAATTGTGTCAGAAAAAAGATTACAACTTAATGAGGTTTTCATTTTACTTATTTCAATTTAAGATACCATTATTTTGTTCTATTACTAATTCTTTTAGTTTTAAATTTTAATTAGATTTGTCTCTACGAAGACTTAGCATTTATTTGTTGTGTATTTTCGTTTTCCTCAGGGGCGTGAACAGGAGCATACCTTTGTGTTTCGGTTGCACAACCAAAAAGCCTGCAAGCACCTATGGAAATGTGCAATCGAGCATCACGCTTTCTTCCGACTGAAAGGAGGACAGAAACCTCCCAACGCTAGGCAAAATTTCTTCCGGATGGGATCGAGATTTAGGTACAGGTATGTATCAATTACAGAGTGGTAACAGAACTGGGAAATCAGGGAATTCTCGGTAAATTTTTTAATCCTGGAAAAATCTGGGAAATTTTGATAACTAAACGGCAACTATTAACGTTTGTCCTATTTAGAGATTCTCGATTACGGTGCTTTTGAGAATCGAATAAATCGTATTCGCCAAAATTGTAATTCGATAAAAAGACACTGCCGTTGTAATTTTTTAATCCAATGCAAACCGCCACCTGGGGGGGGGGTTTCGCAGCCACAGCATCACACCACCATGAGGCCAGCGATATAACTTGTGTTATACAGTTTGAAGTTTGTAATTAATTTTTTGTGTGAATTAAATTAATTTTTTTTTGCTTGCAATTACATTTTTGTTGAATTTTTTTATGTATATTTGCATTTTGGGGGGAGGGGATTTCGATGTATAGTATGATAATGTAGGGTCAGATGTAATACGCTCATAATTAAAATATTTTGTAGTTTTTCTCTCCAGTTTTTTGAATGGCTACTGTAAGAGTCCCAACCCAATTTCAAATATCTGAAAAGAAAAAAATGCAACATATTTGTGGAGAATCATCCTTTCACCCCATCTGACTCTAAATATTTAAAAATAATGTGTGGATACTACATATCGATACCAATCACAACATTTATGAAGGGAATTGTAAAATCAGGGAAATATCAGGGAACTTTTTCTCGAGGATATTGTTGCCACCCTGAATTAATTTCCCCACAATTTTTCTGGAGAACAAATGGTGTTGCAGTAATCTGAGTCTGTTTGCAGTAATCTAGTCCTAAATTGTTTTTATTACTATAACATTTATTTATTTTCTCTCACTGGGCCGCAGTAGCTCGGTTGGAAGAGCAACAGACTATCAACCAGAGGGTTCTGAGTTCGAATCCAATCAAATACCATTGTGTACAAAGAGAGCTGGTGCATGTTAAATCTGCCGTGGCCTCAAATGTCTTCACGTTAGCGTGGTGTGCGAATTTTGAGAGTGGGGTGCCAGCTCAAGTTTGGCCTTGTCATGTGACTGGTTCTAAATTACGTTGAGTTGTCCACAGGTCTTTCCCGTCGGGGTTGGTCCCAGACCATCACCAATGGCTTGTTGTGTTGCTCCATTGTGACATTGTTTACAAAATACCATTACCAAAATACTTTTTCTCTCGCCTACTAGAGAATGACCTGTATACTTTTTGTTCACATTTCTAAGTGTCAGATTATATCTATGTCAAATGACAGTATCGATGTCAAAATGACAACTATATCGTTCCATGGATATGACATCAAAGGACCCTCTATATGTCCTTCCTTTTTGGTGTTCAACCATCGAGTTCCCTTTCTACATCAGTTTTCTTCTTTCCCCTTCAGGACTTAAATGACCATTCAATGACACCCCAGCATACTTAAGTCTGGGTTAAAATAATTTATTCTGGCCAAAAAAACTTCATAATTACTAATTAAAGATTTTAAAATGCTTGCAAAGACTTGTTAAATCTGGTATATTGCTGTACGTGTTAGTTCATGGGTAATTAACGTTTTGTAGGAGGACCAAGATCTCTTAGAGAAAAACTATTCTTGTATTAAAGAACAAATTTTTTTCTTAGAATATTTCAACTGTCCACATTTGTCCCATTTTATGTTGGAAAAATTCTGCAGATACAGCTGTGTGATGTTTTGTTTCTTAGTTTCTTGAATTAAAGTTTTCGGTTATTTCATTGCAAAACAATACATTGGAAAAATTTTCAATATAGCATGCATAAATCTAGAATTTATGCTATCATTAATAGTTTAATCTCTAGATACATAAAATTTTAAATTTGCTTCTGGTCTTTGCTTTTTGAGTATTCTTCCTTGATTTGCATTTATGTAAATCACTTAATGATTTACTGAGTATTTTCAGAACAACCCTAATTTTGTTTTAATATAGCCCTCCAGCTTCTTTATGAGGCCTTAGTGTTTTATGCACAGCCAGATGATTTTTATGAACCAAACATGTGCCTGATTGTAAGTTGTTAATTCCAGCGGGAAAACTGAATACCAGACAACACAGAACAGAGCTCGCAGGACTGTACAGTTTGATCGACGACCGAGTCAGCGTTACTCCCGTCGCCCAACACACGACCGCAGACGGGATCGTGAAAGGGACAGGGAAATCACAGATCAACTTGCAGAGGCTCTCAGAAATGAAAGAGGTTTAAGGTGAGTTACTGTGTCTGATATAAATGCTTTTAAGTAATAACATAAGTATTGGTTAACTCTCAAAATCAGAAACTGAACATTTGATAAAAATTTAACAACAATTAACATATCAGATTTAACATTTTGGACTTTGTTTAGAAATTCTTGTAAACGGTCTCTTACTTTTCTTTTATGTGTATTTCTGTTTATTAAATTTATTTCCCTCACTTTTGGAGAGCCAGTCTGTTAGCTCTCTGTTCAACAGGCTCAGGATTCAGATCCTGGTCAAGGCATGATTATTCATGCTGGTTTGGAATTCGCTCTAAGCTGTTTAGGTCCTGGTCTAATTCGCGTTTTGCAAAGTAAGGCCGTAGGGCAACAAACAATACCAATATTAAACATACCTATGTTCTGGAGGTAATGCAGAGTGGGTCATGATTGTATGATCTTTGGAAAATTAGAGAGTGGCAGTAAGGTAGGTGAAAATACAGCACATAGATATAGTAAGGAAAAATCTAAGTTTTATGGATAACGATTTTTTTTTCAATTGGCCCCCTCTGTATTTTCAATGGGTGCCCATTTGAGAAAATATTCAACAGGTAGATTATGTTTGCTACTTCTGATAACCAACCACATTTCACCCTGCTGCTGTGATCATTTAACATACAATAGTTCTTCCACTGAGGCTATGTTAAGCACAGTGCATCTACTGGCTCTGACATGAAACTCAATGGAATCAAAATAATATTTGCTATAACTCACTCAGGTGAACCTGAGATTACTTGATCCTGGACCAAATACATATAAAACATGTACAATGTTGCAAAAACCAAGCACATTAAGCATTTGTTTTGTCTTTTCTGTCTTATCAAAATATGATGCATAATCCTATCCTAGCCCCTTAAAGAGCAATGTATTCAGTCCAGCCGAAGACTATTGTGTACACAGAGGCAGGTGCATGTTAAATCTGTTGTAGTCTCAAATGTACTCATGTTAGTGTGGAAGTTTGGAGAGTGAGGTTGTAGCCTCTCCAAAGTTAATAATGAAACAAGAGAGTTACTTCAACAATTTATTTGGCCAATATAGTTGATTTCACATACATATGGTGGTCAACTTCCTCTTAATGCTTCCAATGCCTGGCTTTTAAACATTTTATATTCAAGACGCACATGCACATAACATGCCATGAGCATAGGCGCCGTGACATCACACTAGGACCGTCACAAGGTGCTAGCTCAGGTGTTGACCTCTTCATCTGACCGTAATTCAAAATTACGAGGTGTTGTCCTTGGATCTTGCCCTTAGATTGATCCTGTACCATCCCAATAGTATTGCTCCAGTGTGACGTCGATTTACCTACCTATCCCTATTACGTAGGATACAGAACGAATTAAGATTTGTATGCAAACCTAATGCTCTAATTTGTTTCCAACAGCGCATTGCCTACTACTGCTTCAGCAGGAGATGTAACTGAAATCGAAGTGGACGCTTCTACCAAACCCACGACTGCTCCGCCATCTTCCGTCGCGGAAGATCTGGCGTTGGAGCCAACCGCCTCGTCCGACTCGAAGAGTGCCGTCCCCCTTTCCAATGGAATGGTGAAGGAAAGTGCAGAGGACAGATTGGATAATCTTATTAAGTCATTGACCAAGGGCAAAGCTTGTTCAGAAAACATGGAAATAAATAACGAATTGGGCTCGGTGTCAAACAAAAAGAAGGAATTGAGTGATGTCGCTGATGCAGCTCGTAAGTTGCCTTTCAATATTCTGTGTTTAAATATGCTTTAAATTATGGATCTTGCCGAGAATTGTAAATACTTGTAGTAAAAATGGTGTGTCTGAAGAAGTTGTTGATCTGTAGCTTACTATTTGCATATACTACCCATTTATTTAAACTTTAAATCCAGATTTTTGTTTTGAGCCAATAAACCCTGAATTGAATCTTTGGTACTCTAATATACAGTTATCATATTTTATTTGTATTTCATCTTTTTGTTAGTACAATACAAAATCCGGAATCCTTCGGACATCGGTCCTTCCGTATATGGGATTATTTGCATTTTTGTCAAAAAAAAACTTAATCTAACCCACTACCCCCACCCCACCCCTCTCTGCATGAATTTTTCATTTGAAATAGTAAAGTAACAGATTATTAAACAGGAATAATAATTTAAAAAAAAAGGAAAATGCCTTTTTTTAACTTAATGAAACAAATTTTACTTGCAAATCTTCTCATTTTCTGTGTGGTATTTACTCTGAACATTTCCGTTCTTTTGCGTTGTTTCATTAATTAGGTACAGGTTTAACTCCTTGTTCTTTAAAAATTGTCTGAAAGTTGTAAAAATGTAAGAAAAACAAAAAACAAAAAAAACACTGGTTAGCAAAACGTCCAGATTTTGGACAATTCCGAATTTGGGACAGTGCTGCACTTCCTAGCGAATATCTACTTGCCCTCCTATCAGCCATTAGATAGGCAAACATTAAACATTTATTAGCCTTCTGATTACGGCTAGAGGTATCACTGGATTGACTTTCTGTGTTTCCCACAGTTCACATTATGAACAATGAGACAGTGCTTCCAACTAAAGGACAGTCCCTTTCAAAGGCCAGTAGCTGACAGCTTGCAAATGGTGATTGTCCTCACTGGTCAATTGAAAGGGTGACAAAAGAGTGGATTTCATGGTGTAACTGTTATATTGGCCATTGTCTAATGATGAAACCTTGCCATCATTGCCAACAACTTTTACAATAACCTTGTGTTCCAGTTTTGATCCGTTTTACTGTCAATTTTTGAATACCTCATCACCATTTTTGTCACAATTGTTGGGTCTACCCACAATTCGTCTCTTTACTTTCCTTTATTAATCTGGGCTTTTTTTTTCCATATTTATTATTCATCAGCCTTAAAGTTCCATTTCATGAAGTTTTATTATCTAAGATTGGGACATCCCCATCTTAGTTCTCATTTGGTCTTAACAAGCTTTTACATGTCCTTGTGGTTAAAATGTCTGCTTTTTTGTGTTTTAATATTAGGCAAGTCACTGGGTTGTATTCATTGCATAATTTGTTTTAATGTTTGCCTCGTTGCTATTCTGTTGTCTTTATTATTATTATTTTAATTTTATTACAGTACAAAGTCCCAAATCCGGAATTGTCCAAAGGTCCTTTCTGAGGTCTTTTACAAATGTTTTGGTTATTTTTCAATGTAATATTTCAGTTTTATTTTAGGTTTTAATCATGTTTTTGTTGAAATCTTTCAACTGCAATATCGTCTTTTCTATAAAACACATTAGAAATAACTTGTCTGATAGCTTCTGGTCCCAAAATATGTCTCTAAAAATGTACCACCAAGATTAATACACCGTAAATATGTTCCTTGAAGACTATCTGTATAGATGGTTGTCTGCTCAGTAAGTGGATTGTTTTACATTCGTTTATGGAGCTAGTGCTAAAGCCTCTTTACAGGAAAATTGAAAAATAAAATATTTTACTAATTGGAAGTATATCAATTCGATTTTAGTTCCACTCTAAATCTGCATACAAGCTATTTTAAGTATCTAAAATCAGAATATCCAAGTGTTAGGATTTGGTTCGTTTGATGAATTGGCATTTGGTTAAGAAACGCAGAGTTTTAAAAATAGGACGTTTATTCTTTATGAAAACACAGACAACGGACATTACATTTGAAAATTAAACAAATATAGACATTAAGTTTAACACAGCTTGAGCATAGGACAACACATCCACCCTCCTTCAGAGGACTCTACTTATTTCTTGCACACTTTTTACCCACACGACACTGTAGCCTTTCCGTTGCAGTTAGGAGTGGTGATCTCACACCAAGTATTCCAGAACGCAGGCAACTCCTTTGTGTACAAACACAGGTGAAGTGGTTACAGCCTAAGAATCCAATGTCCATACAGTCATGGCCCAGTAGCTCACTGTGCTAGCACCAGCGAGTTGTAGGCAGTGCACGTTTGATTCCTCCCTGGGTGTATTTGTTTCTTCTGTGTCAGTGAAACTTCCCTTGTGTGTGTATGTCCATTACTCGATGTTGCCTGTCGTATTTGGCCAAACTTAATCAAATGCCTGTTTCATGTAATAAGGAAAGGACTTTTATCTGCTTCAGGGTACAGTATGAGACTGTCATCACATCCAAATATTCCATTCTGGATTCAAAGGAAAGTTGCTGAGTTCCGTTTCCTGATTGAGCCCGATTATGGGGCAGTGGATAACAAATGACGGCTATTCACCTTGACATGCAGTTGTGTTTTTTCAATTTTGTTAACCATTAAAAATGGTGAAACAAATTAAGAGCATTTGCAACCTATTAGGCTTTTTCTGGTAGCAGAAAGTACTTAAAACTGCAATGTACGCCGCAAAACAAACAATCTTTGCAGAACAATTTTTCGGTATAGTGGTTAAGGTGTTAGCCTCTAGATCGGAAGGTTCCTGGTTCGAATCCGGGTCCGGGCATGGATGTTTGTAAGCGTATGGTGTAGAGACGGTGTGTTGCTTCGTCATCTGACCGTGGTTCAAAATTACGAAGTGTTGCAATACCTGTGTTGTCCTCGGATTTTTCCCTTAGGGGACTGATCCTGGACTGTCGTCAATAGCCCGTTGTGTTGCTCTAGTACGACGTTAACTAAAATTACCATTACCAGAACAATTTTTCCTTAATTTTATCAAACTTTTGGCCGATTTGTTTTCAATCAAACATTATATGATTAATTTTGTTGTTTATTATAAATATGTAATACATATTTAGCCAATAATTGTGTTTTAAATCTGTGTTTGATTTTAATGCGGTTTTCAAAATTTGTAAAAAATGCCTACAGAACAATTGCAATTGCTTGGAGTTGTGTTGCCGAACACTGAATATAATTCTGCACATGTGGGCTTTTCTATTTCCAAAAACACAAGAATGCCTCCTAGACGCAAAAGAAATATGTTGTGTTGGGTGAGGATACGATTCACACAGGAAGTTTCGTCACCTGGATCAGTTCTTTATCCAGTGGCCTCAGACTTGTATGAGCGCAGGATTATACGGCTACCGGAGAGATGGAGAGAGTTCATCAAACAAAACGGCACATACCATACTGGTTAAATGTAATTTAGTAAATAAAATAATTTTTTTCTATTTTTGTCAACAAAAAATGGGCAAACTTTTGCATCAACCCAATAATAGAATTCAAGGATATTTGAAAGCTTGATAAAGGAATGTCCAACACCCAGTATTTGTTCCATCAATTTTCATACATTTTTCAGGTCACCAGAATGTGGTTCTTGCTAATAAATCTACACCTGTTGCCTATTTTAGCTTCCTAAACTTCATTATCTGTTGGTTTTAATAAAATTCCAATTTCTTTAGAAGCTGATGACGTGGCTCTTTGCAAGAACAGCTTAGAACCTGTGCCATCCACCTCCACCTTGCAGTCAGGACTGGTTGGGATGAATAAAGATACAAACGCCTTGAAAAACAATCAGATGAAGGTCTCTGGTGTTGCAAAACCAATACCTGTAGATCAAATGAAATGCAACATCCTTAAAGCAAAGATGGAAGAGGAAAACAAAAAGGGTAAAAGAACATTCCAATTCCTTGTCTCTTTTACATCTCCATTCTGGAATTATATGAATATTTTATTTTTGCAGTATCTTCTGAGAAAGCCCCGTTGTCTGTAGAATTGAAGAAAGAAAAGCTTTTAGTCGAAATTGATTCAAATAAACCACTGTTGCATGTTAATGGGTAAGTAGTAGTTTTATTACCCTTTCACATAAAAATATTAATAAATGGTTTCTTGGCTTCTCTATTGAACTTGAATATTTTTTAATAAATTTGACTTGTAAAGCATTCGAAAGATGATACTTAAACAGATTTTTACTCTTTGGTTTTTCTGATTTTGGTCAAAATTGTTTTGAACGCGAGTAGGGGAAGGTGTTGTACTTTGGGACAGTTTTAAACAAATATTTTTTCTGCGGCTGTAACATAGCTGCAGTTTGTTTTCCATCAACTATTTACATTCATTACTTTTGGAAGAATTTGCCGTTTTTTATTTATTTGTACTTCGAACATTTAATTAAAGTAGATTACAAAGTAAATCAATTCCACACATACCAAATTCCTTATTTATAAAAAAAAATTGCACACAGTTTCAACATTTTATCGTTTGGCAACACTGACGTCCGCTATTTTAGTGTTTCTCTTGCTGTGATACGCTGTAATGTAGTGGGCCGAGTGTTATGCCTGTCAACACAACAAAACAGCCTAGTTTACAAATAGCTTTAATTTATTTTACAAATAACTTACAATAGTGATTTGCAACTCTTGTTTCTTGGGTACTGCAAAACAGGAAAAAATTCAACAATTGTGACCCCATAAATGATTTTCACTAAACAATCACAGCTCAGCTTGAGCTATCTAGCAGATCTCTGTGTCAACAGATTTTTCAGGGAATCGGTTAAAAAATCACCTGCACTCAAAAGCAATGCAATGGCTGTCCGAGACCATCTGCGCAGCCCGGGTAGATGAAAGGGGCTTAAACATTTTAGAAAACAGACTCTAACAAAGAACGCATTATAGATACAAAGCAAGGAATAAAAAATATTAGCATGGTACAAAGAAATTACGAGGGGAAAAAAAGGTGTGTCGTCAGGCAAATTTGTTAGATTTTATGAAGGCATCCACATCAAAATAACTTTTTTACGTTGTGCATTAATTTTTTTAATATTTTTTATGCAATGTTAAATATTTTTCTTCTAAACTAGTTTTTTGTTAATCCTTGGTCCCTATTAAATTAAATTTATATGCACTGAGTTGTGTGTAGTCCGACTTACGCGATTTTCCATCGGTCCCACCTATTCCGTAACATCAGTGTATTACTGTATTTGTAAACCCAGACGGTTGTATCAAAGGACAAAATAAGTGTTGTACCTTGGGATGTCCCAAGGTACAACATTTATTTTGTCCTGAGGTATAACTGGTTACTTTTACAAATGAACAGTATAGAAGTAGTATCAGGTTAAGTTTACATTGAAATCGTATCATCGTTGAGTAGAACAGATTTTTAACTAACTTAACCAACCCATAAAAATGAACTCGTAATCAGTGAAAATACAAGAATCAAAATTGAAAAATTCTAAATATTTATTTACCAGGGGATGTATTTCAATTAGTTGTTTAGCAATCACAAGCACCCATGAAGTGCCAATCTTTGTGAGAAGGTTCTCTGGTGGCAAATAGTAAACTACAATGTGTTAGTATGCTACTTACTCAAAAGGAGGCAGCACAATATATTATAAACTGTTTCAAGGTACAGCTGCCCCAAGGCACGACACCTTCCCTTATACTTTAAATATTTATTATGTTCTAACTCTTCTGCAATAAGTAATCAAGGGAAAATATAGCCATTTTTATTTTATTACTATATTGGTATGAGTGTATTTCTTCATTGTTTCTGTCATGTTGTATACCATTTACTAAATATTAGCTGAAATAGCAAATTTTTTACAATCTGGATTCAATCGAAAGGCACCCCATAGGGAACTAAAAGGCCTCAGGTTCTCCCACTGTTGCTCTGTGCTCTGAAATCTGCAAACACTCTTTAAAAAAAGGCATTTTATGAAACATTTCTATTCACTCAAATAAAGTTTGTCTCCAAAAAAAAAGATCCTAAATCACTAAAATTCAAGCCATAATGATAAGCATTTGCTTTAAATTACACTGATCATGATACTGTTTTTGGGATTATAAGATACACCTGAGGTAAATTGAAAGATAATTCATGTTAATTTTGTGGGGGCACTAATTTTTGTCTTTATATTAACATAACAAATTTGTATTCTAAAATAAAAAGTAATAAATTAAAATGCGGCTTTAAAACTAATTATAAAGCCAAATGATTTTACAGTCATTAACTTGTATTTCTTAAAAATATGCCCAGTCTTTTTATTTAGTTTTCAGCTTCATTTTACAATATTTTTATTTATCTTTTGTTTCCAAATTCTGCTATTTCAGAGAAAAGTCTCCTGATGATGTGAAGCACGTGGTTTCTAATGGAGCTGCTCTGTAAGTAAATTAAGATATCTTGTGTTACTTTACTCATTCAGTCTGTCATCATGTATATCAACTATTTCTTTGGAAATTTTAGAGAAACAGCCCTATCAAAGAAGGCTGGAACTGATCCTGATTCTGACCTTTCATTATCCTCTGTCGTAAGTTACAATTTTTATTCTAAACACGAATTACAATATTGGATTTTTGGAAATTTGACAAAATAAGTTTGTTATGCTTTCTAGGTAATAAACTAGTTGATTTTTAGTTTTTAACTGACTCGTTTTTACAGATCTCTTGTGTATGAAAATTAATTCAACTCAGAATTTGTTTGCCGAGCCTTGCAGTGTAATCATAGTTAATTTTTTAAATATTTTGTTTTGTTATTTTTTAATCCTGCAACATCACACAAAAAAGCATATTTTAAAATATGAACCAGTTACCAAACATTAATGTTACGTTACATGAAATACCCAAAAATTTGGTTCATCTGAAACATGTTTTCTCCTATAATTATAGCAATCTACTAATTTATCTCATTTCAAGTTTTGTCCGTTTAAGATACTTGTGAGCTGCACTTTTAAAAAATTTGAGTGTAAACTATACCCAGCAAAAATGTAATGCTCCTTTTGGTAAATATAGTTAAACAGTTTCAGGATCCAGTTCTATTACCTTTTATTATTATTTCTGAAAAATTTGCATTGTAGATATAATATTATATATATATATAAAATTAGGGAAATTTTGGTAACTTAAATGGCAACTATTATAATTGGTCCTATTTAGAGATGCGCGATTTCGAGTGCTTTTGAGAATCGAATAAATCATATTATCCAAAATTGTAATTTGAATAAAGAACCCTAGCGTTGTAATTTTTTTTAAACGGCACCAGCGTGTATACAATTTGAAATTAATGTAACTAATGATGTTTTTTGTATATTAAATTAATTTTTTTTTTGTTTTTTCAATTATATTTTGTAGAATTTTTTATGTATATTTGCATTTGATTTTGATGAATAGCATGATAATGTAGGGTCAGGTGTAAAAAGCCCACAGTCAAAACATTTTGTAGCATTCTCCAGTTTTTTCAATTGCTATTGTAAGAGTTCCACTAAGGGTTCCAACCTATACAATAACAATTAAAATATCTGTAGAGAAAAGGTACAAAGTACTTGTGGTAAATCGTCCTTTTACCCCATCTGACCCTAAATATATTTAAATATTGTTGTGCGGATACTGTATATCGATACCATTCATGGATCACAAGATTTCTTAAAGGTATTGTAAAATCAGGGAAACTTTTGCAAGACTACCGTGGAAATCAGGGAGCTTTTTTACATGGATTTTGTTGCCACCCTGTTGACTAATACCCGAGAAAAATTCCTGGTCTGTCCTTTTATTACAAAGGAGGAAGGACTCTAGATGGCTTTTTCTAGATAGCATAGTGGGTGCTCTTTTTAAGAGTATGGCATTCCGGAATGGTCAAAATCTTTTCAAGTTTGTCCCAAATGTAAGGGGCCTCTTGCCCAGTTGGAAGAATAACGAATTAGCAACCAGAGGGTTGTAAAATCAAATCCAACCAAAGACCATCATGTAAAAAAGGACTCATGCGTGTTATATATGTCATAACCTCAAATGTCCTCGCATTAGCATGGTGTGGAAGTTTGGAGAGTGGGTGCCAACTCAAGTGTGACCTCGTCTTCTGACTGGTTCAAAATTATGTGGTGTTGTCCTTGATCTTTCCCTTCGGGATTGATCCCGGACCATCACCAATAGCCCTTTGTGTTGCTCCAGTGCAACATTAATTAAATGCCTACTTACATGCCTATAGCAATCATTCTTTCCTATAGTAGAAGGGGCCCTTTGGACTTATTTCGGAATCATTAGGACATTATAATTTCTTTGAGGACAAATGACTTGTTGAACCTGGTCTAGCAGGAGGCTAGACCTGGAGCAATGCGAAACAACACTTGTGCTTTAGCTTATTTAAATCCTGAAACTATAAGCGAATGATTTTCATCTCTTTGAGCAAAAAACTAATTTCTACAATTTTGTGGTTCATCTAATATTTTTTACCAGCATGACTAAACTATGCATGTTTGATCAATTTACGAAAAAAACCTGTGAAATTATTTCCTCAGAAGTGACTTTTTAAAACTCTTTTCGTATTATACTTTGTAATTAAAGAGTAGAACTCTCAATTATTCATAAAGTAATACTTGAAATTATATATGAACACGCTCCTCGGGTTTAAAATAGCATTGAAATGAAATTAATCTTGCACAGCTTATACCGCTGCACTATCCGTAAAGTATGCCAGTAGTGCCATTCTTGCAGCATGCTAATTGAATATCAATGCTATAAATGGCTACTTTTATTTTCCTTTTGAAATGTAAAATAGTGGAGTGCTTTACAAGATTTGTGGAAACGAATTTTTACGTTTTTATATTCCTTCTAGTTTGTTCCTCCAAGTGATTATTCAGATTTACTTATAAAGTTTTCCTTGTGTATAGTCACTTACAATTTTATTGAATAAGACATAGAGTGCAAGCTCTGGGATTTAAAATATGCTGTGTTTTACATTGATCAGAGAACAAGCATAGATTTCTTCCATTTTTGTTATGTTAAGATGTTAATGTCTTGCATGTTATTTATTTTAATTGTTCTTTTATAAAATACCCATGTGTGTTTGATGTTTGCATATATAAATGTATGTTTGTGCTATTAGATGTATTGGATTAGATCCTAGTACAGGTTGCAGTAGTCAAAGTTTGCCAAATGGACGGCTTTCAGCAATGCTAAAAACCATTAGAGATGGGTTGTTATTCTGATAGCAGTTAAAATAAATAACAGTATTATTGTACATTTACAATTGGAAACTTATCACACAAGAAATGTTGAAAACCACTTTTTAAAATCGCATAACTTGATTACAAATATTAATGTGTAAATTAAATTAATTTGCTATTTGCACTTGTTACTAAGTGTTAATGAGATGTTAAGATTAGGTATTCATAATAACTAATTGCAACTTAGCAATAACTGTTAACATAAAATAACAGTTTTTCCAATCTCTATTATCCTTTGGCTGTGTGACAAATTAAAATTGCACAAAAACTGTATTGTTGGCTATGATTTTTCCGATGGTGAATGCTATGTGAATGTTTGTGTTGCTACCTTTAAATCATGCATTTTGTTCCTCCATTCACTCCAACAGGTCCCTCAAACTAGCCGACTCGCAGGAAAACCCGTACCGCCCCCTCGGACCGTAGGCATCACCCTCACCTCCGACCCCATTAAGCAGGACTTCCACATGGAGGATACGTCCATCCCTCTCGTACCTTTACGACTTCCTCTTCCTTCTATAACTCCTACCTCTACGCCATCTTCTCCCGCCACCGATCAGCCTGTCCAGGTGAACGGCGCACCTCTCGCTAACCCCACTAACCCTCCCAAGCTAACCCCTCACAAATCGGTCGAACTAACCAAACTCCTGGAGGATGCGGTGCAGCAGATGAAGTCTATGCACCTGTCCACCGTCTCTGATACTAACAATGGTAAGGTCTCTCCCCCGTCTACTAACGCTCCCCCCTTTGCGATGCCCGACCCGGTGGCTCCTGCCAAGGCCCAGAGCGACGAGGAGCCGGGGAAGGACGACGGGAAGGAGAAAGTTCGTGTGGTCACTGTAAGTGTTGTCAAAAATCCTGCTTTTTGTTAGATTTCTGTGATTGTGTGTGCAATATGATTGTATTTTTGTGCAGTCTAATTTATGTCTTGATATTGTTTTGTGTATTTGTCCTGTTACCGAAGAGTCCACTTAAAGACCGCCGCGTACAAAGGAGCTGATACATGTTAAATCCGTCTTGGCCTCAAATGTACTCATGCTGCTGTGGTGTGGAAGTTTGTAGAGTGGGGTGCCAGTTCAGGTGCTGCCTCGTCATCTGACTGGTTTTAAATTATGTGGTGTTGTCCTCGAATCTTTTCCCGTTGGGATTGATCCAGGACCGTCGTCAATAACCCATTGTGTTGTTCCAGTATGACATTAATTACAAATATGTACCTACCTGTTATGGAAATCTATGCATTGATTTGATAGCCTTGAACCAAATTTGACTATGTAAACAGCAGAATAGACAAATGTGTGTTTTTACGTTGTAATTTTCCCAGCTTTGCAATGCTTGTTGATCAATTTATAAGGCCATTTTTAGTGCCTTACGTTTTTTTATTCTTGCAGGGCTGCTACTGATGACTAAAAGTAAAATTTTAAGTGAAAACACTAAAACTTTATCGAGTTCTTGAAAATATTTGCAACAAAAATTTGGTCTCTCTTTGCTTTATTTATTTATTTTATTTATTTTTTCAATTAATAATGGACAGAAAAATGTTTCTCTGGTTTTTATTTTGGAGCAAAAATTTTCCATGGTACCCATTTTGCAGATTTAGTGCTGATCTGTGGCAACCTTGAAAGAAAAAACTAGAATCTGGTTGCTAGATTGTCATGAAAACCTGCTAAGAAAACATCTAGTTTCTGATTTAAAATTTTAATTTCTTGACGAGATCTTCAACATCTGTTTCATGTTTAATTGGCACATTTTGTGTTTAAGTCTTCTATTTTGTGCCTGAGCAACTAAAATAGGATTTAAGGGGAGACTTTTTTTTTTGCTACTATTACGTAAATTTATGCTGCTGTTTTACAAGTGCTTTGGCTGGCAGTCCTGTTCATGCTCCATCTACATCTAAAACTATCAGAAATTAAGCCATGATTGTTCTCCATATCTGAGAACTTTGCACCACAATACCCCAACCTACTGTATCTGGAATTTGACTCTGCATATTCAATAAAATCCAAATATTCTAATATGGCTTACTCAATAATTAATAGCAATATTTTTTTTTAATTTATGCATTGAACTGACTTATAAAATCATATACTGTGTTCAAAAATTGTTTAAAGACTTCACTGATGGTTACCATTAGTAAAAGAGCATTGATTTTCCAATTTTAATCCTGGGCCTCATTAGCCCAGCGGTTGGAAAAGTGCGAATTGGCAAATGGAGGTTTGTGTGTTTGAATCCAACCAAAGACCATCATGTTCAAAGGGGGTTGATGCACATTAAATATGCTGTGACCCAAAAGTCCTCATGCTGGCATGGTGTGGATGTTTGGAGAGTGGAGTGCCAGCTCAGGTGTGACCTTGTCATCTAACTATCGTTCAAAATTATGTGATGTCCTTGGATCTTTCCCTTCGTGATTGATCACTAGTCAAATTTTAATTAAAGTACCTACCTACCATTACCAACCACCAATTTTGCCTCTACAAAATTTTCAAGATTGACCCGATAAAATCTTAATGTATTAAGATATATATTGAGTCTCTTCTCTACTGATTTCATTGCAAAAGTTTTGAGTATCCTAAGTAATATCAGTTTTAAAGTATGCAGCATTTATTTTGTGACTGTTTATCGGTCTTGTTGCTAAAACATAAACTTGCTTCCTAAAACTTATTTTAAACATACTTTTATTTCTCAAAAGTTGTGCCAAATTTGACTGCTGTTTCGTTACAGGAGACGTCATTTGCTGGCGCAAATCCCATCACGCGTTCCGTGTCCTCGGCCAGCGAACGCGATATTTCCGTCCAAGCCATCATGCGTGTCACTTCCAAAGCGTCGCAACTGTCACCGTGGCACGTCGACACCAATGGAATAGTAAGCCCCGAAAACGCCAGCATCCGTCGCACTGTGATGACAACTGAACTTTAACCTCAAATTGTACAGATGGGAGTATTTTGTAGAAAGCATGTTAAACTGGCAACCACCAAGGAATTTTTTTGACCGTGGCTTGTTTTTTAAAAAAATTGCTTGCCTGCTTTCTACTTGACAATGCAACTTATAGCTCCGTAAGTCTTGTGTGGTAAGCTATTGAAATGGGCATTGATCTTCTGCAGGGTACGAAAACTTTGTTAAGAAACAATGAGTGTCAAGATTTTTTAGGGCTCGTGTGTGTTATTTGGAAGAAAATCTAGTGGGACTAGATTTGTCGTTCTGATAGTGTGAAAAGGTTAGCTGGTTATTGGTCCACTTTGCTCTTGAATTGCAAAGCGGGCACTTAATATGCATTGTTTTAACCAAGCATATTCTGCAGCTATTATAATGTTAACTTTATGTGTGATTGTAAATTTATAAGGAAGTGTGTACATAATTGCCAGTTACTTTTCTAGATGAAATAACGGACCAAATATACTCTGAACCTTGACTTTGTGATTGCAATGTTATTCCGTCCATTTATATACCTTTCAGCTTATTTAATTATCAAACATAATTTTTTCGTAGTCTGAAGTTGCAATTCGTTGTTTCCTACAAGATTTGTTTGGGGCAGAGGGAAATGTTTCATGTATAATTGTTTTCTTCTATTACATTCTTTTTTTTCCATTGCATTTATCTTATTTTTCTTTGTGTAATATTTAATTTTTTTTCCTTCGTTGTAAATTTAATTCCAGGAAAGCTTTTATCCATTTTATGTATTTTGTCTCTTGGAACTTTTACTGTGAAATCATCCATAAATTTTTTCAAATCATAGAATTTCAAAATTTTAGCTTTAATAGTGTTTTAAGCTTTGAAAACTTTTAAACATTGATCTGTAAACTATTCTATTTAAATCAATCAAGTTTCCTTTTTTAAATATTTGCCTAGCATTGTAGTGATGTGCATATTTAGAAATGATTGTGCCAAGATATTCGTTTGCCATACATAATTACGTTTATGTTCATTGTCATACGCAAATTGTCCATGTTATATGTTGTAGTGTTAAATTTATCTCAAGGTTGAGATATTTTGTAAATTCTGTATTTTGTAAGTAGTTGTTAAGATCGATTATTTTGTATGAAATCAAGAAAGTTCCATTTGGAATAAATATCACCTTTCAAAAACACTTTCTTTGTCTTTTCTTATGTGCAAGATAAAAAGGCTTTACATTGAGGCATGAATATATATGGTTGAAAAATACTATTTGAAGAAAGTTATGAATTTAAGTTTTCAATATTTGTTTTGCTTCCAATGGTTAGAAATTACCAGAAGGTCTAGCGGTGTCAATGGCAGCTAAACATTTTCAATCCAAAATGTCACACAGAAAAACTTGACAAGTTCAAAGAACAACCAAAAATATTTGAATTGAAGTTTTAATGGATTTATTCCATGATTTCCGAAAATTAATATCTAGAGTATTTACATATTTTTAAAATTTGGTATGACTAAAAAATGAACACTTTACAATGCATGTTTTATTTTTTCAGTTTTTTTTTCATTTGTAATTTAATTTGTTTTAGTAAATACCAGTTATTGTTTTGAAAACGCTGTTTTGAGCCAGACAATATAACTATAAAAACTTGCAAAAATTTTAACATACAGTATTACAAAATGTTAGACGCACAAGACAAATCATTTGCATGGTAGAGTGGGCTGGTATGGAATTGGGAGACAATTTTTTTATATGTACTTGTGTATATGCATTAGAGATGGGCTGTTATTGCAAAATAAGTTACCAAATATGTTGTGTTGATAAATATTGGAAGTAGCAGCAAAACAAAAAGCTAATATTAACTGAATTTGTAAGATATTTAATGGCAACCGTTAGAAATTTACGTTAATGTCAATTTCTAACTGTTCATTATAAGTTTTTATTACTATTAGTGGTTTATCACAATTTTGTTAGCAATATTATCACAAAAGATGTTTTGTCTACGTCTGGTAAAAAAGTATTAATAATGTCAATTTTTATTGGCATTTGTAGTTGATAATGAAATGCTATTGACAGAAATAACTGCAATTAGCAATAATGCTTTCCTATAACAGTTCTGCCCATCTAGCAAACATGTATTCCTGAAAAAAATGACCTTTTCTGCTGCTTTTTGGAGAATATTCGAGCTAGCTTCTGTAAAAAATGCTTTGAATTTAACTTGTGGTTTTACTTTAAAATATTAGCGTAGAAAAACTAAAAATCAGTTCAGAAACTTAGCCAAGAAATTGGGGTGTTTTTTTTTTCATGTATTAACTTTCTGGTAATTACAAGTTATAATTGAGTAAAATCTAAGATTGCTTCTCAAATATTTTACAATCACTTAAAGCAATAAAAAGTAGCTGTTCTAGTTCTGCAATTTCTTTCATCTTTTAATAAGTAAAAAAAAATCAGTCCTGCATTTCAAATATTTACAAAACTTGTAGACAGCTTGCAAAATAATGGATCAAAATAACTCCCAAAACTAGCTTTTGCGTTTTTAAGATATATCACTAGAAACTGAGGAATACAATTTATTGATCATGCTATATGAAAAAATGAATTATGCAGTTACTCTAAATCTTTACATCACATCACTTATTTTCTTATGTTGATTAACATGCTTTAATTCTACTTTTCATTGTTTTAAGAAAATTGAACATGTTTTAACTAGTTTTGGTTTCCCATCCCTGATTAACATGTTTTAGTTCTAAAACTTAATTTTATTTTTATTGATCACTGACTGTGGTGTTCGATTTGGAATTTTCATTTGCACTGTTTTAACAGTGATTGGCCTTTCAAAACTTCCCCTAAATGTATGAATTTTAATAAGGCCCTTAAATGCTGAAACAAAATTTATTTTCAACATTTTTTCAAATGGAACATATAAGTATAAATTGAATGAGGGCTTATCACAAATTATTTATTATATCACATTTCTTGTGCACACATAAATACAAAAATATCCACGTAACACATAAAAATAATACATTTAAATCCAATTTTGATTTTAGTTTTCCAGAGTAAAACAGCAATCAAAGAATTCTGTAAACGTCCAAAACAAGAATTATAAATAACTTAAAAATGGTTACATTCAAAATAATATGTTCAAATACAACTCAAAATTTTTTGTTCTATTCCAAATTGTAAACAGATTTGTAATATTAGTTTCGAAATAAGAACTATTGCTGCATGTACATAAGAAGGTAACAAAGCATAAATTTCTGTCAATTTTAACAAAGGTAATCTTAATAAGCTAATCTCAAGTTAATTTTAATAAGCTAAATATAAAATTTCCATCTTTAAATTTTAAAAGTCTGCAAAAAAATAGAAATCTGACTTTCAAATGGGAGTTTTTACTTGATCGAAATTATATTGTAATCTTTTCTGATGATATACATTCTATGTAAATGCAAATAAATAAGACATCACAAAACACTGAATACTTATTTCCTGGAGAGTTTAAAAAACTACATAGGTTATAGGTTTCCTGGAGAGTTTAAAAACTACTAAACAATGTCATATAAAAGTAATTGCCAGATCACTGCCCGAGCTTATCCTGTTTAGAGGGAGTAAAAATAAATATTTTTACAAAGAAAAAATTAGACAAGATAAATTCTACCTCATAGCAACTGACAAAATTTGCTTAAAATGAAGTATGGATACTATTAATCGTAGGCAAGTGAGTGGTCTGATGAATTTTGAGTATGGGACTTTTCTCATTCATTAACAAATCTGAACATTGTTAGTAGTTTTAATATTTATTGCATGTTCAGATTCTTTCGTGGGTTTCAGGTATTTTTAATATAACATGCTTTAAATGGAACCACATTTCCAGTTCTGAAGATACTCTTGTTCTAACGAAAGATGTATTTCTACATACTTTTCTTCACACTGCTGCTTAATAGGCTGACAAAATCTCATAACAAGTATCCCACCACAATGAACAATTATGAATGAGCATTAGCTCTAAGGGTGAAATATTTGAGTGCTCTGCATGCACATTTGAAGTGGTGAAACTGTTTTTATGCATTGGAATTCACAAACTCAACACTTCCATCGAAAAACATGCTCTTTAAAATGTTTGTCAACAAGTTTAATTGGGCAAGTTTTATCTTCTACACAATCCTCAATCCAGGGCGATTTTAAGTTAGAGCCAAACTTCTAGTCAACATGACGAATTTCAAAAGGATATGTCCACATGCTGTCTGGACCAACTTTCACTCCTCTCGAGATCCTCTGTGTTTAATCTTTAAGATGCAGTAGCTATCTATCATGCATATCTACATCTAAATACATGCTTTCTTACACAAACCAGTTCTTCATCAGGTTCATTCTGCATGAGATTTGTTTTCACCATTCGAAAAGTCATTCTGAAAGTAAACAATTTTTCATTTCACTGAAAATATTATAGGTATATACTCAGCACACAAGAAAATGTTGGGGAAAAGCTTCTACTTACGATGGCCAGTTGTTTTCCTATATTTGCAACAGTGATGCCACCAGAGAATCCAACGCTAGGAAGCCAAGATCTCACATAGAGAAATTCTTTTTCTGTATAGCTGTATATTAAATTACTAAACGTTAGTATAGCAATTTTAATGCATTTGAGAAATTAATGTAATGAGCAGCAAGTGCATTGAGACACTTAATGTTAATTGCATTCATATATATTTTGTATGAATTTCTGCTGGTATGGGGATATGGACCATAAGTCATTCCAAGATAATAATTCATGTGATAATTCTACTTTCATATCATTAATGTAAATTTTCATTGAGCAAAAATATCTTGAGCATTGGAAGACATGGAACCCATATTTGAGACCTTAGTATGCATTATTTAAGTTACCAACACACACAAGTTCAAAATTTAGTCAAATAAACAAGATTAAATTGTTGCATTGCTATAAAAGTCAACCCACTTTTTCCTACATCTTGTACTACTTTGATAAACAAAACAAATACATAAAATATAATTTTCTAACTGGGTTTTCCACTTTTTCCCAGCAGGTGAAACTTCTCTGTAGTTGACAGAAAACACTTTTACTGAGTATTTATTTTCAGATATTAAGACTAACTTAATGGCAACATGATACACAGAGGAAAATTTATTTAACTTGAACACTATTAGCAACAAGTTAAATAAAATCTTAGAATAGAGTATGGTTTTTGTAAAGTATGCCGAGTTGATGAGCAATGCCTAAGTGGATTTTTTCAGGCTGCCATTACTGTTTGGCATGGCTTGGAGGTTACAAACTGAGACTCTTTATGACTGTTATTTCCTTTCCTACACTACTTAAGATGAAGTTTCTAGGCGTGCATTGCATTAAAACATTTAATTTTGGGGCAACATACAAGTAGTTTATAGATTTGTACATTTTTAGTAAATACACTAGTTTTATAGACATGATATCAAAGGACTCTCACATCTTCCCCTCCAGTCTGTCCTTCAAGTTCTTTCTTCCCCTAAATTACTTTCGCTCTTTTCCCATGAAACTCGGATAATCCCATAACTCAGACACCCACCACCCTTGGGGATCAAATAGTCTCTTCCAGACAATGTTCTTGTCTGGTCAGGGAACCTCATGTATTCTAATGCCACAATATAAACTTGGTGTGTTCCTATGATGAATCAAGTCTTGGCTCTGTGGGTACCCCCTATGTTAACAACCAGGGAGATGTATGTGGAGCATGCTTGATTACTCCCTGGGTGTATCTCTTCTGTGAAAGTAAAACTTCCCTTGTGTTAGTATACCCATTACTTGATGTTGTCTGTTTTATTCTTGGCTAAATATGGTCCTTGTGCAATAAAACTCAACCCAACCTATGAATCACAACTCCACTCATATAGTTTTTTAATTGACAGTCCAGGCTATCAGAGCAAGAGTGGCCTAACCCACTTCACCCTGATAATTTGATTACCTTTTATTAAGACCTCTTATTTTTTTTTTAAATATGCAGATATATTAGAACATCAAATCATATTGTGGATAAATAAAAATATATTTAAATTGGTGCAAAGAAAGTCACATTTATTTCCATTGGGTATGTTGGTTAGGCCACTCTTGCTGTGATAGCCTCAGTGTTACGCATCTTGTATACTTCTTAAATGGTTTATTCACCACCAAGAACTAAATTGCTTCTTTTAATTAAATTGATGTCAAATTCACTTTGTACTTACATGCACACTTCATGATAAACAAGCATTTGCGTCACAAGTGTTGTCAAGGCAGCAACGATGATTCCCATTCCGAACCCAAGGGTTGTTCGATCAAAATACCACCATAAGATTACAGACAGCACGGCTAGTGATAATGCCAGTTGAAAATTGCTGGGAAAGTCAATTTTCTGACAGCATGTTAAAGAAAATGAATATTGGAAAACAAATAAAACTGCCATTGCGTGGTTATTTTTTCCAAATTTTAAAGCACATTTTATTTCTACCTTGGTTACACCAAAGCTACACAAATGTTTTGGTTTCTATAGCACATGCATAGTAAATCAAAGTATTTTTTAATAGCCACTGCAGTACTTAATCACTGCGTGGCTAGCACAGCGTTGCCCGTGCCCGTGGTGTAAGGTATTAATCTGGTGTATATTTTTCCGCAGATTTCAAATTCGATTGAAAATATATTCAACTACAAAATTATTTATTTAAAGAAAATCATATTTTTAGGTATAAATCTGAACTGAAATTTTCCGCAGATTTCAAATCCGTTGAAATTTTTACTCCATCTTTAATGGTCTAGGAGATAGAAAAAAGAACTGACTTCAGTTAAATACAAATATTGATGACCAGCTAAAAGATTTATTGTCTGGCTGGAAATTTATTCCTCCACGCAAAATCAAAGCGGAGATGAAAAAAAATAATTTTCTCAGCCTTCTACTGTTGAAAAGAACTGGGCATGTTTCTAAACACTGACTGCAAGGTCACACGGGTAGAAAAAGTTCTCCTCATTTAAAAAAGCGGTGGAGATTAAAACTATTAAATTCATTTTAAAATCTTTTTAATTGAATTTTAAAATTCGCTGTGACCCAAAAATTGCAAATAATTTGAACTACCTGTGTGCTAAATCTCATTGCTGTAAGTGCCATAGAATCATCAGGATTTTGTGGCTCCAAACAAACATTTCCTTTTATAATATTAAATATGTTCCACTGATAAAGGATACAGCATAAGCTTCATTTATGCCAACAAACATGGCCACACATCGTAAAACAGTGGACCATTCTTGATTCACATGTGGATCAGCAGTTGTACAATTGAGACAGGGATAGATCAAGCCAACGAAAGCTAGAAAATAATTGATATTGTTGATGCAAATACTGCCTCAGCAATTCCTGTTATGCAACTAAATCTAAATATTTTTTATATATTCAAATATAAAAATATAGTAGAAAGCTGATAAAAAACTTTTTACTATAGAATACAATAGAATGGTGGAAAATAAATAATTGTTATGAGTTATTTCATGTGAGGATAAATCAATAATATAGTACAAATTTACAGTTCAAAATATAAATACATAAAATCTAAAATTTAGAGTTCAGTACTTAATCAAATGGAAAACAGATAAAAGACATGCTTTAAATTAAAAAAATCATTACTGCCATATATTAAACTTAGATACTTTTTCTTTTTTTAATTATGATCCTAAAGAATAATTTCTCGATCAGTATTCGAGAAACACTTTATTATAAGTTAGCCTCAATTCAATGAATCTGACAACCATTATTTCGTAAGTTTTAATGGATGCATTTTAAATTGAAAGGTGAGTCACAGAATACACTTCTATTTTTAAAGCTATATGTGAAGTCTAGGCATACTTATTTTACAAAAATTAACTGCACCTACAAAGACTGTTCATTAAAAAAAAATAGACATAAAATTCATTTTAATGAGGAACAGTTCTTCAGCAATATAGTCCAGACCTATAGCTTCCTGAAGTACAATATCCGAAGGCAACTAGGTTTTCCTCCTATAATGTGTTTGTCTTTTTTACTAAACATATAATGAACTGTCAGCTGAAATCTCAATTTTTCAAGACGCCAGTCAACCTTGTTTCAACCAACATTAGTTTCATAAACGTGAGCAGTTTTTATATAAATATTCTCACCAGCAAATGTCTGATGCTTTATTTTCAGATTCTGTATTGCGGAACACCTGACATCTCGTGGAATTAGGGGGAACCAGTTAAATATTACGGCTACCCTCACAGAAAGCCATTACTCCCTTGGCAGCTGTGAAAATCACTGCTATATACACAACAAACAGCTATAATCACTCATAGTTATACCTGATCCAGAGCCACAGAGTAGCGACAACCACCACCTAGAGCAAAATACGTCGTGAGCGATGTTTTCAGTATGTTGAGACATGGAATATCTCCGCGCTTGAAGAACACTCAATACAAAGGTAAAAACGGTTCCAATCAGGAATAAAACAATTCCTCTCCACACTAACTGGCTCGCAGTTCTCATTTCGAAGTTTTCTTCTGAAAGTAATTAAATACAATAAGACAAAGCACAGTGATAATGTGTTATACATTGATGTAAATTTGTACAGTATTTTAGTATCGAAAACAAATGAAATACAAATTTCAGAAATTAAAAAGTTTAATATTCACAGAATAATGCGCAAAAAAAGGTTGACAAACAATAATTTCATAAAATGCAAAACTTACGATACCTTCAAAAAATAAAATATTCACCAGCAAAGCGAAGTGTTCTTTCAATCGGTGGAAACAAAGGTTTTGAAAGAGCTGATCAGTGATCTGGAGAAAATTGCCCGTCTGTCAGAGTGAGAGAGTTTCCGAAATACATTTTCAAGCCGTCCGACACCGAAATCAGACCACAAACACGCCACAAATCAAAGCATACTAGCAGACATGTCGTCAGTGTTGATGGAAACAGGTGATGTAGCTGATCCAATGAAACAACACAACCATTCCACAGCTGATTTTCATGACCAATCATAGATCGTTAAAGCCACGCGATAGATTTGACAAAAAAAAAAGTAAAAGTTTTAGAGTAAATCCCGCTAAAATCCCCATTAAAAATACAATTCTAAAAATAAAAAGGAAAAATGAAAATATGCCAAAATTAAAAGTTTCTTGGAATTCGGACAATTTCTCCAAAGTTGTTTACCCATGTTCATAAAACGAAAACGAAACTATTTTAACGGTACAGTTTATTAGGTCGATTGTTAATTTACGTCTTTCGTTGTGTTGCCTCCAATACTCCGTTAATAAAAATTACCTATCACTGGAGCAACACAACAGACCATTTTAGTATTTAAAGAGAAACTAAAGAAAGAATGTAATGAACACGTGAGGAAATGATGGTAGAGAAACAATCCAAAGACAGGTTTTAATTACTAAAAAGATTTTATGTATCGAAATTTTAAATGATTTGGAAATTTTAAATCACTTCTCTGAGTAAATAGTTTTTGGTTCGAATCCGAGTCAGTGCATTGATATTTGTAAGCATATGTCCGAAAGTTCTCACTTTGTGTTGGTGTGGAAGTTTTGAGAGTGGAGTGCCAGCTCAGGTATTAATTCGTCATCTGAACGTGGTTCAAAATGACATGGTCATGTCTATGCACATGGTGGTGTCTCTTAAGAGATTGATCCCTGGCCGTCATCAATAGCCCGTTGTGTTAGTAGGACGTTAATTAAAATTACCTTACCTAACCTAAGAAAAATTTTTATGAATGACAGAAACTAATTTTGTTTTCTATGGTTCATTTTAGTGTGGTCATCCACACAGTGTAAATAGCTATTTACTCTGTCATCATCCACTATGAAGTATCCGGGATTGATCCCGGACCGTCACCAATTGCCCATTGTATGTGTACTGGTAATGTAGGCCTTGTGCGACGTAAATTCAATCATCTACCTCTATCAATATGAATAAATAATGTTGAACTAGCCTTAAAATTTTATTAAATCCTAATTCAAGTTTATTTGAGCTTTACTCGATAACTTAGTTGTGTGATACAATTTATTTGTGAGCATCCTTTGGCAATAGTCTGAAATATTTTGTAAACAAAAACGCTCACCTTTGCATTCCGGTCTTCATTTTCATTTTCTCTCGTGGTTCGGCGTTAGCGTTTTGAAGCTCTCCTAATTTCTCTACGTTTCTTTACATCGGTATTTAAACCCTTTCTTCTAAAACATGGGAGATTCAGTTCTAACGTAAGTTTTATTTCTGTCTGATTTTTAGTATCTAAACTTTTTGGAGACAATTGTGCTTATCCATTTTCCCGCGCTTTGATGTTTTAAAAGTTGTATTTCTTAAAATGAATAATTATTGCTTAATCAGTAAAAGTAGATCATTCGATCTACCTATCGTTGCAATCCGTCATGTAAAATTAATACAAAATTTTTATAAAACTGAAATATCTGAATGATTTATTTTCTTTTTAGTAAAGGTCTTCTCCTTGGATTAGGAAATCCTTTGCTTGATATATCAGCTAACACTGATCACAGTTTCTTAGAAAAGTATGTATTTCCTATTTTGTAATTTTTAAAGAAATGTGTGATGGCTGATTTCTTTAACTTTGATAATAAACTGTATCTTAATTCCATTTAAACTATACAATTATTTATGTTTAGGTACCTCGTTTGTAAAATTCCTTCTGAGTTTAAAGATTAGCTATTTTGCTGCATTTGTTTAATAAATGGTAGTTGGTGGTTACCATTCAATTAAGTATAACGTCTTCTATAAATCTATATGCATGAAATGTGCACAAGGGAAAGTAGTATATCAAATTGCACATAAACTTAAATCTATAGTAAAATTTTACCTTGGATACCAAGATTACATTTTGTTGTAGACAAGTAAAAACTAGTTATCTCTTTTTTTGCACAGAAAGACTAAAAGTTGTGAATTTTAAATTTGTTGTATTAAAAAAAGCTACTGGCACGAAATTGCTGAAATTTTGCATTATTGTTTAAAAAGTACTGAATCATTTTCCATCAAAATATATGAAGGTAAAAAATATATGAATATTGGTATTCATAATTTTTAATATTAATTTTATAAGTAATATTGAATATTACAAATTATGTGGCTTCATTGGAAATTATGAATTTTTGTACCATTTTATATGAAGATAAATAATTATTGCTAAATCAGTCATCACACACATAAGTAGATCATTTGCTCTATCCCTTACACATATTTTATTCATATATATTCACAGATGTATCAATTCACAGATTATTATTCACAGATCCTATTAATTGGTACCTATAAATTTCCTTTCTGTAAAGGACATGCCAAGGAAGTGGTGTTTAATTTTTTTTTCACAACTCTACAATCATGATATGTTGAAAATGTATGCCTCTTAAAACTAGATTTCGAATACTAATATGGTGGAAAATGGCATAAATGGAGCAAAACAGCAGGAAATGTAATTGATAAGCCTTTAAAGGGATTTATTTCATAGGACAATTCTTTAAAGTGGTTTGTAAGGACATTTTTTAAATAAGTATGTGAGTGTTGAAATTTTAAGAAGTGTGCAACCTTATAGCTTCATTGGTAACAAAAGGGAACTAAACCTCTAGAAAGGAACAATTTGATGCAAGTTTTTAGAATAATTTAAATTAGTGTTTTTATTTCCTTTACAAACTTAAATGGATTACATACAGTGGATACATAGAAGTTAAGTAAACAAGTTTAATTAGTAATAATTACACAAATAGAATTTAAATTGATGTATTATTGATGTTCATTTTGATTAATTAATTAAACTAATTAACTGATAATTAGCACTTTTTAACACTAAAGGTGATCATGATGATAAAAAATACATACATTGTCGTTTTGTAATTCATCATACTCTAAAAAAAATAATATGACTATCAAAATACTTATAAAATTCATTCTTGACCTAAACACTTATAGTAAGTCTTTTAATAGCTGTGTTGTAAAATTTGTTATTTGTAAGTTAATAAGTTTTTTCTCTAAGCTGTCGTTATGGACTGTTATTTGTCTTTTGGCTAATCTAGCGCTTCTAGAGAAAAGTTCAAAAGCAGTTTGAGTGTTTCCAAATAACACTTTTAAAAAAATCCTTTAGAACTCAGTAACAATTTATTTCTCTGAAGAACCAGAAGCTTAGTGCTGATATTCAAGTTTAGTTAAATTCAGGAGATTGGGAATATACTGTAGTTTGATGTTAAGTTGCACACTGCACATACAAGGGTTGATTTTATAATTTTTTGTTGAAGCTAAAAATATGTGTGTGTGGCAATTATACCTTTACACATGTGGAATAGGACAGGACATGTATCACTTTGAAGAGTAAATGTTCAGTGGGAGAATGAACTGCATTGAGTTTCCAAAATCCTCTTATGTAGTCAACGGGGACTTCAAACAATAGAGGGCACCAATGAGTATACAGAGATTCTAAAGCTTACAAATTCTTGGTTCGACTGGAGTTTGAGCCTTTCCATTGGTTGTACGACGATCTAACTAGGGATTTATTTTATTGCTATGTTACCAATTTGTTACAATTTTTGGAAGAATTTAAGGGCTTTTTGAAGTATTATCTGAGTTCTAAAGCATTCAGATCTTCATGAATTTTAATGTTCCTATAGAACCAGGGGCTATTATAAATGATCCTGAGTGTTGATTTTGAAGATTTTTCAGATAAGTCTTTGCTTCATATCTCCAGATATAGCTGTGTTGGCATGAGGGCATAAATAAGCTTGTTTGTTGTAATAAAAGTTTTTGTAGTAAGTTGAGTTCCCATACAAATTAGGAGATAAATAACATTTCTAGCAGCTGGGAACCTGTTTCTGAGGGAGTAATTTATATTTTCCAAGCAAATTGCATGATAAGTGCAATTAGGAGACCAAGAGATATTTCCAAAGAGTTAAAGGGAGAAGATTCCTTTTCCTGATGAAGAGTACAGCTTTGCATTTGTTCACGTTTATTTTAATCTTCCAAGAAATAAGCCAGGACTTGAAATGCAATGAAGTAGATTGTGAGGACCATTAGATTTTTAAATTCAAGTTTTCTTGCTACTATTGATGTGTTGTCTGCAAACATGCAGAGTATTGAGGAGTTATTCTGAGGAAATTCATTTAAAAGTTGAATAGTTTTTATCCTAATATGGATTTTGTTGTGAGCTTCCTGAATGGCATGTTTCCAAGATTAAGATTAAGTGGAAAGGGTTTTATTGGTTTGAATGATGAAGTGCTTATTTGTTAGATAAGAAAGTATTATTTGTGTGAGTGAGGCTGGAAAGTCTAAAGTTTAAATTTTATTAAAATTATCGATCTAGTGTTTGATGAACATAAAAATTAGTTTGTACAAAATTTTAGCAATCTTCAAGTCACAGTTTAGCTATGTGTTCAACCTTCCAACAACTGACTGCAACCAAAAGTGCCGAAGTTTTGAAGATTGTTTACAGGTCGGCTAATCAATCCTCTGTACTGCAACTTGAGTTGATTTAAGAGCATTTAAAATTTAATATACTGTTTTTTTTTTCAGTTACAGGAAGTAAAGTTTTAAGTGTTTAAAATTAATTAAACAGAAATTTACTTTGAAAGTACTGATACAATAAGAGGTTCTATTGTGTCTTTACTTTAATTTGTGATCAGACTTTAAAAGGGAAGTTATTTAATAGGAGAATTGAAGTCACACACAGAAATTAATAATTAGGGTCAAATTAGAACATCACAACGTTTTGGTCAATTAGGGAAGTTGTTTAACTGCTGGTCCATAAGAGCACATGGTCTGTTCTATGAGCTTATACATCCGTTAAGTGCTGATGTCTCCCTCCCTTCGTCTTGAAATGTCTTTGGTTTTACGAAATAAGTAATGAACTTAGTCAATTGATGTAAATCGATGTTTTGTAAAATCTATTAGCAGAAAATTATGAACTAGTCTGAAACTATTCAAATATACTAGCAGACCAAATTATCATTTAGTATTAGATCAAGTACAACCGTTACTAAAGCAAGCAAATAATAGATTTATGTGACTGTCTGAAGGCGAAGGGGTTGAACAAGAAAATTCCTTTTCTACTCTCTTGGACATGTGACCACATATTTATCTGAAAGGCACACAGGGTTCTACCTGACGAAAAAAAAATTATTGAGGTCCATAGAATTCTAGAGAAAACGAGAGAAAAAAGTCGTGAAACAAGAAATGAACTTCTGTTGAATGCTAGAGGTTTCAAAAGACATTCTAGTGATTTCTAGACTTTTTATAGAGGCTACTTTATAGAACTTATAGAAAAACCACAATTCTATAGGATTCAATTGACCACATTCTTTAGAAATTTTTCGAAAGAATTCGACGCTGGTAGAATCCATGTTGATTTGTTCCAAACCTTCAAAATGACTGATCTCGCCCTGCATATCTCCGTGACAGTTGTTGGCGCCACTCTTCAATTGGCGTTACTTTTGGTGTACTTGACAAGCACCAACAACGTTACCAATTTCTCATTTTCTTTGACTAAAATGTTTTTCTTTTTATGCACCCAACTACTTTTTAAAGTTTGCCCCGGGAATTTCCAATCACCATGCATATGTATGTGTTCACCAGTGCAATTAATTCTTTTGAGTCGCAAATTCTATAACCTACCAAGACCTCACATGAAAGTTTCAGTTCAAAATAATCAGACCAGTTTGACAGGTCCTTGCAATAGCTGTAAAACTATAAAACTTGATTTATAACTTACATATTTTCAGTGAAATTCAATTCAATGGAAAATAGTATTTTTGAATTTCTGTCGGACCTTTCACTTATTCTGAAAATGCGTACAATGAATCCCCAACAATACTTTGCTTTATGTAGTAGTACAGATAAGATAAAAATTATTTTTATTGGTTTTTAATCCCACCTAATATGAAATAATAATACCTTGTTTATGTGTGTAAGAGAGAGTATATTTTTATTGCATTTATCCGCTGTATTCTTGGACTTTGTCATCGGAAATATTGTGCATGTGGGCCATTCATAATTTTATGATGCAAAAGATATAAAAGTTACGATTTAAAAATTATTTATTTAAAGAAAATCATTTTGGGGTATCGATGTAATTGAAACTTCTCCGCATCTTTCAAATCCGTTGACATTTGTATTCTATCTTTAACGATTTAGAAGATAGAAAAAAGAACTACATAACCTCCAGTTAAAATTTTATTTGTTCGTTCGCTGAAATTTTTTGTTCCTCGGAAAATAAAACGGAAACGGAAAAAATAAATTTAGAATCGGTCATCTCTTTATACTGTTGCCATTCTATGGAAAACAAGAATAATTAAATTCCAATAAATTAATTTT
The DNA here is from genome assembly GCA_947359465.1 of Metellina segmentata. NCBI lineage: Eukaryota > Metazoa > Arthropoda > Arachnida > Araneae > Tetragnathidae > Metellina > Metellina segmentata. The sequence goes on along the minus strand of OX375878.1, from coordinate 114,952,684 downwards.
AAAATTCGGTCGCGATAGAAAAATCGCAAAAAAATCGGACTACTGTGTGCCAAATCTCATTGTAAGCGCTATAGATTCGTCAGGACAGTACATAGAGACAAACACTTCCTTTTATAATAGTAGAGATATCTTTAAAAAATGATTCGGAAAGATTTAACTTCTTAGCGGTATTAAACATTCTTTCTGAATTTAATATTTATCAATTTTCCATGCTAGTGAATACTGTTCCATGGTGGCTTGGTGAGGAAGTTCGAGATGTGGGTTGCCAGCTCAAGTATTGACCTCATCGTCTGACCGTGGTTCAAAATGACGAGTTGTTGTCCTTCGACCTTTCCCTTCGGGTTGGATCCCGGACAGTCACCCTCGCCAAATATGGCCCTTGCGCCATAAAACCCCAACTAACTGAACCGTTGTATTGCTCCAGTGCGACGTTAATTAACTACCTACTTACCTTCCTTGTTTGTTGTGTTTCTTTCAATGGCGTTTAACATTCCTAGGTCTAATAAGCGATTCATTCTCATCAATTATAGCAGATATTTTCAAACTGTCCCCGCTCGTTTTGCTTTTTTATAACCTGCGTTCCGCTTTATGAAACCAGGAAAAAGAATATTTTATAATGAACCAGATTTGGTTACGAAACTAATGTTGCTCTTGGAGATCAGTGTCGGAATAAACCGAGGCGGGTGACGACTGAGAACCTATGTAAAACTTGAGTCTTGATTCAATTTGCTACATCCTACTTGTGCGAGGCTGAGCTTTCAGAGTGACAGACAGCAAAACTACATACAAGAGGGGTCGTCTTGACATTGGTTCGCCCACTGCGCAAGCAATCTCCGTGTTGTACGCGGCGCAGGTTCGATTATTTCCTAGGTGTATTTCGCTTTTGCACCAGTAAAAAAAATTTGTGTGTAAGCCATTTATTTGACGCAACTTTGCCAAATATAGCCCTGCGTCATAAAACCTTATCTACCTGTTGTATGTCCATTACTTGACGTTGTGTGTCTTGTGTTTGGCGCTGCTTGGTAAATATGACCCTTGAGCCACAAAACCTCACCAACCCTTAGCTTTATGGTCTTTTGGTTTGTTACTAGTCCATACTTGCCTACTTCTACGGGGTATCCGTAATTTTTACGGATTTCCACTTAATTTTACTGATTCACGGATGAGTCTGCCTTTTTGCGGATTTTTAATATTTTGATCGAGCAATCGAAATATTTCATTCTCTGCAACCATCCACTAAAATTTTTTTGTCGGATTTGATGAATGCAAGGACGAAGCAATGGATGAGTTGGATTATTGTCTTCAGCTGGAAGATTTATCTGTGATAATAGAGGGACATGAGACCGTATTAATGTGCTGTGGGTTGAAGTAGTTAAAATAAGGACTGATAGACTTCTAAAATTCGCTAGATTGTCCAAAATAATGCTTCCTATTCTGCCCATTCCAATGAAGAGTGAGACAATCTTCGTCAGAAAGAATCGATCTGAATACCGTTCTCTCATTTATAAGAAAACGCTGGAAAGTTTGTTGGTATTGAAGACCAAAACCCTAAACCTTGTTTTGAGCAGAAATTCAGAGCAGAATTATTAAAGAAGACCAAAAATGCTACTACAGCTTCATTGAATTTTTCTGCAACCCCCTCTTCTGGATAAAACACGAAATGAAACAACTTTGTAAATAAAAGTGTTCATAGTTTGGTTTTAAAACACTACTGCGGGGTTTCTGCAGTTGATAAAAATGTGAATTTTTACTTATGCATTTTTAAATATAAATAATACTAGTTATTGTGACATATAAGGATATTTTTAATACGCAGTAATTCGTGTATTTATGTTGTGTTTTATGGCAAAGGGCGTCCGGCGCGAAAGTTTTACTGCTGCACAGGTTTCGAAGTTGGCAAGTATGCTAGTCATTTTTTGCTAACAAAGACTAATAACAAATCACTCGAGTGAGACTTACAAAGTATATTTATAAGCTGACTAGCCACTACGTGGCCAGCACGGCGTTGCCCGGGACAGTTCTTTTCGTGGGGTCAGGTGTGTGTGACCACTGTTCTCTAACCCCGGTGATTGCTACGAATTCGTAGCCTATTGGATAACATCACGGCGTTGCCCCTGATGTCATTGTCAAATGCGGCCAAATTCGAATTGCACAGAGATCCAATTGGCGTGACATCACAATCTCGATTGCAAAAATATAAATATATTATTGAAAAATTATTCATTAAAAAAAATTAAACGTATAAAGTCGTTATCTGGTGTAAAATTTACCGCAAATTTCAAATCCGTTGAAATTTTTAATCTATCTTGAACGATCTCAAATTTACAAAAAAGAATTAAACAATGGCAGTCAAAAAAATTTTTATTTGTTTTGCTTTTCTTTACTGGAATCTTTTGAGCGTAGAAAATGGAATCTGTGATTTCACGAACACGATCGGGGTCAAATTCTTATGGAAAAAAAAATTTAAGTTAAAGTTTAAAAATTATTTATTTAAAGAAAATCATGTTTATAGGTTTTGGATCCAATGTGAAATTTTCCGCAGTTTTCAAATCCGTTGAAATTTTTACTCTATCTTTAACGATCTATGAGATAGAAAAAAGAGCTACATAACACCAGTTAAAACTTTATTTGTTTTTTAGTCCGCTGAAAATCGTTTTTCGCAAAATGAAACGGGAAAAAATAAATTTAGAATCAGTCATCTCTTTATACTGTTGTCATTCTAGGGAAAACAACAATAATAATTAAATCACATTAAATTTATTTTAAAATGTTCTAGATTGAATTTTAAAATACAGCCCGACCCAAAAATTGCAAAAAATTCTGACTACCTGTGTGAAATTTCATTTTTGTATGTGCCATAGATTCGTCAGGACTTGGATCACAGAAAACAGACAAACACTTCCTGTTTAGTAGAGATACTTTAATTCTTAATTTGCTTTTTCTGTATAGACTTATATATAAAAATTTGAACAGAAACATTCCTAGTTTCTAACATATTCAAAGTTTCATCGATTCAAATGCCTTGAAGTTAAATGAAAGTAGATTCTAGACCATGTTATAGTACACACTATTATTTTTAAAGCACCCTTTTAGTACACAATGCTATCTATTTTTAATTCCACACTAAGCTCGCATTTGAAACTTCGTCGTTGATTTGGATTTTGGGGTAATGTGTGTGTGTTTATTACGTGTGCATATCAAAAAAAATGTAGCGTTTTTATCGTCATATATATCACAATAAAATAAAAACAAGAGAGTTCACCATTACTAAGACAACACAGAAACTAAAAAGAATGAAGTGTTTTTATTTTGAATTTACGAAATTACATAAACGTGTGTTTTGATTCGTTATTTTACTGCATGCTATTGTTTGGATAATATTTTCTTCTCTGTGCTTTTCTTTATTAGAAAAATAATTTGTTATGAAATATTAAACTTTATAAGAATTAAATATTTTGAAATACGTAAATTTCCTGGAAACTAAGTTTTTCATCAAATGTAACTAGTTTTGTCCAAATCAGACTGCTTCATTACTGATTACTTCAATTGATTAGTTGTCTTCGAAAAGTACTCAAACCTCTATGTCCAATGATTTAGGATGAGAACTTTCAACACCAAGCATCAGCTTTTCTTCTGCTCAACTTTGTTTTTGCAATATTTGACCTTGGAGATCACCGTGTAGCATACTTTACATGTCACGTTAGCTTGGAGACGAAGCAGAAGGGAACAAATTCCAGTTTCCTCCCGAACTTGCTTGAAAATACAAATCTTGCCCAAAAATATGGAAATTTCGGCAATCTGCGAAATTGACGAAACGTCATCGTTTAAAATAGCACTCGGGTTGTTTTTGGAACATGACTGCTTTTGTAAACATTTTGAACGATGCATTTTCACTTGACCAAGACGTTTAAGTGGAATTCCTTTCGCGCGTGCAAACTTCTCTGTCACAAACATTTTTTTAATTAATTGTTTTTACAAACAGGTGAACATTCTTGTTGGAATTTACCATACAGCATATATAATTCGCGTATTATTTCACTGGAAACGAAGTTGAACATTTTTATTTCCTAATTCATTCTCTGCTTCTAGTATCAGTTTTGTGAACTGCAAGTGCAATTGAAAGAAAATTAAAATCAAATATCAGTGTTTTTATGCATTCTCACGTTGTTGAATCTCGGAAGCTGTTCAATTTTTGATATAATTTTCGATTGTTCTTGAGCTAAAATATTCAGAATTTTCCTTGAATAGTTATCTTTGATAACAATTCGATCCCACAATGCGATGTCTTACATCCAATATTATGCTGAGAACATAAAAGAAATGTTTTATCTTTCATCCTTTGTTTTAAAAATAGCTGAAAATTTTAATAACGTGTTGCTTGAATAATAGAGCCAGAGCGGTGGAGAATTCGCATTTTACCTTCGCATAGTTTTTAATGACAATTGGAGCGTGCATGTAGCGTGTGTTTCATACAATAAGAACACTTTAGAAAGTTATTTCTTCTCTTTTCTTTTCTTATTAACCTTTCATCATTTGTTTTTCAAAACTCACTGAAAACTTTTCACTATCTTCTTTTTTATCAATTGGGTGTCAGTTCAATCGTAGGTTGTTTTGTGTTTTGATATTATCTTCAAAACTCAATCAAAATTTAATTTTTACTTTTTTTTTTTTCAACTTTTTATTTATCTTTCCTAATTTTGCTGAAACATTCTTACCGCCATAAAATTATTTCTGACAGACATGATTGCAGGCGATTAAATAGAATAGCTCAACATTTCATGATTTTTTAACCTAAGGCAAAATGTTGTTCACTATTGCTTTTATAGACTTTTAATCTTAGGAGCTTTGAAGAAATACTCGGAGCTTGAAGAATCGGGATCATCCCAAAAGAAAACATTATTTCCTGAATCATTTCCGACTGTGAAATGTTTGCCACAGCTATTATCTTGAGTCACTTGGAATCGTGAACTTTTCATCCATCTTAGTTTCAAATTGCTGAAACAATACCACTGCCGTAAAATTTCTGCCAGACCTCATGGCATAATTGCTATACTAATTGATCAACACGTCGTGATATTCTCGTTTATCTTTTGACCTAAGTCAAAGTGTTGTTCAGTGAAAGTACTGCTTTTTAAAGACTTTTATCTCAGGAGCTTTGAATAAATACTCGGAGCTCGAAGAATCAGAATCATCCCAAAAGAAACCATTATTATTTCCTGAATCATTTCTGGCTGTGAATACTTTACCACTTCTATTCATTGAGTCTTGAGTCGCTTTTGATATCGTGAGCCTCGAAATGGCTGAACTGAAACTCTCCACCGAGCTCAAAGGGTTAGGCAACGCACTTGGCAAGTTTTCGTCTCTATGATCTGTCGGAGTTTCTGTGTTTTCTACCTGAAGAAGTATCGAATCTGATATTGAGCGTCGAAGACGTGCTGAATGGTGAATAGCCTGAACGTTTCCGTTTAATAAAGTCTGTGATGTGGAGTGTTGCAATTTATTTCCGTGTCCTTCCAACCAGTCTGTTTCAGAAAGAGTAAAAGGTAAACTCGAGAATGTTGATGGATAAATTGTTTTAGTGTCTTCAGTAAATTCACTGGGAAGTGCTGAATTTATCGACTCGAACGCATTAATTCCAGTTGGTGGTACGTAACCATTGTAAGTCAACATGTTTATGAATGGGAGCGTCAGTGATGCATCTCTGGATTGTCCTTCATCAGTGTTGCTAGATTCTTCTGTTTTGAGGATTACTTCTTGCCATTCTTCGTAGTTGGCATAATCATAAGGATTTATGCCGGTATAAAGGGTCCTTTCACCTTTCCATTCTGTACCATTCTTGTATTCGTTATTTGATCCGATGTTTTCCGTCTTAGGGGTATCCTCATTGCTACTGTAGATACTGGAAGCATTCTGCTCCCTTGAAGATTGTTCATCAGTTATGGAAATCGATTGCAGTTCTTGCTTTGAATCGGGCTGCAATTCACAATCCTGGAAGGCATCCAAATCAATGCTGATGACTGATGAGACAGAAACGGACTTCGGGCGAGTGAGTAGTAACCCATTCTCCAGGTTGTCTTCGGTTGGGAGTCTTCTGTACTTGATAAATTCCCAAGATGATTTCCTTTGACTACCTTTTCGATGCCGAATGTAAAAATACAGAATTATCAAGCCAACGAAAGCCAGGCAGCTGAAAAACACGTAGCCAGTGTTGAAATACGGCAGGGGTGCTTGGACATTCCCTTTTGGTGAAGTCGAAGCCATTTCGGCTGACTGGCTAGTGGTTTTTAAAGATGTTGTAGGTCTAGCACCAGATCCTTCAAACAGTTGAGACTTTTTTCCATGTCTCTTCAGTTTTGGCGAAACTTTGAAGACTTGTTTTTTGTGCATTGCAGCAAGAGTCTGCTTATTTATTTCCAAACGCCGTGAAGAGTCTGACACTTTGTCAAGTATCTTCAAATCTCCTTTACGCGGTTGAAAGTGACCATTTTTTTCAGCTGCTTCCGAATTTCCTTTAGCCAGCTGAAAACGACCATTTTTTTCAGTTGCTTTAAAGTATCCATAACTATCTGGTGGATTCTTCACACTTCTTGACAGAAAAAGGTTCTTGGCAGAACCATAGAAATTCTTTAAGTAGGTTTCAGGCTTGGTGAAGTGTTGGTTAAGAGAATCCTTGTTTTCATCTAAAACTCTTCGTGCCTGAGGATCTTTCATGACTGCAATAGTCGCCATGTTATCATTAGGATTATAACTATCCTTAGAAAAATCCATTGGACTTTTTAAAGAGGCTTGTGGCTGACTGCGTTCAAAGCCTTTGCCTGTAATCAAATCAGAGTGACGATCTGATCTTGCTGTAACAGCATTCAAATATGGATCGGTATGATTAAAATCTTTCCGATCCTGAAAGTATCGTTGTAGCTTGAGATGTTTCCCGCTACTAGGAGTATAAAAATATTTAGCAAAGCGATGCATTTTAAATTAGCTTTCTTCACTAAAAATACACTTCTGTTAATCACCAGAAATAAAAGACATTGTGATTATTTTAGCACGTCCAACAAACGAGAAGTTATGAAACAATCGATAAAAATTCCTTTATTGAAAAATAAAAGTTTTGTGGTAGTGATGCTTTGTTGGGAAAAGTCTTTATTTCAAATGCGAAATTGTGTAATAATACAAACAATAGGTTTGTAATAAAGGCATACGAGTTTGTAATACAAAAATTAGCACAATTACATTGAAAGGATTTTTTTCGCTCCACTAAAAAAGAAATAAATGTAGATAAAAATTAATATTTTGAGAACAAAAAAAAGCTTAAAAATCTCGGGTGTGTCGTTATAAAAAATAATTATATAAATACAGTAAAAATTGCAATTTCAGGTTCTTCACAACTTTTTATTAAAATAGAACATTTTAAACCAAACGAAATATTAATAACAAACTATATTGATATTCCTCAAATGATTCTTACATGAGGCAAATACAAGTCTAATGGACTACTAATGTTTCACTCTAAAAAGATACAATCTATCATTATTTTTAAATGGTTACCGTCAACTGGGGTGGCTTACTTCGCCCAATTTTAAATTTCTAGTAAGAGATCCGTGTACTTCTTTATCAGTTGGATAGGGGAAAACATTTCTAGGCTTGGGGAGGGCTTATAGAGTTGATTTATGGTGTTTAAATATATTTTCATTGCTTTCTCTTTCAATAATAATTCAAAAACCTGGTGGGCAAAGTAACCTAGACAACAGGGGTAACTTTGCCCTCCAGATGTTTTCTATTGAAAATTACCTCTAAAGTTACTTCTTGGCATTTGTTCTTTGCCGGGGGTAAAATTATCCAAAATAAACATGAGAACAGTTGAACACAATTTTATTTATTATTTTTTATTATTATAAATTATATTTATATTAAGCACTTGTTAAATTGTTATATTTTTGTTAGAAAATTTTAGTAGATAACTATTAGCATACTAATGAGAAAAAGAGAGCTATGTAGGTAATGACTCAGACTGTTTGGAAAAAATCTTCAGAAAAGTATTTGCTTTGTCGAGTTTTGAAAACAACGTCGGTCAGAGAAATGCTGTATTCATCCACTTTCTCAGGAAAAGTGAACGACTTCTTTTTGTCTTTGGTTCTCAGATAGGAAACTTCCAAGTAACCTTCGTAACAAATGTTTAAAATTTTGTGATGCTTCAAAGTTTTTTTCCCGAGCAATTTCACAACCACAAAGTCTCCTGCTTGCAAGTTCAGGGGCATTTCATCAATTTGAATGTTTTGTTCTGTTTCCATCGTTCTTTCTTCATCAGAACTTTGTTCTATTTCCATCGTTCTTTCTTCATCAGAACTTTGTTCTGTTTCCCTCGTTCTTTCTTCATCAGGACTTTGTTCTGTTTCCATCGTTCTTTCTTCAACCGAACTGGTTGAGTCATGAGTAGAAATGTCAGCATCCTCCTCGCTGATTAAACAGTATCGCATTGTCGTTTTGACACTCTTTGACCAGAAGTGGAGGGACCATCATTATTTGGCTTAGGAATAGGCCTAGATAATTAGTTTTTTGTAATATGTTGGTAAATTTTTCATTTAAATTTAATTGGGAAATTTTATGCATTGGTCCCAAGGAATTATTTACACTGCTAGCCTTTCTGTGTTTATGGAATTGAAGTTTGGAATGTAACATTAATTCACCCATCTGATAATTGAGTATGTTAACAAAATAACATATAGATTGAAGCGATATGATTTTAAATGATTGTGATATGATTTTAATGATATTTTCATTATACGCTCAACATTTTTCACTCGATTAGCATGTTCTGGGAGGATATTTATTACATTTATATTCTATGCTGTTTGTAGAAAAAAGCTTAATTCTTGTGTATGCTATGTACACTCACTGTCAAAAGTTGAGCACGGAAAGGAAAATATTAATTTCCAGAAGCCTATCTGAATTTGAGAGGCTGCAATTTGCTGCAGAGGTATATGGAAGTATGGAATGGTATACAAATATGTTCTGTAGCAGCCAATCACAGTTTCATATCGAGAAATATACAAAAAAGACAGTCGTATAAGAACCTGCATTTCTATAGATGGTGTTCTGTGATGACTGTCCGGTATCGGGACGAAGTACTAGAACCCACTGTGAGATTGTACACTGCAGAAGTTGGTCCTTCTTTCGTTTTAATGGATGATAATGCGTATTCCTATGGAGCTGGTATCGTTGACGATTACCTGGGGAATGAGGGGATTGCGCGTATAGTTTGGCCAGCGTACTCGCCCGACCTTAATCCCATTGAAAATCTTTGGAATGACCTCGGGTGTGCTGTGTCTGCACGTTTCCCACCCCCAGCTACTCTCACAGAGTTACAAACTGCTCTGCAGCAGAAATGGCAATTACTGGACTCTGGGGTGGTTAATCACCTGACGGAAAGCATGGTCACACGCTGTAAAATTTTGTACGAGAATGAGAAGTGGTCACATACCCTATTAATGTCGGTTTTGTTTATTAGTTTTGAATTTAAACACCATTTTTTTTGTATATGACTTTATCTAATAATTTTTGAAAAGACAATATTGTTTATATCTTTGTATTTAATTCTTTGTTTTGTTTCATGCATAAACCTATTTGCTACTTTCCTGCCGCATTTCGTGTCAAGCAATGGCTGTACTTGTCGGGTTTTTTCGCATTTTACCATTAGTGCTTAATTTTTTGCGGTGAGTGTATAAACACTTTTCGTGTGATTGGAATATCACTTTGAAATACCTATCAATGCGGGCCGCGGTGGCTCGGTTGGAAGAGTAACGGATTAGCAATCGGAGGGTTGCGAGTTCAAATCCAACAAACACCGTCGTGTACAAAGGGGGATGGTGCACGTTAAATCTGACGTGGCCTCAAATGTCCTCACGTTGGCGTGGTGTAGAAATTTGGAGAGGTGGGGTGCCAGCTTAGGTGTTGCCTCGTCATCTGACCGTGGTTCAAAATTACGCGGTGTTGTTCTTGAGAATTGATTCCGAAACGTCGGCAATAGCCAAATGTGTTGCTCCAGTGGCAAATTTATGCTTAAGTTATTTATCTAAGTCCAAAAAATTTCGTGCCACTGGTTATGGGTTAAAATCAACCTAATTGAAACTACTTGAGAACCAGATGGGTATTTGGTACTTTTTTAATTAACATCGTACTGGTACAACACAGTGAGCTATTGGCGACGGTCTGCCATCAACCCCCGAAAGAAAAGATCCGAGGACAACACGTAGTTTTGAACCATCGTCTGATGACGAGGTCACACCTGAGCTGTTAACCCACTCTCCTAATTTCCACACAACGCCAATATGAAGACATTTGAAGCCACGACAGATTTAACGTGCACCATTCCCCTTTGTACACGACGGTCTTTGGTTGGATTCGAACTCGAAACCCTTCGATTGCTAGTCCGTTACTCTTCCAATCAGGCTACCGCGGCACGAGAACCATTGGGAAAACATTGCTTATACGTGGCATTTGTTATGCTGTTCTGTTACTCTATCATGTGATTAACTTTGCTAATTCCTATATCGTGTTTTAATCTTTCAAAAATTTACTCTGCTATATTTCCTAACACATTAACGTTATTCATCCTAAATGTTATTGTTTAACATGCTTCAAAACTATCTAGAAACTACACTGTGATTTACGTGTCTTATGTGGAACAAGTTTAAACTTTTACTTGCAAAAGATTAATTAAAATCAAAATAAATCAAATTAAATAAATCCTATTTTTATTTTTTTTAATCGTGATTTTCTAATTCCCTGAATTCTAGAATTGTTTTAAAAGTTTTTCCGTAGTCAATATTTCCGTTCAACTTCCTTAGCTAAATTCGAGATAAGTGTGGTGGCGTCAAGAGAGCTGGATAAGAACTTTATTTGCTTTTACCCTCGACAAGATTTCTTTTTCCAACTCGCGTCAAGAAAATCATTAAAGCCGCCATAAATTCTACGAGAAGAGCGTCTTGAGCTTATCGATCAACTCTTATCAACTTTCAATATCAAAGTCGGTCCATCTGATATGCGCTGAGACTCTGGGTAAACGTCTATAATTTCTTATGCAATTTTTATCGCATTTTTCTAATGCATAGATTATAGCATCGCAAAAAAAAAAAAAAGTGTACGAGATATAATAGCGATATTCTATGCAAAAAATCCGAGCTAGAATTTCTTGAATTCGGTGGGTTTTCTAAATTCCGTTTTGCAATATTAGTGTTTTCCCAAACTGCTAGTGTGGCTCCCGTGAGAAGGCATATGACCTTGGTGTAGTCCATTTTCACAAGGATGAGCGAAGCTTTTCCGTTCGCAGAATAATGTGTGGCGATTACTAGGTGAAATAAATTCGAATCCGCAATCGTAAAAACCTTAGCTTTATTTCTATTTAACCTGTCCCCTAATTACACATATCGACTCGTCCAAAAGTACGTGACTCATGCCAACTCGCTCGACCAGGCCGTTCTATGAGAAATTCGGTATTTACAAACCAAACCGGTAAGAAATCCGAACCAAAATCTAGAGAAAACGCCTGGAAACAATCGCTAATTTACTCAAAAATGTCAGTGTACAAAGATTTTTTTCCCAATGGCAGGAACTGGACTTTATGTGTGTACAAAGATTCTTTGCAGCAAAATTATACTGTCTTATGAAATATTTATCCTTGTTAAATCGGTTTCTGAATTTGGTTGCACACTGTCAAAAGATTATCTTTAAATGTATATAAAAAAGGATGTTTGTGTGTATGTGTATATTTTCTATACAAATCTACACCGTTTGGCCATCCACACTAATTTGGAAAAACTTATACTTTAGAACACTGCGGAAATTATACGCTATTACTTTCCTATCTTCAGACCAATCTGTAGCACTTACAACCATGAAAATTGGCACACAGGTAGTCCTAAAAGTGCCTCATGAAACCGATTTTAAAATCTAAAGTTTGTTTTCTTGCAATAAATGAAAATTTACAAGGAAACGCGTTCTACAGGGTTTGTATATTTGAGTTAATGCAGGAAAATGTCGCTGTCATATTTGAGCATTACTAAATTTCACAAATCATTATCGTCTATATGAATGTTTTTCTGTCTTTTTTCGAATGGCTCTATTTCATCTCAGGAAGTCGAAATTCGACACTTTGCATGTCTTTCGTTTTTCAGAATTCTGCATTTTTCCATCGGAATTTTGTTTGTATATACGTCTTAGTTTTTTGCATATTCCAATATATTATTCAAGAATTAAATATATATATTTGCATCCGAAGTAAATCGTAGAACCTATAAAAAGTTAACACGAAGTTAAAAAGTATTTTCCATTCAACCTTAAATGATTGTAGTTAAAAAGTATTTTCTGTGCAACTTAAATTGCTGCATTTTTCTATGTAAGGAACGTGATTAATCTAATTCATTTTTCAAACAACGTATAACCATTTCAACTCGAGCAAAGCCGGGTTATTCAGCTAAAAAAGGATGTGTGTGTATATTTTCTATACAAATCTACACTGTTTGTACAATCCACACCAAATTTGGTACCACTTATACTTTAGAACACTGCGGAAAACATAGACTGTTAGTTTCCTGTCTTCGGATTAATCTGTAGCACTTACAACCATGAAAATTGGCACACACGAGCCCTAGAAGTGCACTTGGAAGCCCCAATTTTAAAATCTAAAGTTTGTTTTCCTGCAATAAATGGATATGGACAAGGAAACCCGTTCTACAGGAAACTGAAAGGCTTCACCGGTCATTGAGCATTAATAAATTTCTCATAATATATAATATCGTCTTTATCAATATTTTTCGTCTTTTTTCGAATTGCTCTATTTCAGCTCCGGAAGTCGAAATTCGATACTTAGCACATCTTTCGTTTTTCAGAATTCTGCATTTTTTCATCCGAATTTCGTTTCTGTTTGTATATCTCTTAGTTTTTTGCATATTGCAATATATTATTCAGGAATTAAATGTTTATATTTGCATCCGAAGAGTAAATTGTAGAAGCTATGAAAAAGTTAAAACAAAGTTTAAAAGTATTTTCCGTACAACTTAAATGACTGCAATTTTCTATGTAAGAAAGTGATTATTCTAATTCACTTTTCAATCAACATTTAACCATTTCAACCCGAGAGACGCCGGGTGTATTCAGCTAGTTTATTATCAAAATAACTTTTACGCTTTGTAAATATGTAATTACTTTTACGCTATGCGCAAAAACTAGACAGTACGCCATTGACTTAGAGTCGGAAAATTTAAATTGAATATTAAATTAACTAGTGTTTTTGCGTACACAACTTTTTATTATGTTGGTGATTTGTGATTGAATTATCGTCGCTCTAGAACAGCACAGGTCTTTTATTCGAGATCAATCCCGAAATAAAAGACCCAAGATTTCGTCATTTTGAACCACTGGAACCATAAAGGATTAAAGTTTCACCAAGTTGTTGGTTGGATGGAGTTTCGAACTCGCAACCCTCCGGTTGTTAATTCACTTCTCTTCCAACCGGTCTACCGCGGCTCTATTTATTTAGTTAAAATTGTTATGATTCGTTTATCCATGCTAATAAAAAACAGAATCGTGAAATAATAATTTTTATTCAAATACTCATCTTAGATAAATTCTTTAGCTCAGCTACTTCAGTTATCATTGTTCCCATACATTTTCAGTGTTTTGCCGTTTTGCTTAAAGAACCTGCACGTGAAACAAAATTATGCAGTTTGAAAACGTCACGTGTGCTTTTTTAAGAAGCATCATTGTTCATACATGCTGATGCTAATTTAAAAATTTATACTTACTGGTATCCAAAACAGTTGCAGTATGTGTTTACCGAGTATATTTTCAAACGCTCGTAATCTTGGGAATCCCCGTTCCCTGAGGCGATTTCATCTTCGAAGCCTACAAACTAAATGGAGTGTTCGTGATTGTTTTGAGTCGCCATGCATGCGAAACGCATATTTCCTCTATAAGTCTAAAGTACCGAATCGATGATTCTTTTATAAACATTTCCTATTCTAAAAACGAATTTTATAGTCCAGTATGGAAACAAGGTGTTCGTCTCCGTGAATGAAAAAAGTGTATTACAGTCACGATGATGCGGTTTTAGCAAAAAAAAAACTTAACATCTGAACTACCGTACGTGACCTAGCTAACTGACGAATCTGCACTGGTATCTCCAAGAGGATTTTCTAGACAGCTGTCGCATTGTTCGTCATTTCATTGGGTCATAAAATATGACGAATGTCTGTTTTAGTCTAGTCTTATTGCTGAAGTATTCATTGCACTTTCTTGGGAGCAATAGCGTTGTATCCTCTTCGTCTGATCGATAGACTGATGATGTGATTTCTATTGTTATCAGTCATTTATGATCATAGATTGTATATCTGTGTCATACTCTGTTTCTACTGTACCGTCAATCTTTTTGTGGATTTCTTATTGTATTTTAGGTAGTGAACAGGATTGGTTCACTACCTGAAATGCAATGGAAATGAAGACAGTCGTTCTCCGTTGAAATTTTAAGTTCGTAATTCGTTGAAAAATATATATATTTTTTAAAAGAGTTCTTGATAAAAAATTTTGTTGTGAAATGGTGTAGTTTTCTTTTCAAATTAATCGAAAAATTCAGGCTTTTACCAAGATAAAACTTGTTAAATATTTCTTTCGAGTTTCACCGAATTCCATGCGTGTAAGTAGGTAATTTTTAATTATCGTCGTACTAGAGCAACACAACGGGCTATTAACGACGGTACATGATCAATCCCCTAAGGGAAAGATCCGAAAACTCAGTGCGAGAGCCCAATTTGAAGAGTAACGGATTAGCAACCAGAAGATTGCGATTTCGAAACTCTGTCCAGCCAAACATGTACATGGAGGCTGATGCATGTTAAAGCTGCCCTGACCTGAAATTTCCTCACGTTGGCGTGGAAATCTGGACAGGAATGTCAGCTCACAAGTGTTCTCTACATCTGACCTTGGTTCAAAAGTACGAGACGTTATCCTTGGATCACGCACCTTCACCAATAGCCCATTATGTTGTTTCAGTGCGATGTTAATTTACTACCTACCAAACTTTTAAGTCCTAACTACTCTTTTCTTGCACACTCGATTAGAATCTTAGGATACTAACGATAACCTCACCTTATTAATCATAACAAACTGATGTTTTTATGATTAAAACATCAGTTTGTTATGACTGTTTTTCCTATTTGTGTACTCCAGGAAAATCGTATTTCGTTTTCCTCGATTACCCAAGACCTTCCCTTAATTCCTTCCTTATTTTTTGAATTTACATGGTTAAGATTGTAAAATGTTCCGCTACTTTTTTGACGTAAATACGTCTGCTTATGGCGTTCAAACTGCACAAATGAATTGTTAAATATTCACAAAAAAAATAAAAAATAAAAATCGTTGAAACTTCCTATGTCTACTTCATTCCACATTTTAACCTGTTGGGCCAACAGGTTGAATTGTGATGTAGTGTGCAGCAGTATTGGCGTGTTGTGGAAGTTTGGAGTGGGGTGCCAGCTCAGGTGTGACCTCGTCATCTGACCGTGGTTCAAAATTACATGATGTCCTCGAACCTTTCCCTTTGAAGGTTGATCCCGGACCGCCGCCAATAGTCCCGTCTGTTGCTCCAGTGGGACGTTGATTAAAATACACATACAATTCATACTTTGTATTCACGTCAAAACTACGGTTGAGTCCTCGACAAGAATACGAAGTTCACTGTCATTCCAACTCAAATGAATTTTATGAAAAATTCGTGAGTGAAATAACTTCAAACGTCACACACATTGCAGTGCTGATTTAGCAATTTGACTTATCTAAAACTGTCTTATCTTTTCTAAGCTGTTTCCCTGTTTTCTACTATTTTTTCTTACATTCGCTCTTATTTTTTGTCATAATATTTTTCTCATGCAAACTTTGTCCTTTTATCTTAAAAGCTCTTATCGCCAACTTCTTAAATAATACGACTTACAAGTAATCATGAAATCTTCCAGACATTGGCATGCAACTGAACTTATTTTACTATGTAGTATGAAATAGTTTATTGCAAAATCTGTACATTTTTTTAAATGTTTCATTTAATAGAATGCTAAGATTCTATAATGATAGATTTTTCTATTATAACGATGAACTGTTACGACGTTAGATTTTGTTATTTGCTTACCTCCTAATCTTCATATTAAATTGTAAAACTGGTATAATTTTATTATACTAGGGGGCCCGCCCCCTGCTCGCTAACGCTCGCCAACCCCCGGAGGATTGCTTCGCAATTCTCATTGGTTCGCTGCGCGAACCTATGCTCGCTTCGCTCGCATCAATGAAGACACGTGTCCTAGTAGAAGGGATTGATTACAAAATAAGATATTTAAAAAAAAAATATTTTTCAAATCTAAATTTGTTGTATTACATAAAAGATATATACAGTACCTCTGGAATCAGAATTTAAATGAAAACTTTGAGCAAATTTTTACTCGCAATGTGAACGCTGCTTTGGAAATTGAATACCCAGCATGTTGTTTGAGTGTACATTTCCCCAGTACTCGAGCCACCCACACACTTTTTGACTGAGTTTGTTGTCGAAAGTTGTAGTGCATGCGTCTTGTACTATAATTGTTAGCCTTGAAAAGGACCGTTTTTTAAATGGCCCTGAAAAGATCCTCCGCTTTCTTAGATTTCTATTACAAACCGAGCTCGTCTAAAATTCATTTTTTTCAATAAAAATTTCATCCGATAACGCTATAGATTCAAATGAGGCGCGAGGCTCCTAGTAAACAAACAATCGCACAATGTTGCCAAAACGCGGTAACAAATAACGTCTTTTTTGCGTGCCACGTAAGAGAAATATATATATAGATTGCCTTAGATTCTAAAAAGTACTATTCTAATAAAGAAACAATTCACGACTTTTTTCCAATTTCTATTAGCACATATTCTGCTAGCTATTGGCATAAACTATGCTAATAGTAGTTGTGGAAACTATATATTTACAAAATGACCATAATCATGTGAATTATGTTTAGTTCTCTTTCAGCGGTTGGCATCGAGCCTTGATGTTTGCGTTTAAATCATCTAAAAAGTCAAGCCTCGTTCTCTCCACAGTCGAGCGCATTTCTGTTTCATTGGAAACATTTTTGTCTCGAGTTTTTCTACCAACGTTCCATGGAACATAAATTTTTGTGTTCATTCTAACAATCAAGAGTTCACGTGAAAATCATATTATGGATGCAGCTCATAAACTTCAGATCTAGAAAACATCAACAGGACCGATCGAAAAATCGCATTTTTTCCGCAATCGACAAATTCTTCAGCGGTACGTGGGTCTACGTTTCTTGAACGAGTAGCTTCTCTTACTCTACGTTTGAGAGTACCCCCTAGACCATCTATAGCACCTTTGCCATGACTTGTAGCTGTGAAATGCCACTGAAATTCCTCATACGCTACTGTCCCTAAACATAAAGAAAATCTTTGTTTAAAATGTTTTCCCGTACCATCAGATTGAAAGATAACTTTTTTCAAATTAAATTTTGGATGGCTTATCTTGATTTTTTTTGATGATGACATCAGTGAAAGTGGCAACAGCATACTTATCTTGGTGCATATAATTGGAAACAACAACAAAAGGAATAGAGAACAGCTGCTTTTGGTAATTTGTGAAAATTGTGCAGGAATTTGTAGCCCAATATGCGGATTGGATTTCATCTTGACAAATAAATAAGTAATTTTCACTAAAATCTATGTGAATCAAAATTGCTTGACTTTCACGAACAAATTCGTGCTCTAAAAACACTGGGAGTTTATTTTCCAATTTTTCTACAACTTCAATCATAGACCCAGATAGTTTTTCCCTTTTCATTTTATCTGCTTCGTCTTTTATCCATTGTTTATATATAACATCATGAGTTGTATCATCTTGTGGCCACTTTTCAGAAGGAACTTTATCAAATTTTAGCAGCTCTCGCATTTTTGTAGCATACAATCTGCAGAGTTTTTACAGCATACTATTAGTTGAATGAACTCTGAAATATTACTAGGAAGAAAATGGCAGGCATTTAATAGTAACTTGATATTCTCATGATATACACAAAGGCATAAATTGAATGGAGTTTCATGCCTTAGACCAGGGATGGGCAAACTTTTGCGGTCGCGGGCCAAAAACCGAAAAAAAAAAGTTTGGCGGGCCAAGATAAATTTTTCTAAAATTTTGGAAACAATATACAAATATTATAATTTAAATATGTTAATGAGATGAATGAAATTGCGTTTTCATTTTTAAAAGTTCCTTATATTGAGGTTCGAAGTGAGATGTACTGATTCTAAGGAACGAGGCTAAATGCTCATCTGTCAGTCTACTTCTGAAATAATTCTTTCTAAGATTCATAGTTGAAAACCCTTGTTCACATATATAAGATGAAGGAAACATAGCACTGATTTTCTGGGCGTGAGATATTAAATTTGGGAAACTTACTTTCGATAATGATTTGTAAAACTCTAACTTTGGCATATTTAGAAACAACTGCTTGAGATGATTATTAGATTGCAACTCAATTAATTCAAGCTGCAAATCTGACCTCACTGTTTCACAATTTACGTTGAAAGGCATGGTAAAAATATCCAATTCTGTTTGAATGGCACTGAAATCTTGAAATCTGCGTTCGAACTCAAAATGCAGTTTTTTCAAGCCATCTTCATAATTCTTAAGCTTCTCTTCATTTACTGAGGGTATAGAATTTAACCTCGAGAAATGAGACAAGTCGTTCTTAGCTAGCTGCCCAGCAAACAGATTAAGTTTTAGTTTAAAAGCTT
Organism: Metellina segmentata; assembly: GCA_947359465.1. Lineage (NCBI taxonomy): Eukaryota > Metazoa > Arthropoda > Arachnida > Araneae > Tetragnathidae > Metellina > Metellina segmentata. The sequence goes on along the minus strand of OX375878.1, from coordinate 114,933,874 downwards.
TGGGATGGGCCCAGATATCGTCGATAAATTGATTTTTACCTTGCATCTTGACATTCAAGTTGCTCATATGACAAAGAAGATCTGTGAAAAATGCAAAGTCCGAAAGCCATTCTGTATCTTCTAACATTTCGCACTCCGCAGAACACAGTTTCTCATGGAAGAACGCCACAATGTCGTCTTTCAGCTGCCAAACTCGCTCGAAAACACATCCTGCACTAAGCCACCTTACTTTCGTGTAATACAGTACATCAGAGTATTCAGATTGCACGGACTGAAGAAAATCTCGAAATTGCCTGTGAGTAAGCCCATGAGATCGAATAGTATTTACAAGCTTCACGACTGCATCAAGCACGGGTTTCATATTCAATGCAGATTTACACACAGTATCTTGATGTATTAAACAATGAATGTAGAAAAACAATATTGTTCCCGGGATAGATTTGATTAAAGAGTCCAAGAAATCCAGATTTTTTTCCTGTCATATTTGGTGCTCCATCGGTCGTAATATTACATATATTTGTTATAGGCACTTTCAAAGTTAAAAGCCCTTCCTGAAATTTACGAAAACTATCACATCCCGTTGTAGTTCCCTTTAAAGAACACATCCGCCAGTTCCTCGGAAATTTCAAAGTTCTCATCGACACCTCTTATAAATAATACTAATTAAGCAGTATCATTTATATCAGTTCTATCAATATTTACCCTCCTGGTTTTGCATTTTCTTCTTCCCTCATTGCATTGCATTGCATTGTCTGTCTCGTGTTTGGCGCAGCTTGGCCTTTGAACCATAAAACCCGAAACCAACCAACTGAAAGATGTAACAGAGGAAGCTCCGAGGCTTTCCTTTAGAGACAATGCCTTGGAAGTAAAAATGTTTGAGAACCAGTGTTCTTCCATTTTGGTCTGCCGAGTAGCACAATATCGGTCCACCTACGCCTTTGCAATGCATTATTGTGCCAAATTTCCTATTCATTCCCGATCCTGCCCGATTTTACCTCAAGCTACTTCAGGATATCCATGATTCCTGGAGAGAGATAACGTATTTCGATACATCTAAATTTCAAACATCGAAAAGATTTCGAATTTCCTTGTTCCTTGAACGAACACCAATTGTCTGCAAAACCGGATTGACGTTGGAATTTAATTTCTTCCTACTCGATTATTGTTTTATTGTTGATTGATTGTTTTTTGTATTGTAAGCGTTGTAAGCGTTGTAATGAGGTATACACCGATAAAGCTTTTTCCAACCTCTTACTTACTTTCATCCATATGCATGTTGCTGTTTTGACCCCTGTATTTCAAAATACGTGAGAGTAATGGATGATAGTTCTTCCAGTTGTTTTTCCGCAAGAAAACAGGTTTAAAGATTTCGATCTTGACTGTATGAAAACAAAGACCAGTGCTTCCGTAAAATAAACGCAGTTATTCACATGTTCTGTCCATTGTTCCTGTTATTAATAAATAAATTATCTGTAAAAAGGATCATATGGTTTTCTAGTGACTTCCTGACCTTCCAATCTTATCGAAGAACCTTTCCATTTCTTTCGCTTTTATTGCCTGAATCAAAAACCACACAAAAGTCTATGCATTCTAAAGTTACAGAATTTAAGGTTTTTTTTACAGAAAAAATATTGTCGCATTCAAAATACAATTTAGTAGTACTGCAATTAAAAGAGAAACATTTTCTTTTATAACAACAATCTTACTCTTAAAACTATGATCATTGTAATATAAAACGTAAAACAGCAATTCATATGTATTTCATCAGTATTTTGACGTAGAATACGTTATACCCTTAGACGGTACCACGCTTGATTTTTGAGTATCACAAATAAACGTAAGTGCGGAATATTTAATAATTTGAAATATATAAATGATGCATAAATGAACGATATCGCGTTCAAAAGAGCATTAAACAAGGAATGTTATAAATGCTCATTGAACTTGCGCTGACGTCATTGGCTGATGCAATCTCAGCGCAAAGTCGAGTCCCGAAAATGCTCACTGTAGCTCACATTAATTTAGTCTAGCTCCGGCCTTCTTTGTGCGAGAACAACGTTTGAAGTGTCATTTGTTTCGTCTCTTTGCGCTTGATAGATACTGATAGAAATAAAACTTAAATATTTAATACTTATTTAAATCAAGCTTCAAAATGTGGAAATTTTGCAAAAATTTCAAAATGTCTAAAGTTTTGCACAATAACCACAAGAAAAATTTTAGAAATGTAAACAAAATCGAGAGATGGAAATCCAAGAAGATCCGAGCATTCGATGCTGAGCGTCAACGGGCTCGGCAAGAGCTCCTTGAAATTGAGGCGCCGCTCGCATAATTTAGTCTAGTTCCGGCCTCCTTTGTGCGAGTACAACGTTTGAGGTGTCGTTTGTTTCGTCTCTTTACACTTTATAAACAACAAAAGAAAAAAAAATCCTAATTATTTAATACTTGTTCAGATATTGTATTTTAAAGTGTAGAAAATCACAAAATTTTCAAATATATGCATAATAAACACCAGACGTACTATAGAAAACGTCAACAGGAAGAAAGATCAAAAGATGGGGAATCCAAGAAGATCGGACATCCGATGCCGAGTGTCAACGGGCTCGGGGGGAGGGTCTTGAAAGTATAGACGTCACACTTTCAAGGTGAACAAATGCCTGATGCGAGTGCGCCAATTACCTCCACCGCTCAGTTCGACGCAAATAGCAAATCTGATCACATGATCATTTTATAATCGAATGATGGAGTTGAACCCAAAGAGGTTGGTAATGAGCCACAACCTTCAACATCAACTGTGAGTGTACCAATTGTGATACATGTGCGGATCTATGAACATTTGATGCGTGTAATTAAAACAGTGTATTACTAATTGTTTTCACTCTCATTCACCATATGACCTCTCTAACGTATTGTACCCCCTAAACCTAGCGTCCGTGTCCCGACACTGCCCCGTTCGTTTTTTACGTTTTATTTCTGCCAATTATTTTCCCATGCTCTTGATTGGCTTGTAATATGTGTAATTGTGGGTTTTAGAATCATTAATTGCTTAAAGCAGTCTATTTACTTATGTGTAATTCCAATTTTCACTAGATTTTTGAAAAATTAATTTTATACTTAAGAATAAATTATTTGTTAACTAAGTTTTTATACACATTTTTATACCAAATTACATTTGTATTAACTAGGCCCAAGCAAATTTTTTAATTAATCGATATTTTATTACCTTTGATATTTTTTTAAATACAAAATAATGTCAAATTATAAAAAATGGTGAGTTACCAAGGTTTTAATTTTTGTGTATATATATAAATGCTGGGGTTATTTAGTATTAAGAGAGTTAATGTTCTCTTGCAAGCACAATTACTGGTAATTTATCTGATTAAGTCTTAATTTACTCATTAAAATTACAGAGTTTCATCCTTTTAGTACTATGACTGAGTTCTAAAGGTTGTATAAATGTTTAAAAACAATTCATATTTTAATTTCTCCGACATTTTCAATGGATAGGGCTTTAAAGGTTTTTAATTTTTTAACTGGATAAAGTACAGAGCAGACTCACTTTCTCTATATAAAAATGTCATTTAATGTCAATAAAGTAGATAGCGTATCCCAAGTAGCATACCCAGGATCTCAATTTGGATAAAAATATTATAAAGTTTCTTATCTTATATTTGCTTTTCAAGTAGAAAATTTTGTGGGCAGATAAAAAGATGCATTGATAATAGAAATGTGTTAGTCTAATATTCATAAACAATAAATAATATCCAGAAAATATACAAATGAGGTTTCCTGAAATTCAATATTTATTATCTTTTCATCAATTTTAAAACTTTATTTCATGAAAAATGTTTAATTTTGTAAACTTAATTTTATTTATTTCGGTACAAAATATTTCCATTTATATTTAATATCTACAATTATTACAGGATTAGTCCTCTGATTACACTGCTGGTATATCCCCAATTTTTTTACTTTGGTTCTAAATCTATAAACATAAAATTATTTTCAAATTGTAAAATATTATTATATTATACCAATCATAGTTTTCGTTTTATCTTTAATTTAATCTGTTTTAATGTGTGTTGGCTTGGTTTTAACTAAAGCATTTTCAACTAATAATTTTTTTTATTTATAGATATGGATTAAAACCAAACGATGCAATTCTGGCTGGAGAGGAACACATTTCTATGTGAGTGTTTAAAAAATATTTTAGCTTAAATTTCTCTTAATTGTTGCAATAAATGGAAAATAGAGTAAGGAAATAATTTGGTAAATGTGCTGTCTTCAACAAACTGTGAAGGCTTGAAAATCACATTCTAAACATAGCTTTCAATGTTCCAAAAAATAATTTTTTTACAAAGTATGTTCTATTTTCTCGTATTAAACTACTTTACTATAAATTTTTAGAGAATATGTGACTATTGTATAGATAATTACTTAAGAGTTTTTATCAAATTTAAAATTTTGCCTTTTTTATACATTTAGATTTGTTTATTTTTAAGATCTATATAAACTCTGATATTTTCATGAAATATGAATTTACATAGATAAGATACATTCCATATTGTCTCATACAACAGACATTTTTCTGGAAACACTAATTGTGATATGCACGACATACATATGCAACCATCAGCGACTAGCAAAATATCAGAATGCATCATTGGGGGTCTAAGGTTCCATTTTCCTGAAAATCTCCGGGGTTGCTCGGATTAGCAAAATACAAATTAAGTGTAGTGCCTAACTATCTTTCTGGCATATTAAATTGGCTTCATTGAGCGCAAGTTGAAAAACATTGCCAGAAGGGCTCGAGGTTCAGGAGAAAGGACTACTCAGCGCAAAAGGCCGGTCCATATTGCTTCTGAATTTATATAAAGCATACTATATATTTTAATAAGTGACCAATGTAAAAATGTTATCTGTTCTTATTACCTATATGTTATAGTGCTGTACGTGTTTTTCTTTTCAATATGCATGGCTTATAACACGTTACTTATTGTCACTTTTTCAGGTGTTTAAGTTCTTAAAATTTACTTGGACAAGAACAATTTTTAGTGCACAATTTAAAAAATTCATTTTTACGTCTTAAAAAATCAAATTTGATAAACTGGAATTTTTTTGTGCTCGTGTTTTTTTTGTTTTTTTTTTTCCCCGTAAAAAAAGTCCAAGTGAGATTTTTTTTAAATTTGCCAGCAATTTCTTTTGGTATTTTCCTTTGCCCCCAATGATAGTGACCTGAGGTAGAGGATTCCCACAGTCTTAGAAAAGTCCTTGAATCTTTTTTCCGAACTTTGGGGCCCTTGAAAATTACAAAACTCGGTGTGAAAGAGTGAATTATATACTGGTGTGAAACTTGTCAGATTGACATGGTAAAATCGTTTGCGAACTCTTAAAGACATTTTACATAGGATCTGGAATGGCAGATATTTTATGCAACAAGATTTTGCAAGCTCTGAGTGAGTTATCCCTTCCACAATCTCAACTGCTCATGATTGACTTAGATGGGCCCTATGTCAACAAGTCAGTTTTTAAAAGGATTAAAGACTCATTACTTTCTAATCGAATAAAAGAACTAATTAACATTGGGACATGTAATATTCACACAGTACATAATACTTTTCTTAAAGAAGATGTGTCTGAAATAGTAGTTTATTCTATTCACAGATTGTTTTAATCAATGGCCTGAGCGTTGATCGACATACAAACAAATTCAAAGAGACTGGAAACTTCCCACTCACTATTTCCTCAAGTAGGTGGCTAAATCTAAATCCAGCTGCTGAAAGGTTGCTTGAACAGTGGATTATAGTGCAAGAGTATTTCATTGACTACATTCCAATAAAAAAGTTAAACATGTTCAATGACCAGGCTATGTGAAAATTGTTCATTTACTTAGAAGAGAAACTAGAAAAGCAGAGGTGATGTTTGTGGTATCAAGTACAATATATTTCATGATGTGACCGAATTTCTTCAGATAAAGGAACCCCTAATACATAACCTTCATTCCCAATTTGAATTGTTGATAAGAACAATTTTGGGTAGTATCTACAAAGAATTCATTTGAGATTTGAAGATGGATGAAATGGAAGATATATGTTCTCAGAAACTTGCCTTAGGCTGATGTTGTGATTGGAGATCAAATTTTTAAAGCGCTATAGAATGTAAAAGACAGGAAAGGAATTTGTTTTTTCTAAGGGCTCATAAGCATTATATTTGTAGTGTTAAATACCTTTGAAGAACTCCTTCAGTTCATCTCTCCTTAAAAGTTTATCATAGCATGGACTTTTTGAGAGACTCAGTTATGAGAGTGAATGACAAGTATTAGAAGTTACAAGAGCAATGTCATTGGAGGTCCCAACAGACATACTACTGGATGAGTGGAAATTACTCCAAAGCAAATTTGAGGAAGAGGAATCTAGAAAGAAGCCTATTGATGTTTGCTGGAACCAATTCTTTAGACTGCGAAACATTAGTGGTGTGGATCCAAAGTACCCAGTTGTGAAAGCTTGTGAAGGCTGCTCTGTCACTTTCTCATGGTAGTGCTGACATTGAACGTGACTTCTCAGCCTCAGGAAGAGCTTTGACATGAGACAGAGCATCAATGGCAGAACGCACACTCAATGCATTAAAAGTAGCTTGGCAAATTTTGACAATCAACCTTATTTGGTCCCAATCACATCAAAGCTAATGGATATGGGAAGGGTTGCATATAAAGCCTACAATGCCTATTTAGAAGTTATAAAACAGAAGGTACAAGAAAAATGGGAGAAGGGAAAGAAAGACTGGAAGCAGAGAAAAAATATTTTAAGTTGTTGGCAAAGAAAAGAAAGGTAATAGAAGAATAACGAAAACTTAAAATTATGTGTAAGAAAGAGGATGACAGAGTTGGACAGTACTTCAAAATTGTTAAAGGAAGCCAATGATATTCTCAAGAAGTCGATAAAAATAAAGATTTTAAGGAAGCAGCACCTGCTTAGGCAATGATTGAAGGGGCGGCAAAATATCAGATGATACTGGTCAGCAAAGACAGACTTTAAAAAATGCACTTTCTTCTCTTGAGAAGAAAAAAACAATTAATTTCAGATTTTTTCAACAAAAAAATTAGACATAATATCTTTTAAAATAAAGGAAAAAATTCTTCAAGCTATGTCAAAAATGAACAACATATTTAAAAATCATGATTACAAAAATTATTTTTTTGTATTATCATTTCAAAATAATATGCTTTTTAAATGAAGAAAATAAATATCCTTCCAAAGAAAGAAAAGAATAAGATAAGGGTGGCTGGAGAGGAACTTTTTCTTTTCTATCTTTATACTTGAATATATTTGGATCTATTGTTATTTGTCACTTTTTTTTGTTCGATTAGTCACTTTTTTACACCTAGCATTACTACACCAAACCTGTTATAACCCCTCAATGTAATAAAAGTTGTACAGGTATTTCGAACTCTCTCTCTTGCATTCAGCACAAAACAAAGGAAATCCCTATGCATTCAAATTAAACCCACTACAATACTGTTAAATGTTTTTTTTTTATCAGACCCTAACTCAAAAATAAAATGGCAGTTGGCAAAAAAATTTTAGATTATCAAACGCAGTGTGGAAATGGCATCTATTTTTGAAGACTTTATTTTTTTAGTGAGGTTTATTATAAAGCAGTGGGATCAAAACTTGACCACATAAGTAAGGAAATTCAAACATAGCTTTAGAAGATATGTTTTATATTTTGGAACAAGAATTTCTCATTTCTACCTTCAAAAGTAATTTTAAAACTTTAACAAAATTATCAGTGTTTATTTATGCTATATTTACAGGTATAAGGAAATGGTGGACAATTATTCCGTTGATTACACTGCTGGTGGAGCTTGTCAAAACACCATGCGAGTAGCACAGGTAGTTTCAGTCCCATTTCTAGACAAAGGGCTAAAATTTTTATATGCTCAAGCAGACACTATTATAAATACAAATGTTATAGCTGTAATTTGTTAGGTTGATGAAAGCAATGCAACTTTTTATAGATATTTGTGTATATTATGTTTTAATGTGTTTTCTAAAATACTAGCCGAACTCCATTTTTTATAGCAAATTAAATATAATTCTTAGTTATATTTGCTTTTTGTTAATTTCTCCATTGGATAACTTTCTAGTGTTCTGTTATTCTTTTCCCTTGTATAAAATAAAATTCCCTGAAGAATATTTTCATAGTATACTGCTCACTTAAATCGGCTTAATATTATTGTCAGATTTCTAGACTATGACTATCCTGTCAGATCTATTTGATGACTAGTTTAATTTTATGAATGATTGACAAATTATCAAGTAGACTTTTGTATTTCAATTGTAAACAATTACTGCTTGTTCTTCTGTGAAACTATTAACAGGGAATTCTATTTTTCTTGAAGAGGTTGAAATAATGAAATTATTCTATAGTGAAATGTAACTCAGCAAATTCTACTAAGAACTATATTTCATTCCTCTTTTTGTTTTAAACATAGTCTTGCACTAGTTACTTTTTAAATTATTTTCACCTCAAAAATATAGATAAGAATTTTTATAAAATTTCATGTTTTCTTCCAAGTAACAGATAAGCTTATTTTTCATATTTTCAACTTAAAGGTTTGCTTGAGTAGTGATGTTCTCCCCATTTTCAAAAGAAAAACACTTTTTCTTAATTTATATTTTTCAATTTGACAGTGGATTGTACGACAGCCCAATGTATTTGCTTTCATGGGATGCATAGGCAAAGATGAATTTGGAAAAATATTGGAATCTAAAGCAAAAGAAGGTGGAGTCTCGGTGTCGTACCAGTACCACGATACATTGCCTACTGGCACATGTGCTGTCGTCGTCACAGATCAAGGCGCTAACAGGTCAATTTTCATTTCACATTTGATACACTTAAGGTTTATTCAGTTATTTTTTGTTCATGCCTAAATTTCGACTTAGAGTTCGAAAATAGTGGTTGCTACTTGCACTTTGCGCCTTTAAATTTTATCCTGATGACTAAGTTTTAAGACCCAGTAAAAACACTTCTGAATATTTTTGTTGGCATGCATTTTGAGCAATCAAACCGTTTATTCTTCATATTTAAATCGCGCTTTGGTAGCCCAGTTGGAAGAGCAATGTATTAGCAAGTCCGAGGCTGAGTCCATCCAAAGGCCGTCATACACGGGGGCTGGAGCATGTTAAATCTGTTGTGGCCTCAAATGTTCTCACGTTGGTATGGTGTGGAAGTTTGGAGAGTGGGGTACAGGCTCAGGTGTTGACCTCATCATCTGACTGGTTCAAAATTACCAGGTGCATTCCTTGGATCTTTCCCTTAAAGATTTATCAATGCCTCTACCAATGCTTGTGTTTTGTTTTTTTCATATCATCTACCAGCGAGAGTGAGGCTTCTTCATGGGTTACATTTATTATACATTTATTGTAGCATTTCTTGCCTAAAAAATAGGATTGTATGTATAGTGATCACCTCAGAAAGCCCCTCAGACATCCGTCCTCTGTCTCTGCTGGTCGATTTTTTTTTCTTTCGTCCTCTTTACCTGGATGACTATCCAAGGACACCCGCCAACGTCCCTTGGAGATCCCATGGTTCGTTCCGTCCAACATTCCTCAGTATGTTGGATGGAGAACCTCGCAGGATCCTGAACCATCTGCAATAGCCCATTGTTTTACACTAGTGCAACGTGAATTAACTACCCACCTTTTAAAATCTGCACTCTAACCTATCTGTAAATATGAGAGGTTGTTGTAAATGCTAAAGTAAACCAAAAGAAAATCCTTAAAAAGAAAAAATGCAAATAAAGCCCAGCCTCTAGTCACTAATTACATTTTGCTTATACACATCCACACAAACAAAACACATTTTGAAATTGAACCCAGGTAGAATGTTTTGAACACTGAGGGGATATGTTTATGCTTCTAATTTCCTGCTCCTATTTCCTATCCCTTGTTTAAATGATTAAATTACCATTTTAAATGTGTTCGTCTATAAATTCTTTAAAAATTGCTACAATTTTGTCCCATCAAGTTAAGGTATCTTCTATAGAATATTTTATTCTGTACTCAAGAATATACAAAACGTATAACATAAAAATTCATTTAGTAAATAAGTTTGGAACATTACAAGATACACGTGTACAAAGAAAAACCAGTGTCCTGTTAACCGGTTCGAGTACTAACTGACTTTCGAATCCCGCATTGCTGGTCTCTCCACAGCATGGTCAAAGCGCCATCTCATAAAGAGTGGAGTAGGCCTAGGCACCTCAAAGTATCCAAATTCTGACAAAAAAAAAATTCATTTTTCAAGGAATAACAGTATAAAATTCTCAACCTTAAAATTATATTCACAGATATTGTATGGTAATCTTAGTCAAAATAATCTATTTTTGTAACTGCATGTAAAAAGCATGATTTCAGTTGTGTTTATTTTTATTTAAATAAAATTTATCCTTGACTTTCAATTTGGGACATAGTTGAAAAGTTATAGTTAAAAGTATTCAAGATTTACAAGTTATTAGATTTATGATGCAGGGTGATTCATAAGTAAGTATACAATTTCAACGTACTATATAACAGTGACAATAAAAGATATTTTATGTTACCGTAACGGAAGTGTAGGTGAATGTTTCAAGTTTTTTTAGAGACAGTCACAGATGATCTCAGTGCACCCTTAGTCACACTACACACATCGAACCAGTAACCCATTTCTGCCAGACATGTGTTAGGGTATCTGAAGCAAGGGTAGTGGTTGTGATACGCTGTTTCAACTCAGCTTGATCAACTGGAAGAGGAGGGTTAAATACGTTATCCTTTATGTAGCCCCAAAGAAAAAGTCACATGGTGTTAAATCAGGGCATCTGGGGTGGCCATTGGGCTAATGGCATGCTGTAGTCGATGCTTTGTCCAATCCATCGGTGAAGATGTTAATAGAGATAATTTCACTTGTCACTTGACCATTGTCGTGGCGCACCATCCAATTGGAAAATAATGTTTTTGACGACATCTGCCGATACACACTCGGTCATCCGGGCTTTTGAACTTTACACAAACAGCCAGTAGCTTCAAATATTTTAAACCAATCGTAAATTAATTTTCTGGTTGGAGGTTCTTTTCGAAGTCGTGATCGAAATTGCTGTTGCACAACAGTGACAGATTCCGTTTTGCTCAATTCAACCACACAAAACGTCTTCTCCACTGCAGATCAGCCATTTTCACTGATTAGTCACTTGACACGCTCACTATCGCTTGCGTCCCTTCGCATGGGAGGGGGACACAAACTTTATAAGTATACCTAGCTAAAAGTTCGCATTTGGGGACCGTGTCTTAAACTGTTCCTGTTTTACAGCATCTGGAAACTGTATACGTACTTATGAATCACCCTGTATTTTGATCTTATGTGTATTTCATTGTACTTTTGTAATTTCTTTAACTACCAACAATGAGCTCCAAAAAAAAAATTTACAATTATCTGACATTGTTTGAATATTTCTTTATAGATCTTTATGTGCTAATCTATCTGCAGCTAATTGTTTTAACAAACACCATCTGGAAATTCCGTCTAACGAAGCTATGATAAAAGAAGCTAAGTTTTATTACATAACTGTAAGTTATTTTGTATTATGCATAAAATTTACTTCTGGAAATATTACAAATCATTGCATAATTTTTTACTATAGTCATACAAATATAAGTAAACATATAGCTTATAATCGTTTTTTTAAGAATGTATTGAAATAACCTAAGTTTTAACTTGTCAGATCTTATAACATAAAAATTCCTGAAACTGCTCGTAAAGAGGGTAAACCTTTAAACAAACTGCCATTTAAGTTTTTTTTTAAATAAAAGTCAAATTTATTCAAATTTAAACAATTCATTAAAAAAAATTTAATCTTTTCTTTTTGAAATGCACTACAAAACCTCAGAAATGCTAAGCTAGAAATATCAGGGATGAATAATATTTTCTTATACAATTCATCTGCTGCACCTGTTGATAAAGGTATATTATTTGAATTTTATGTAACATCTTATATACACTTAGTATGGGAGGAATCTCTTTGCAATTTCATATTAGTTTAATTGAACTTTAGTGTTTACAAAAGGAAGGTATGCAGTTAATGTAAATTAGTAGCAATGAATTAATCATTTATATTTATGTGACAAACACAAACTCTCCCACCATTATCTTTCCTTATCATCTTTCTGTGTATCTCTTTGTGGGAGGGTCGTTAGCATTTAATCTAAGCTCTATGAGGAGTCAACTGCTATAGCCATACCTAATATGTAATTATGAAAAGTTTTGTGATTCATAATTTAAGACTATAAAATTTGCTTATATATATACAAGTAAGTAAAAAAAAGTATTTTTAATAAGCAACAATTTCAAGTTGGATTAAAATTAATAAAAAAATTTAAATTATGTTACACTTTACTCTATCAGGGTGGTAACAGAACTGGGAAATCAGGAAATTTTCAGAAAACTTTTTAATTCTAAAAAAATCAGGGAAATCTTAGGAAAATTTTCCAATTTCCAATCAAAAATGGACAAACAATAATAGCTGCAATTAAAGTGTCAAAATTTAAAAAATTTTCCAATTTTCACAAAAATTGGGGAATTTTTTAAATTTTGACACTTTAATTGCAGCTATTATTGTTTGTCCATTTTTGAGATGCATGATTACGAGTACTTTTGAGAATATAATCAATCGTATTTGCCGAAATTATAATTCAAATAAAGTACACTTGGGTCATAGTTTTGGAACACTGTGAAAACACCGTTTTTTTTCCGCAGCCATAACAACGTCTCTCGTCGCTGTGAGGCCGGCAATACAACTTGTGGAAAAAATTTAAAAAATTTGTAACTAATAAATTTTTTTTTTTTGCATTAAATTAATCGTTTTTTGCTTGCAATTGCATTTTTGCAGAATTTTTCGGTACAACTTCAGTCTACGTTTATAGCGTTGGTGCTTTTTTGGCATACTTTTAAAGTCGCCAAGAAAATAATTATTTCAAATGAACCAATGAAATAAAACGGCAGTTTGACGGATTTTGAAAGAACTTTCTAGAGTAATCAAAATGAAAATTTAAAGATTCCTTTGCCGAGGTTGCCATGAAAACCACAATAACTGTAATAGATGGGTTGCCTTAACCTGCCATAACTCGCTACTAGAAATGCGACAAAAGAAAAATGTCAAGACCGTTGCCACCGCTATAAACGTAGACTGAAGCTGTACCAATTTTTCGTGAAAATTTGTATTTGATTTTGATGTATAGTAGGATAATGTAGGGTTAGTTGTAAAAAGTTCATAATCAAAGTATTTTGTATTTTTTCTCCAGTTTTTTTCAATTGCTATCGTAGGAGTTCCATAAGTGTTCCAACCTTTACAGTAACAGTTAAAATATCTAAAGAGAAAATATACAAAATATGTGTGGAAAATTATCCTTTTACCCCACCTGACCCTAAATATTTAAACATATTGCCCTGTGGATTCCGTATATCAATACCAATTAGAGATCACAACATTTCTTAAATTAATTGTAAAATCAGGGAACTTTTTTTCGAGGATTTTGTTGCCACCCTGTCTATAATCACTGTTCTATACTAAATTTTGATAACTTTTCAAAATATAACTTTTGGAGTAAAATAGTTCCAAAAATTTAACTTCAGAAAAGATGTTTCAGAAATATTTTTGCAAAAAACACGTATGAATATAATAAAAAATGCTTCTCAAACATTTTTATCATGTTACATTCCGCACAAATCTGGTTTCCAATTCAAATGTATTTTTTGAAAAAAATGTACTATTACTCACATTTACTGTGAATAACTACATACGTAGGCTCATCTATTGTATTATTTACATTTGCTAAATCTATATAAATAAGAATGGAGTGTTTGTTTGTACGTTCAATATTTTCGACCCATTTCAAGTTTTCTATCCGTTTTGGACCCTTTGATGCAGAATCCGTCTTTTTCTCGTTTGGTGTCTGTCTGTCTGTATGTTGTGCCCTATACACGTCCACGCGGTTTAAGATATTTTCATGGAAATTTGCATACAGTGAGTACTTATCTTCATTTAGTGAGTGGCATTGGTTGCGAAAGTCTGTCTTTCTGTTCTATGCTCGATTTTGTGTTTGTGTAGACATTACATGAATTGTATTCCAGATATTTGATTACAATGTGTTTTATTTTATACATTATTTATTAGTTTAGTGCAGTGGTCCCCAACCCCCGGTCCGCGGACCGGTCCATGCATCAAATGGTACCGGGCCGCCCAAGGAACATTAAATTATTTCCATTTTATTTACTGTGGTATATTTCTTTCGGGTTTGTGCGGTTCTTATCTATGAAATGTCCACACAAATTAGGAGGTGGTAAATCATAACTTGAAATTTGTTCTGTAACTAGAGCTTCAATCATGATTTCTGAATTCTGTATGTCTCTATTTTCCAATTTTGACAAATGTGACAGCTGTTTTCAAGTTGGCAGACAAAGTAGCTGCATTTAAAGCCAAACTGAAGTTGTGGGGACGGCGCGTGAACAGAGGCATTTTGGACATGTTTCAGACATTAGCGGTGATTTTAGGCAAGACTGAGCCTAAACATTCATTCTCCCAGTTGGTGCACGATCACCTGTCTTTGCTTTTAAAAGAGTTTTATCGCTACTTCCCAACCACAAAACACCCACGAACTAGTAAGGAATGGATCTGCAACCCATTTGTCAACAAATCAGGTGAATCTAGAATGTCTGTGCAAGAAGATCAACTGCTGGAGATTGCAAATGAAGACGGCCTAAAACTACGTTCGAGACAACAACTCTGCCGGTGGTTTGGATTAAAGTCATGGCGGAATATCCTGAGATCCACCACAGCACTTAAATCCCTATTGCCATTTCCGACAACCTGTCTGTGTGAATCGGGGTTTTCTGCAGTGACAGCAACGAAAACAAAACAACGGAATAAACTGGACTCAAGCAACACACTTCGGGTGTCATTGTTTCCTATTATCCCCATATGAAACCGTCTCGTTGCAATGAAACAAGCTCAGGGTTCTCATTGATTTAGCGTTCTAGTGAGTTAAAATATTAAATCACTTTATATTCATTTTTTGGTGTAACTGTATTTTATTTTGAAGGCATATTTAAATACAATTAAATTAAAATTATTAAATCAAAACAATCTAAAATATAAACAATCAACTCCCCCCCACCCTCAGCGGTCCGCGTTAAAATTATCAAACGATTATCCGGTCCGCGGCGATAAAAAGGTTGGGGAGCACTGGTTTAGTGAATGCAATATTAAACATTTTTTTATTGTTATATTTAGAAGAGTTGCATGCTAAAACACCTGAGTAAGTATACTTAAATCAGCCACAATTTGATAGTTTTCGAAAAATTGGAATGTAGTTTGAGTATTACGATTACTTTCATTTGCTTTACCAGTAATGCTGAAAACCAATTATTTTTCAAAAAAAAAATTTTATTTTGAGTCTTATTTTTATTCTTTGCGCAATGAAAACGATTTCCGAATATTTGGGGCAGACGATATTTTTCAACGAAACGAGAATGAACAAGATCGCGCGAGCAGTGATATTTTTTCTGGTTCTTTCGCTCTGAATTAATTTCACATTTCTAAATTTTGTACACTTTTAGTTGTAAGTTGTGGCAACTGTGCAAGATCAAGAGATAAAATTGAATCACAAATTAATATCTTTAGAACAATTTTTTGCGACATCTTTTATTTTGTTTTATTTTGCTGTTTCCTGTTTTAAATATTTATTATTTTAATAAATGTGTTTTCCTTCTCATCACACGCAACAGCACCACAAAGTATTAGACTTAAAAATGTTAGGTAAGTCAGTATAAATTTTCAGTAAATTTTAAGTGTAGTTATGCCATTATTGAAAGAATAATGCCGTTATTGAAATAATAATAATGTTTAAAAATCCAAACTAGAACTTTTTCCAACATTAAAAAATTCGTTGTAATAATGACAGGAGAAGATTGCAAAATTTCACAATGTCGCATACCGGAGGCAAGAGTGCCTAAAGTAAAAAAATATTTTTTTGTTGACTGTGAGTGCGAGAGCACTCGCCGTAAATGGTAATTTTAATTAATTGAGTTGAACATGAAAAGAACTTAAGAAAGGGAATTCCAAATCTTCCTATAAATCGTCTTTTATAGTAGTAACCTTAGTATCACCTTTCGTCATTTTGTAGCTTTGTCATACAGCAATTGTGCGATGTATGTGAAATGTATTACATGAATGGATATGCATGTGTTGGATTTGTGTCCAAAGTAAATTGTAGAAAATATAAAGATGGCGAAAGGTGTTAAAATAAATTTTTATTCTACAAAAAACGTAAGTCATTATATATTTTGATTATCTCTTCAATCTAGAGTAAACCAATTCAAACCGAGTAAGGTCGGGTATTTTGCTAGTAATATATAATTTGATATTATGCAAACAGTCAAGTATTATCTTCGTAATCATGAAGTGTGTTTTCTGTTGCCATAAAGATTTATTTTGCCACACAAGGAACATTACAGAAGGTTAAAGAATTAAAATAGAATTTTTGACTTTTAAATCAAACAGCAAGTGCAGCAAAAGCCAATTTAAAAGGTTAGCACAATAAATGGTAGCTACCAATAAAACTAAATGATTAAATAAATATGTAGAACAAGATTTGTATACATTAAAGCGCATAATTTCACACTTCAAAAATAACCACACAGGGAACTTATGAGTGACGAAGACATCTGGTATTTGGAGACTGATCGTACTTTATAAGGCTCATCCCTGAAACTAAATATTGTCCATTATTTAATTTGTTGGTATAACGTTTATTCAATAAATTTCTGTTAAGTTGTCAGTTCTCTTTCTTTTGCAAAGAAGAACCATACGGGGAATATTACAAATATATTTGAACATCAAAGCTACATTCAAATTCACGATAAAATTACATAAGAAATCAAAAACTACCATTTCACTTATCTTTTTCTGTAGGATTTCACTTGTGGATAACATTTTGTCTTTTAGAGTTTCTTCCTCACTGTCAGTCCTCCTTCCTTAATGAAAGTAGCAGAACATGCTGCAGAACATGACAAGCCTTTTTGCATGAATCTGAGTGCCCCATTTTTGTGTCAATTTTTCAAAGAGCCTATGATGGCAGCTATGCCATATGTGGACATAATATTTGGAAATGAACAGGTGTGTACATTTTATTTTACAAAGTCGTGTTCACTTTTGAAACCAATTGTACAATTTGAAAATTGTATTATTTTATATTAATTCTGATCTGTATTTTATAGGAAGCAGCTACTTTTTCAAAGGAACAGAATTTTGGTGTAAGTTGCCTTTTAAAATTTGTTAAGTACGAGGACTGTTCAATAAAGAATGATCATAATTTTTTAAAGGTGATTAAAAAATCAAGAAAAATAAAATTCATATTAAATATGTTGCAGGATAAGTGGAGAATAGATAGCATAAGTTTCACGATCATGACGTTATTGCTGAGGCCTGGGCAGCCGGCTAAGAACGCCTAGTTTTACTTTCACCTACGGCAAAAATGGATGTGACACGCAAAGTGCAATACACTGCATTGAAATTTTGTTTTCACCCTAAAAAATCGCTGAAGTTTATGTGATGCTACAGTAAGATTATATAGAGAGTCATGTGTGTTCCCCGTCCTACATATAGTCCTGATTTAGCACCCTGCGATGATTTTTTTCTTTTCCCGAATTTGAAGAAATACCTCGGGGAAAAGTGGTTTTCATCAACACAGGCAGAGTAGGTTGTGTAGACGATTTTGAAGGACCTGTCAAAAAATGGCTTCCAGTATGTGTTTGAAGACAGGAAAAGAGGTGGGGTAAGTGCATTGCATGTAATGAGGAGTATTTTGAGAAAGACTATAAAAATTTGGAGAATCAGTACAGAAAATTATTTTTTATTAATTTATTATCATTTTTTATTGAACTGCCCTTGTACTAGAGTTTTGTCTTGTGTTATGATCATAACTTGCTTTAACTGAATACATAGATAATTTTAGCTTATTTTGGACAATTCCCTCTCAGGTTCTAAATTTCCGTTTGTTTGAACAAGATCCTTAAGACTGATACTGCTCATTGATTTTTTTATGCAAAATTTGACAAAGAGTGAAACCATAATTCAATCTTGCTGAAGAGTTCTGTAAAGAATGCATGATTCAAATCCTTGTTGCAGCAAGCACAATTAGGAATCAGATTCGTGCACATAGCAGCTATATAATGCTGTTCTTGTCCTTAAGGAGACCCAAAGCCCAAATTTCAAAAAAAAAATGCAAGTGTTTTTCGGTTTATTAGATAAAATGATATTGCTAGCAGCTGCTTTTTAACTTTCATTTGACCTTCCAACTACATAATCAACTGGCAAACCATTTTATCGACTGCAACTTCCATTGGCTTCGGTTTCCATGAAAACCTCCATTTATGCAACATTATATCATAGTGTATCTACCGATAATTATCCCAAACATCTTAAATGCCCTTAAGGTGCAAACTCCTGGTTTTGCTATCAATCTACGAAGGCTAAAGGGCAAAATCCAGGTCCTCATGTAAAACGTGGTGACACCATTGAAGAAAACACATTGACAAAAATAGCGCTACATTTACAGAAGAAAAAAAGTTATTGCAGAAAGTGCTAATTTATTTTAAAATAGTACTGATCCAATAAAATATTTTATTTCAGTTTAATTAAACAAGAAATGTATCTTTTTTCAATGAATTATCACAAATCACTCAGTGGTCATCAGAGATAAAACTGGCCTTAAAAAAATATATACGAGTTTACTGTAAAAACTCTTGTTTTGATAAGATTTTTTACGTAACAGAAATTACTAAAACAAAATTGTATTTGCAAAAGGTAAGTTGTTTTCATTAACCTCAGTTGTATTTTGTACTTAAAATGCAATTTTCTCAAAATCAGTTCTTTTTAATTTTGCCCAATTTCAAAGCTTTCTTGCATAAATAGTTCAGAAAAATCTCTTAAAATTAATTTAACATAAAAAATAGAAATTTAACATATAATAAATAAAATATTTTTTCTTATGGAAACTGGTAAATAAATTTTAGAAAATCGCTCCCTACTTTCTTTTGCATATACTATAACAATATTGTTCAATGATTGGCTGTCCTCGAACATATATTTAACATGTTTTTGTTTTATGCGACCCAGAGGGCGCTTTATGTAAATTAAGCTTAACAAGTTATACTTATAAATTAAAGTTCAGTTGTAGCAATAGAAGAAGAAAAGCTGAAATAAACATGCTTTGGTATCTTCATCAATTCCTGGTTACTCAATTCATTTCCCACAGCCGGATACTTGACATCAGCGTCAACAAATATTGAAAAAAGTTATTTTATATAAAAATATTGAAAATTGACAGAGGAGTAGGGTTTGTAAGATAAAGTGTGTATATCGGCTTAAAAACATTAAAATCGTATATTTCCAAATTAAAATTACGTTTCTTTTATTGATTATTGCTTAAAATATGTGCCTAATTATCACTAAAAATTAGGTTATGTAAAATGAATTATAAGAATTTTGGATTTTTCCTTACCATGTCTCAATGGCTGAAAATCAGTGTAGTTATTACAGTGCCTTGAATAAATTCAAATTAAGTATCTATAATTGCTTATATAATGTCACTTGAGCTTTGTTGCCACATTTTACTAGATACTTATATTTGACTAGAATGAGGGTCATTCCACACAAAATGAGCAAATCGGCTGTGACTGACACATCACCAATTTTAATGAAAATTAATTTTTAAATAGATCATAAAGAGTAAGGGGAAACTGCCAAATATTGGATGTCCAAGATGTGTTTTTTATTGAATTTTTAAAGTTCAAGGTCACACAAATGTAGATTTTTTTAGTATTGATAGTAGCCTGTTTGAGACCCTATATTTCAATGTTATTGACACAAATTTAAAATTTTTTTATACTGTTACATTCTTCAGTAAAAGGTCTTTTAGGAAATGCCAGAATATAGTTTTATATTCGTCACTGCTCATTCTCAGGGATAAGCAAAAATAGAGATTTTGCCTATTTGATACAAACTTCAAATTGCTCTAGTACCTCTAAAAATGGGGAAAGACAGTATCAAAAATTATTCTTAACAAAGCACTTCTATCTAAAAGTTTGGTATAATTTAGTGATTGTGTTTCTGTTCCTTAGTTAAGAACATAAATAATAAAAAAGTAAAATAATTGAAAACAGCGATTTTTCTACTTTTTTAAATACAAATTTTACTGTGAAGGACAACTCTGAAAATCTCACAAATGTTCAGTAGTATGTGTCAAGATGTCTATTATCTGTCCTGAAATTTCCACCATTGTAATTTGTTTATTTTCGTCCCAGAAACATTTTTACCTAGTTGGAAATTATCATTTTATTTTATCGCTTGATGAATAAAAAAAAAGGTGGGAACACGCCATTAAGGCATTCATTTCCACCTTTGAAAGAGATGCTATTGTATTCAATGGCTGATAACCTAATAAAGAAACACTTAAATGAATTATGGTTATAAATGTGCTTGGTTTACTAAACCAAAAGCTTTTGAACACCGGCGAATGTTAAATGACAATCATGACAAATGCTCCATTCATATTCCCAATTGTACGACACAAATTCGTGTTTCATATTTATCACAATCACCAGCAAAAGAAGTAAAGAATTCAGCAGCACAGAAAAATCATGTTTTTATTTTGAAGATGTAAACTTTTACATGGGAGTTTTACCACATAGTAAATTTAAAAAGATAATTAGTTTGTAGTATTCACCCAGTAGATGGCGGATATCGGCGGCTTTAGCCCATAGAAATGTTTTTAATTCTGTCAAAAAGGACAATCTTTTGGATATCGTTATTTATGCATAAACTGAACCCCTGTACCAAATTTCATGAAAATCCATTACCAAACGGCCACAGGTTTTTCCTGATTTTTGCTCATTTCACGTGAAATGACCCATAAGTAATAAAAGTAGAGGAATACCTAAATCATCAGATTAACTTTTAAGATATTTTCTAACATGATTTTGTGAAGTCTAGTACTCACACAATAACTCAAAGCTTAAAATGGTGCTTGCTAATTAAAACAAGCATTAATTAAAACATTTGCCATTTAATTTTGTTTTTCTATCAACTACACTCAATGAAGCTATATAGTAAAACACATTTTAAAGAAATATTAATACTGATTAAGAGAAAACCTGCATAGATATTTTGTTTAATATTAATGATTTTCATTTCCCATATGCAGTAAACTGTCTTGTTAAATGTTTAAAAGGACAAAATTTTCCATTGATTTAAATCTAATTGAAAGTACAAGTTATGCATTCTGATCTTTTCAGACGGAAGACATAGAAGAAATAGCCTTGCGTATTAGCAATCTGCCGAAGAAAAATACTTTAAGACCAAGAATTGTAATAATAACCCAAGGAAAGGACCCTGTAGTTGCTGTAGAAGGTAAGAAATCTTCAAATTTACTTTTTCTACACAATTAATTCATTTTAAAAGTTAACTGTATTCTTTAAAAAAAAAAAAATTCTTAATCTAATTTTAAGTTGCTTTCAAATTTAACCTAAGAACCATCTTCGGGATACAATTGGCATTGTAACAGATTTCTCTCAGTACCATTTACAACAGGATGTGCCGATTTGAACCAAGATGGCATTTTTTAAGTCATTGATAAAAAAAAATCCAACTTTTAGAATTATTTTTCCTCCCATTTAAAAAACTTGCAATATAGAAATTAAAATGACCAAAAACAGGATTCGTGTTTTTTTTTTCAAATAAGCTTTAAAAAATTGCAAGCACAAGATCTTAAAGAATTCTCGCAACATCTTCGAATGGACCAATGATTTGCCATTTTATCCTTCATATGATTTGCTAACCCCACTACGTTAAGACATTTTCACATTGGAATTCGATGTGCTCAGCTTCACAAACCCGATCTATATGCCTATGGAATTTAATTACTATGGTAAACATAAGATAGTGACCACAGAATACCCCAAGAGATCTTTCTCCACTTTGCTTAGTTTCTGTTCACAATTACTTGTCATTATCTTGTTTGGGTATAGCTTTTAAAGGTATTTCAAGGGTATAGCTTTTAAATTGAAAAATCTTTTTAATTCATTAAATATTGCTTCACCTTTCATCTTGATTTCCAAACATTTGATAAATAACAATATTCTTGGAAAAAATTTCTTTTACAATTCTTACTAAAACTAAAAGTAAAGCTTCGCTCCCTGGCAAAGTTGCAGCATCAAGCTATATAGAGAATTCAGATGTTTTTAAATACTCATAAAGAATTTTTATGCGCCTGAGCCATTTTGTCGATCTTTCTTTTTACTGTATTATTATTCAGTGAAATTCTTATAATATCGAAAGCTGGTTTACAACCTCAATTACAACTGGTATAATACGTTCTTCACCAATGGTGTGCGGTTTTTCGGACTTTGCAATCAGTAAAGAAATATTATAACAAGCTCATAGTCCATCGTCATCTCACTCAAATGTTGTCACATTGACACTGTTTTAAAATATTTTTGTATGTCTGTTAAAAAAGTTAAATCTTTATCTTTTTTTGTCGCTATGGACTTTTGTGAAATGTTCCTTAAGCTTAGAAAGTTTCATTGATTCTTTTGACAAAGTTTTACTTCATAGAAGGCTATTTCCTGATAACAGAATAAAGCCACATTTTAAATATTCAACACTATATTATCTACATTTTTTCTTTGTCTCACATCATACTGTTATCAGTAAAAAAAGACACAAATTTAAGATACAAAAAAATAAAATAAATTATTTCTTTAATCATTATATAATAATCACTTCCAATTTATTTATTGTTACTTTATTTTATATTAAACCTTTCACAGACCCCACCCCCCTGATGTTGTTCATGCACCCCAAATAGATTTTAATTTGCCATAGACCCCCTCAGCAGTCTCACAGATCCCTGGTGGTCCGTAAGAAGCACTTTGAGAACCACTGGTTTAAATCAATCCTAAAATGAAAATTAAAGATGTAACTGTTCTAGCTAGTTTTTATTTTAGTATGCAACCTTGAAATAGTGTAAGCAAAACAAGCCATTAAGTTATTGATGAAAAAAATATAAATAAAAGGTGTTAATTCTCTCTTTTGTAATATTTGCATTTTTAAATATGTTTTTATTTCTTTCATTCACTCCTATTGGAATGTGAAAACTAAGTTACAAATTACAATCAAAAAGTGTGCCGATATCAGGTACTTCAAAAAGAGCCAATAAAAATTATTGGAATGTTAGAAATAGTATTAACGTATTTCTATGTATGAAACAGATTTCAATGCTCTACACAGTTTATTGCATGGAATAAATTAATTAACCATAATCATTATTAATAAAAATCTAATCAATATTGTACTACTTATTTTTTGAATAGATGGGAAAATAACTAAATTTCCAGTAATTAATGTGAAAGCAGAAGATATAGTTGACACTAATGGAGCAGGAGACGCTTTTTCAGGAGGTAAGTAATAATTTTCTTTTGGGCATTTCTGAAGTACTATGGTGATAGCCTGGTTGTAAGAGTAGCGGATTAGCAAGCAGAGGGTTGTGAATGAAATTCAATCCAACCAAAACCACTGTGTTGCTCCCTGGCAACGTTAATTAACTACTTGCCTCAAGTACTGGAGGATAGTTCCCAGGTTATTTTATAAAATTACTAGATACTGCGTGGCCAGCACTGTGTTGACCGTGACAGTTCCAATCGCCACTACGCGCTTACGTTTGCCAACCCCAGTGATTGCTACGCATTCC
Source organism: Metellina segmentata (assembly GCA_947359465.1). Lineage (NCBI taxonomy): Eukaryota > Metazoa > Arthropoda > Arachnida > Araneae > Tetragnathidae > Metellina > Metellina segmentata. Next base: position 114,910,040 of record OX375878.1, on the reverse strand, counting down.
CATTTAATTGCGAACAGATCCAATAGGCGTGACGTCACAATCTCTTACGAAAATAAAAAAAGATATTCAATTGAAAAGTTTTTTTTTTAATCAAATGTATTAGGTATTGATGTAATGTAAAATTTTCCTCAGATTTCAAATCTGTTGAAATTTTTATTCTAACTTTATCGATCGTTGAGACAGAAAAAAAAACACTGAATGCGCCCATATTCGTATTGCAAAAATAAAAAAGTTACAATTAAAAAAGCAGGTAATGGAATCTGATCTCGATAGCGAAAGTCAAATTCGCATGGGAAAAGATATAAAAGTTACTATTTAAAAATTATTTATTTAAGGAAAATCATATTTTTAGATATCGATCTAATGTAAAATTTTCCACAGATTTCAAATCCGTTAAAATTTTTACTATATCTTTAACGATTTAAGAGATAAAAAAATAACTACATAACTCCAGTAAAACTAAACTTTTTTTTTCATCCGCTGAAAAATCATTTTTTGGAAAATGAAACGGAAACATGAGAAAAATAAATTTAGAATCTGTGTTCTCTTTATACTGTTGCCATTCAAAGGAAAACTATAATAATTAAATTCCAATAAATTAATTTTAAAATGTTCTAGATTGAATTTTAAAATTCAGGCACTAGAAAAATCAAAAAAATGTGGACTACCTGTGTGTCAAATCTCATTAATGTAAGTGTCATAGATTTGTAAGGATACTGCACACAGAGACGATAGACACACAATCAATTCCTTTTATAATAGTAGAGATGAAAACTTTAATTGTAAAATAGTATTGTGGTAACCCCTCTATATGGCATATGTCTTGGAGACAAGTAAAAAGGGGATGTATGTAGGGCTGAGAAAAAATTGCTTGTTGTAAATGAGAAAAGGCACTAATTACTCATATTAATAAACAGGTTTAATTTTTAAAGTTGTGTAAAATTGTTCAAAAATAGATGATGAAACCTTTTTTTAAAAAAATACTAATGAATATTTTTAAATAAATTTTTTTGTCCACTTTTTAGATACATGAATCTATGATAATTTAGTTTAAAACAACTGCGTAAAACAAGTGACAGTTGAACTCCCAGAAAGAGGTGGTTGCCGTTATCAAACCGAAAAATTCATCGGGACAAATAAAAATGAACAAGGGAGTATTGAAAACATGTAACATAATTGAAGCATTCTAAACTTCTATTAAATCTCAAAACAACACTGAAATTTAGTTGTAAATTAATGGTGAATAAAGAAATTTATTAGTGTACTTAAAACAAATTATTAATAAAAGGTTGAATTGTGTGATAAACATTTTTGCTTTTTTGTAGAAATTTCTTGTTCTGATAAAATTTTGTATTTTTCCAGTGGATAGTTTAAAGCTATTATGATATTAAACTTAGTTTATGGAAAGCATTAAATTAAGGATTCAAAGCATTTTAATAAATACAGTATTACTAATCTAATATTTTTCAAAGTCTGGTGTGATTATTCACAATGATGTTTAAATGTTAGCAACATGATAGCTCGAAACATCGATTGTTGTACCAAAGTTAGTAATGTAATTTCCAGAAAAGCTGTCATTTAAAAATCCTGTAAGCGAAAATATTTTTGATAAAATTACAGCACACAAGAAACATTCAAGATTTAAATATAAGTTTGCATTGCAATACTTGATATGTATCACAAATTTCATTTTCGAAATGAAATCAATCAAAAATGCTATTCTGAGATTGATTCCTCAGTTCTCTTTAATTAGGTAATTTAATAACAGGTAATTTCACTACATTTAATTACCAAATGACATTGTTGAAGGGCAAAGTATAGTATATGGAAAACTTTGAACTGTAATGTAAATAAATAACAGTGTAGGTTAATAAATAATTCTGTCTAAAAGTTCCACAGAGCCCCCTTTGTACTTTTTTCCAAGCAATGGACATCTGCAGCCAATATTGGGAGGCTAGATGAGCAGCTAATCTTTCTCATCTCCCCTTTTCTTATCAATTTATACACTGTCTGAATACTTTTCTTACTACTTACATAATTTGAAATTTTTTAAGTTAAAAATTAGGGTATATGTATATAAAAATACAATTAGTCTAAAAAGAGTTAGCAAGTTGTAGGCGACATCTGGTTTAATTCTTCTGTGTGTATTTCTCTCTTCTGTGTTAGTAAAACTGCCTGTATGTCCAGTACTTGGATGTTATCTGTTTTCTGTTTAGTACAACATACCCCTTGCATCATAGAAACCAATCAATCAGTTTCGAGCTCCAATCTATCAAGCTTCATTTTGAAATGAGTTATTTTATAGCATTCATTTCAAAACAATTTGTAAATTTGTTTTTGAAACATTCGCACAAGGTCTATCAAGTTTTTACTTCATACGACTACTGAAAATGTAATTTTTCTGCAATTTACAAGTATATTTCATTTATTTTTACAACACTCCTCTAATTTACTGAGTGAAATAAATTTTATGGTAGAATGCTTAGCATGTTTTTAAAGTATATCAATGTTTTACAGGCTTTCTTGCTCAATTTGTTCAACACAAGCCATTAGATGTCTGCATCAAGTGCGGTATTTATGCTGCCACTGAAGTGATCAAGCAGTCAGGGTGCACTCTGCCAGAAAAACAAGACTTTGTTTTGTAGTACTTACAATTATGCTTCATTACATACCAGTATGAGATTATATTTGAAGACAGTATGCATTTCTTTGCATTGATTTGAAATAAAAATTTTGTTTACTAATTGTTTATTGTTTTCCTTCTGAAGTAGAAATCAGTATTAGTAAGATTTTATTGGATTAAATAGGTAGTTTTAGAGAGAATTGTTTTTTGCAAACATAAATAGCTGAAAGAAATAGTTCCGATCAGCAAGCAAAGCTGAATTAATATTTTATTTGTGCTATAGTTAATTATAATGAAAGTTTTAATTTTCAAACTATTTTCAGTTAAACCTGGAAAGAAATTGCAAATATGGAAGAATTGAACTTTGCAAAAACTACAATTTTATAGCATGTACTGATATAAAAACAAATGCATTTCGTAATGGTAAAGAAATAAATTAATGTGTTTTGTTCAACACTTCCATTAGGCAGTCCAAAATATCTTATTAATGATATGCATTTAAAATAAAAAAGGATTAGCAAATTCCAAACGTGTTTCCTCATGATTAGTAAGTTAATGATTGGAATGATTAATAAAATAGTGGTCACACAAGGAGTGTATTGTAGGAATTTACAACACTACACAAAGCAGACATGTCCCAACAGGATTAGCCTTTGCCTACATAATACTGTATACAAATACGTTTTAAATATTGCGCTATTGCCAATTTTGAAGTTTTGGAACAGAACAGAAAAGTATCAGAATCTGGTGACTAGAAAATTGGTCATGAAAACCTTATTAAAAATATTTAGTTTAATTTTAAATTCAAATTTCTAGAGATCTTCAGTGTACCATACTTAATTAGCCGATTTTATTTTGTATCTGAGCAACTAAAATAGAGTTTAAGAGAAGACTTGGCTATTTTTAAGAATTTATGCTAGTGCTTGTGGCAGCCCTGTAATTGATTTAAGTCCTACAATCATGCTTAGTTAGTACCTTCCCTCTATCAGAAAAGTATAACTCAAACAGGGTTCCCACAGGTCAAGGAAGACTTAGAATTGTCAAGGAATTTAATTTTGTCCAAAAAGTAGGGGAAAATTACAAATTTTCGTCTAAAACCTGGAAAATTACCTCAATTAATTGGAAAATGATTTATCATAGCTTCTCACTCTTTGGAGAAAAGTAGCCATTAAGATTCATACAGTTTTGTGTCACTTTATTTTATGAATTTAATTTTTCAACCGATTTTAAAAGAAACAGGTAAAGAATTTTGTTTGGTCTACTGGCTTAAATTGAAGAATTTCGTACTCATCATAATGAATCACATATGATACATTAAACTACAAATTAATTTAAACCAATAATGTTGGATTATTTGAAGAAGTTATTTTAATGAAATATTACTTGTGCTTAGTGTATTAATTTTTATAGTGTATAATTCTTAAATTGGTTGTTATTATTGACTATTGAATGCTAGACTATTTCTTGGTTTTTCAAACAATTTTTTCTTGGTTTTGTAAACATTTGTCTGGAAAAGTCAGGGAACTTTGTTTCTGAAATAGAGTGTGAACCCTGCACAAAAATACTATCAAGAATAATGGCAATTTGCAATCCCTAATAATTGTATATGTTCTTTCCAGTCTCAGCTCAAATCCAAATTTGGGTCTCATTTTGACCCATAACAAACATAAATCGAAAACAATATTTTGATTTGAATCAATAAAGACCTGAAATAGTTCACAGCCTGTTATTTGATGATGGAATGGAACAATTATAGCATGAAGGTCTTGAAAACACAAGAGGTAGAATTATAATCATAGAAATTGGATAATGCCAGTTCATTTCTTGGTCCTTAAGATTTGGATCAAATTATTCAAAATGTGATTCTGATGATGATGGTAACGATATCGGATTATGCGGTTAATCAAGAAATAAAAAGTGAAAATTTAAAATGTTTTCAATAAAGCAAGTAAAAATGGTTTTAAAGAGACAGTGTGAAGGGTACGTGCAGCCCGATATGTTATATAAACAAAATAAATCGAAAAATTAATAAACATAATCTTGGGCCTGAAAAACAATTAAATTGCATTATGTTCCACGGCATAATCAACAATGTTAACCTTCCGAGTGGTTTTTATGAGATGTTTTGTCAATCAAGAGATCTGACCAATTTTGCTAATGACGAGATATCTCGTCAGCAAGATATTGCTAATTTTTTAATGACATGCAAAAGATCTGGCCAGTTTTTCTAATGATGAGATACCTTGTTGAGGTGGGTTAATGTTCAATCGATGAAAAATTTGGATCTTTAATAGAGTACAGTACAAAATCCGGAATCATCCGGTTTTGGCCATTTCAGATTATTTGCAGTTCTTGTCAAAAAACCTTAATCTATCCCCTGCGCGTGTCCAATAGTAAAATAGCAGATGTATAAATAGGAATAATTTTTTTAAAAGGAAAAAAAAACTTTATTACAATGCAACAAATTTTACTTGCAAATCTAATTTTTCTGTGTGGTATTTACTCTGAACATGTCTGTTATTTTGTGTTCTTTCATCAATTAGGTCCAGGTTTAACTCCTTGTTCTATAAAAATTGTCGGAAAAATTTAAAAAAGTGAGAAAAACAAAAAACGTCTGAATTTGGGACTTTGTACTGTAGTTAGAAAAAATTGTACACAAATATTTGGATTAAACTTTTATTTCAATTTTTTTAACATGACCACAAATTTCTTTTACACGTAATTGCAGAATTAGGTGATTCTTAACAGACAAAATATGTTTCTAAAGACCCTGAAGTAATACTTTTCTAATTGTATATATCCCATTTCTCTTTATAAAGCAATACCAAATATCCCTTTAGTACTGAAAGTTTTTTTTCTATGAAATGATACTGAAATTTAAGCCGCATTCATTGGATAAAAAGCAGCGCTACATGCAATTAAAACTTTATAATACTGATAATTATAAAACAGTTTCAATTCAAAGCTGTTGATTTATCAATTTGAATATGTTGAACAAAAATGTTACTTACAGGATTAAAACATATTTGTAAGACACAATTCTCTGACGCAACACATAAGTGATACACAAAATACAAATACTCAAGACTATGAAATGTGTGGAAACAAGATTATTCAATCATTAAAAAAAGCTTATGTAATAAAAGTTTTATGGTGTGTTTAAAATAATAAACAAAGAAATTTAGTGTTCGTAAATTGAGTTGATTAAACAAGTCATACCTTTCCATCTGTTAAGAGAATGCTTCTTGTAAAACTACCGACACACAATTGTCCATAGCTTGTTTGTTTTCGAGTTTCAACGGCACAAATTTGCTGTGGCCTCGAACGTCCTCACATTACCGTGGTGATGTTTGGTGCCAGCTCAGGTGCGATCTCGTACCATGGTTCAAAATTACATGTCCTCTGATCTTTCCCTTCGAGTTTGATCCTGGACAGTCACAAAGCCCGTTGTATTGCTCCAGTGCGACACAAATTAAAATACCATATACCCCATCACAACTGCCCTAAAGGCAGTTTTTGATGGTATAGTTGAAGTCTTCTCAAACAGAAAGGGTGCATTCTTTGGATTAATGATCCTTTAAAGGAAAGTTTAATCAACTGTAAGACAGCCATTTGTAAACAAGAGAAGATAAAAAAAAATGTTTTGATTTAAATCCAATTACAGTGTTGCTCTGCCAAGTCGTATTGGAGATTTATGGTTATACAACATGAAAGCAAACAAATAACAATGAAGTACAATTTTGATGTTCAGCTTTAAAACTTCCTATACATGACCAAACAAAGTAGACCAATAAAACACTCAAGCATAAGAAATAACTAAGAAGCAGAGGGAAATCCTGGTCTAAACATCTGGTAATGACACATTAGGAAGCCAATGTGTGTAATAAATATAATTTTTATCTTTAAATTTTTTTACAAATTTTGGAAACAAAAACCACCTAAAGGGTAGTTTTTTTTTCAGAATACTAATTCTTGATTACATGGGGTAGAAACATCCAAAATGAATTTAACACACATGAACATTTGGCCATGTAATAACTGAGAAATTCCAAGATACATCAATATCAACCAGCATTTATTGTACTCACTGCTGAACTTGAGTGCTCATCCATGTGACAAGTAAAATCAGGACAAGCATATACTGGCTCCCAAGTTTTCCAAGAAAATATTAGTGCAGCCCTCTTGAATTCCGATTTTAATTTTCTTGCAGAAACAAAAGCTTAAATGGAACTATTTTTTAACATTTACAAAATCATTTATCACAAGACTATAGTATTAAATAAAACGCTCCGAAAAATATTCAAAAGTTGAAGGTGGTCACTACATTGTTAAAAGTTATATGTAAATAAAAAACATTTTTAAACTTTCATTAATTTGATAACACTTTATTAATAAGTTCTTGAATGTTCACCACTGCCAAAAAGCTTATAAAAAATAAGGATTGGAAATAACAATATCTATTTATAAAAATCAAACCCTTAGTAATAATCTTATGCTAAAATTAAGGTATAATATCAAGTGGGGTCATTCCATGTGAAATGAAGGTGACAGATTTTCATGAAATTTGCTAAAGAGGTTTAGTTTATGCATAAAGATATCCGAAATATATGCCAACCAACCAGTCTAGTGGTTAAGGTGTTGGCCTCTGGATCGGAAGGTTCCTGGTTCGAATCCGGGGTCAGGGCATGGACGTAAATGTGATGTCGTAGTTAGGGGTAGTGATGGCACCCACTGGGTGCCCCTTTACAATCAGTTCATCGATTAAGGCCTAGTAGTAACAAATGATCAAGAGTCCGCCTTTAAAAAAAAAATCCTAAATATTTTGGAAGTTTCGGGCATTTAAGGGCTTGGGATTTTGAAGTGTGGTTATGAAATCGTTTGATGTTTGAAAATCTTTCTCAAAAACTGCTTTACATAGACAACAATATTTCCTATTTTAGTAATCTATTGTGAAGAATTTTCTTTTTATTTATTCGGAAAGAATTTTAATCGTCATATTTAAGCAAAAAATGGAAAATTGTCGATTTTGATAGAATTTTAAAAGCTAAAGAAATTTAAATGCATTGTTGAAATTCATGCCCAAGCAATTTGAAATTTGCAAAATTGCTCTCTATTTTTGTCAATCTCTCAGATTTAGCAAAGACAGCTACTAGATAATATCAGGCACTTTCTAAGAGACCTTTTTCCAAAGAATGTAACTCAAAATTTTTAATTTGTATCAATTGCTCATTACTACATGTAACCTATTTAGAAACTTTTTTTTTTAATCGGTGATATGTTAAGCCAATTTGCTCATTTTGCATGGAATGACTCTAATTTGTAAAATTACCTTTACCTGTGATACCACATGATTCTTGTACATAATATTCCGATGGATGTTAAAAGTATTTCCATGTTTTAATATTAATCAGCATTTCATTAAAACAAGTGCAACATTTACAACTGCAAAATTCTATAATAAAAAAAACTGGTCACATGAACTTTGTTCATTAGAATATAAAAAGTAATATTATTAATACAAGCAATAAAACCAGCAAAGAAATGTACTGCAAAGATAACATATTGCATATTGTAGAAAAGTGACAAAGAATTGCATGTTTTAGGCAAAATGACAAAGACGTGAATTTTGAGAAATCTAGTTTAAAGTTTTGATGCATTAGAGAAAAAACTGTTGAATTAAAAGTGAAAGCATATAGTTAAGATGACAAATCAGTCTGTTTTTGGTATGAATAAAACATCAAATTAGCCTAGATGTATTTTAGTAAAAAAGATCCAAACTACCTATATCCATGTTTTTAGCTGTTGATGTAAGAGATTTTAGTAAAATTTTGGATAATTTCAACATGTCATTCTCATATCAACCTTAAGCAGTCATGCAAATTGTTCTGTGAAAGGCTTAGCTTAATTATGGAAAAATATGTGCTAGTTAAATATACATTATTTTAATACAATAGCTATAAAATAAGGGTCCTGCCCAGGGACCTTATGAAATTTGCTTATTTACTTCTTTTCGTTCTTTCAGTAGTTCCAAGAAAACAAACTGAAAAACTTCTCAAAATTTAAGAAAACTAAATATGCTAGATTTTTTTTATTTGTTCCGAAAATATGAAATAGAATACATAAGTAGATGAGTGTGCACTCAAATGGAATTTTATTAAATTTTTTATCATGCAAATTAAAAACTCCATAATTTTCTCAATTTCTATACAAAACAATCACTTCACAAATATTCCAGCTAACCAAGGTTTTACTGCATTTCTTTAATCTAGAGTATGTACAGGTCAACAAACTGACAATCGTTTCACTCCTTAACATTTTCCTCAATCGAATTCTTCGGTTAATTTTCACACATCTGATTTACATAATTCATATACGCCATTTCAATAGGTTATAGACAAACATCAGGGTTTGACTATTATAAAATTACTGTCACTGTTAAGCACAAAACATTGCAATATTGAAAAACACACATATGATGCATAACGCCAAAAGTGCAGGATTGCAATTTTAAAGAAAACACTGATAACATCTGAATAAAATTAACCACATGAATTTTCATCTCCATTAGATCATAACACCCAAAGACAAAGATTCAACTACTTCTAATGTCCATGAGTTTATATTGTAGATTAATGAGTATTTGAATGTGATTAAAAAAATATAAATCTTGTATGATTCCATGTATATATACATCAATTATATAAATAGGATAAGATAAATATATACAACGATGCACCCATTTTTACATGCTACATAACTCATCTTCTGAAGAGTCTGTGAAATAAGAGTCTTCTGATTCAGAACCTGAGTCTTTCTCTGCCTTTGGTTGTTGCATTAAGATTCTACAAACACTCTCCAATACTTTGGAAGAGTCTGGGCTCTCACTTTTAATCTTTTGGCTCGAAACTCCATTCTTCTGAAAAGAATATATAGACAAAAGTGGATTACACATCAGCTTTTGAAAAGATTAAACATTAAGCAAAAAGTGTTTCAGATCTCTTTTAGAAGATATGTCCAAGTACATTTCAGTTTATTTCAAGAACTATGAATTTTCAATGATATTACTAATGAAGTGTGTTCATTTTTAAGAGACTAAATAAAATTTAATTGTAATGCAAAAGTATGTTTTAATTAACAATTAAATTCCTAAAAGATGAATAATAAAAATTAGCAGACCCATGCATAGCATCTGTGCTAAAGTTTCTTAACTGCTTATATCTAATAACTCGCAACCCTCAGCTGCTTAGATCTAATAACTCGCAGCCCTTAGGAAATCCACTACTCTTCCAACGGGGCTAGCACAGATATAGGAAATTAGTTACATTTGCATCACTCATGAGAATTTCAGGATTAAGAGTCAGAGGATTGGTTAAGACATACACTTGAATGATTTGCTCACTTTTAGGGTGGAAGATAATGAACCACACATCAACAATACAGGTAGAAATAAAACCTTAGCATCATTCTTATGCTGTGCAAAGACAAGTGCACACCAAGAATCGGTCAACATTTGTGGACAAAGGAAAGCTTTAAACCTCCCAGAGTTGAATCTAACCAACAAAATGTGACAAGTCCAGAACGTTCCAACATGACAGGGCAGAAGAAAATTAGTCCTGAAACTGCTCTCAGACCTTGTCAATGCTGATAATTTGGTTTCACTCGACATTTTTTACATGAGTCAATTAGACCGGGTTGGTTGTTTTGGAGTTTTGTGGCATAAGGGCTATATTTAGCCAAGCTTTGTAGGACACAAGACAGTATCAAGAAAAAAATGTGAATGGAAAAGGAGAGATTGGGGAACAGACTAGTGGGATGAAATCAGGAAAAGATCGCCTGGGTACTCCGGGAGCATGACTCTCGCATTTACTAAGGACAACAAACCTCATGGGAGAAGAAAAGATTACCAGAGTACCTTGGGTCTATGAAGCCTGCACACATCTAAAGGAGATGTGCCCTGAGGACTAATTGGACTGGGACCTCTACACCAGTGGTCCCCAACCCCCGGGCCGCGGATCAAATGGTACCGGGCCGCCCAAGGAACATGAAATTATTTCCAATTTTTTTACTGTGGTGTATTTCTCTATGGTTTGTGCGGTTCTTATTTATGAAATGTCCATTCAAACTAGGAGGCGGTAAATCAGAACTTGAAATTTGTTCTGTTACTAGCTTCAATTAAGATTTCTGAATTCTGAATGTCTCTTATTTTCCAATTTTGACAAATGTGACAACTGTTTTCAAGTTGGCAGACAAAGTAGCTGCATTTAAAGCCAAACTGGCGCGTGAACAAGAGGCATTTTGGACATGTTTCAGACATTAGTGGGGATTTTAGGCGAGACTGAGCCCAAACATTCATTCTCCCAGTTGGTGCACGATCACCTGTTTTTGCTTTTAAAAGAGTTCGAGTGCTTCTTCCCAACCACAAAAGACCCACGAACTAATAAGGAATGGATCCGTGACCCATTTGTCAACAAATCAGGCGAATCTAGCATGTCTGTGCAAGAAGATCAACTGCTGGAGATTGCAAATGAAGTCGGCCTTAAAACTACGTTCGAGACAACAACTCTGCCGGTGGTTTGGATTAAAGTCATGGTGGAATATCCTGAGATCCACCACAGCACTTAAATCCCTATTGCCATTACTGACAACCTATATGTGTGAAGCGGGGTTTTCTGCAGTGACAGCAACCAAAACAACGGAATAAACTGGATCTAAGCAACACACTTCGGGTGTCATTGTCTCCTATTACCCCCAGATGAAACCATCTCGTTGCAAAGAAACAAGCTCAGGGTTCTCATTGATTTAGCGTTCTAGTGAGTTAAAATGTTAAAATCACTTTATATTCATTTTTTGGTGTAACTGTATTTTATTTTGAAGGAATGTTTAAATACAATTAAAATAAATTATTAAATCAAAACAATCTAAAATTTAAACAATCAACGACCCCCCCCCCCCAGCGGGCTGCATTAAAATTATCAAACGTTGATCCGGTCCGCGGCGATAAATAGGTTGGGGAGCACTGCTCTACGCCACCACCAGATGGAGGAGCACTTTCCTCTGCACCGCTTCACAGTAGACACACAACGGATTAGCCACTGTCTAGGAATGCTTCGACGAGGAAAGTAGGAGGGGAGCATGGTGCCTGGGTCCCAGCTCATAAATATCACCAATACAAGACTGCCAATGCTCAAGGTGCGAGTTTTCATTATGCCGTCCACTAGAGACAATAATACTCTTTAACCTATTCATCGCACGACAGCGTCAAGCTGGGTGTAGTTCTCATCATCGTGGAGCAAGACGTCTCTCATGGGCGAAAGCTGGACACCTCCAAGGCATCTACTAGGCGGGCTCCCCCACCTAAGTAGCCCAGCAGTCTGTTTCCGCACCCTATGAGCTGGTAACAAGGGCAGTAGTAACGGTACCATGATCCCCTGGAGCATTATAGACCCCTGTCATCTACAAAATAGCCTTCATTCGTAAGCGTGCAGGTATTGGCCTAGAAGGTGGTTGTGACACCCCCCACTGCCAGCTCAAAGAAAGTTCCAAACCATAACTAACATCCAAGCCAAAAACTGGATTCAAACAACAAGCCCATTGAACCAAGAGACAGAATGCCAACCCCACTTGCCGATAAAGAATAACACTCCTAAATATTACAAATCAATAAATTCAGGGATAAACCCGGATAATCAAAAATAAACACATTTTTACTGCAATAACAAATTTCTGAGAGATAATCCAGCCAATTTCCATGCATAAAAATAGGCAAACATCAGTTTAGAGTTCAACTTACATCACCCAGGAGCATTGTTTTCCTTCTTTTGAACCGTCGAAACTGGTACTCTTCAGCTTCTTTTCTGGAACAGTGAAACAATGTTAACAAATAAATGCAGGATATTTCAGTCTGAAAGAACCAAGAGTAGAATTGTATCAAAATAATACCTTGACACACTCAATTCTTCTGGGCTATAGCAGTCTTCGTAAGTTGGAGATTCACTACGTTCTCTGGGTGAGAGCGAAATACTCCATTTTGGTGTGGCCATATTTTTAACGTCGCTGGAATTTGAATCCTCATCCTCCTGGGGACAAAAATACTTCTATAACCAAACATTTTCAATGCAATAAGATTTGATATACCTATATATATTTGCATAAATTCAGAGTGTAATGTTGTATCTGTTGTCAACAAAAAATATCCAAATATTATGCTTGGTAGAAATTTATTATGTGTATGTATATAGATAAGATATTGTGTATGTATATAGGTTTCATCATGTGGATTCTGGAATGTCCCTTATTCAGAGTGGCGACAAAATCCTTGGAAAAAAGTTCCCTGATAGTGTCACAAAAATTTCCCTGATTTTACAATTCCCATAATAAATGTTGCGATCCGTGATTGGTATTGTTATACAGTATCCACGCATTATTTTTAAAATTTTAGGGTCAGATGGGTTAAAAGGATCATTCTCCACAAATATTTTGTATTTTTCTATTCAGATATTTTAATCGTTATTGTAAGGGTTGGAACACTTCATGGAACTCTTACAATAGCAATCATGGTGACAAGACGAGGAAAACGGCGGCAGTTTTTGCAGTGTTCAAAAACTACGACATTAGTGTTCTCTAATAGAATTACAATTTCGGCGAATACGATTTATTAGATTCTCAAAATCATCTCTAAATTAGACAAACGATAATAGTTGCCGATTAAATTAACAAAATTTCCCTGATTTGTTGTGAAATTTCGAAATTTTCTCTGATTTCCTGTTTTTCCAGGTTTTGTTACTACCCCGTTCTTTATTTCACCAAAGGTAAGTAGGTAGGTATTTTAATTAATGTCCCACTGGAGCAACACAATGGGGTTGCTGAAGGTCAGGGATCAAACATGAAGGGGAAAATCTGCGGTCAACACCACGTCAGAACTATGATCAGATGATAAGTTAAACCTGAGCTGGCACCCCACTCTCCTAACTTCCATACCATGCCAACTGCCAAGGCCACCATAGATTAAACGTGAACCAGCCACCCAAGTACACAGAGGTCTTTGGTTAGATTCGTACATGCAGCTCCCCAGTTGCTAATCCAGTACTCAACCAACCGGGCTACAGCGGCCCGTTTAACCAAAGACACTAAGAATAGGTCTTATTGATACTAATATGTCTTCCAAGACTGGAAAAGTACTGGGGCATGCATGAAAAGTCTAGCTTTACAAAAAAGTGTTACAACTGTTTGGTCTTATGATTTGAGAACTACTGTGCTGGGCAGGCTTTGAGCCAGTGTAATTGAATTATGCACTGAATTATGCAAGGGTGTCAGTTGAAATCTTCCGAACTAAGTCACAATTTATATTAAACAGCAATCATGTGTGCTCAAAAACTTGAGTGATAATTGAGTGGAACTTAAAGAATTCTAAATTTTCATGATTGCAGAAATAAAGAACCATCTGTAAGATGAATAAAGCACTGTGTTGACAAAGGACCAGTGTAACTTTACTTTGGATTGTGCCAGTAATGAGGATTGCATAAGTGGTGTCATTCAAAAGCTACCGAACTACACTACATTCACAGGTCTTTAATCGATAAAATTATCCTTCAGTATTAATATCAAAATGCACTTGAATCATTCAAACTGTAAAGTAATTTTTGAATATTCACACTAAACAATCATTCAAACTTTCGACGTCTGCTTCATTCCATAATTACACATCAGGTATTCATGACAAAACTATGGTACATGTCCTTGATACAACCAAATAATTTTCTTTAGTACCCAGAGAGAACTTTTGACAAGACTGCATCTCTCAGTCCATTGCTACTGTTTTTATAGCTTTTATTTGATGACCATGCTTTTGAATTGAATAGCAGACACAGTTAAATTGGGGGTAATAGCTATGGACTTGTGTATAAAAGTTGTATTGTATTGAAATTTAAGATGACAGGTAGATTTGAATTTTAAAACTATCACGTTTTCCAACTCCTTGAAAGCTTAAGGTAAATGTCTCAGATCAGATAGAATTTTTTTTAACATTGATAGTATGCACAGAATAAAATACACACTCTGGAATAAAAGATAGTTATCACAACCAATCCATAACCTTCAAAGGGGATATAGAGTTATTACAGCATGAAGATAATGTTATGGCCCCTCAACTTATTTCTCACATACCAAGGAGGTTGTAATGTTATATTACAGGATAAAACTGACATTGCCCAAAGTTGTATTAATTGCTATCCCATGTTGTCAGTGAAACCCTCATTTCTCACGAGTGGGGGTATTTCACAATTATATTGCAATTACAAAACTATAGAGTTTAATTACAACCCCAATCTCATTGAAAAACACTTGGGGGTTAGAGCAGAAGGATGAATCTGGACAAATTTTATGATTCAGGTAATTTTAATCACCCTGCATAAATCGAAAATATTTTATTTAAAAAAATTATTATTACATTGTAGTTAATTGTGCTAGAGGAAATTTTTCTTTATTGATTTACTGTAATCTATACTGCACTTAGAATAAATCAGCACAGTTGCTTACATTTTGGAAATTTTTAGTAACTTTGATTGCAATGCACAGAGAAAATATTGCTTTATTTGAAAATCTGTTGACATTTTCTTTTGATGTGCAGTGCACAGGTTTCCTGCACTTAGTGATTCGATCAGAACCCTTTTGATATTTTTGGCCCTCCCTAATGTATACATTATTGCACTTTAGTTTAGAATACTTAACTTTTCAGTTATTTTAGAAACAGTATTTCGCAAGTGCTGCACCATAGAATCATAGAAAGAGGAAAATATCATTAAATAGCTTATATTATAATACAGGATTCATGTTCTTTTACTTAAAGCAAATTCAAGTACTTGTTAAGAATCTCCAAATTAATTTTCGATGACTTGCTAATAAGGTGCATCTATTTGTTGAAATTGAACAAAATTAATGCATGGAATAACCTGAGAAATTAAAATTAAATGCAAAAATATTTCAAATTAACTCAATAAATTTTTCTATCTTTAAAATAGAAATAAGAAATTTCTTCACTAAATCACTACATTACAAAAAGGTAGGTAGGTAGTTGAATTAATGTCGCACTGGAACATTACAACAGGTGATGGACGATAGTCAGGGATGACTCCCGAACGGAATGATCTGGACACAATACTTTGTAATCTTGAGACACACAGATAATGAGATCAACACATGAGCTGGAACCTCACTCGCCAAACTACCACCCCATGCCAAAAGTAACATGCCCAACACAAGTAACTAGGTTGCACAGGCAAGTTTTTAGGAATAAGATCAGGGTAAATATATAAGATCTATAAATATAAGAAAGATACGATTGTTGTAATGTACCTGTTGTAATGTACAACAGGTGATGGACGATAGTCAGGGATGACTCCCGAACGGAATGATCTGGACACAATACTTTGTAATCTTGAGACACACAGATAATGAGATCAACACATGAGCTGGAACCTCACTCGCCAAACTACCACCCCATGCCAAAAGTAACATGCCCAACACAAGTAACTAGGTTGCACAGGCAAGTTTTTAGGAATAAGATCAGGGTAAATATATAAGATCTATAAATATAAGAAAGATACGATTTCTTTGAGGACCAGACAAAATTTTGGTGTTTTTCAAGCACTAATGCAAAGATTGTGATATATTTATGTATACTAAAATTACTGCTGTTTATGACATTACCAACACATAAACAGCCTAAATTTGTTCACAAATGAAATATAAGAACGTAAAAACTACAAACATTATTGCTCACATCCTGCATATTTTGGAAACTGTAAAAATTCTTTTCTTCAAAAATATCATCCTCATAACCGTCATTATTCTTTAACTTGTCTAAGTACCATCTTTTGCGCTTCAGCGTTCCCTTGCCTGGTTCTTTGTCTGAAAGGAAACAGCACATTTTTAAGCTATGCACAAAACATTTCTCATTCAAAGGACTCACAGATGGTGTTTGGTATATTCTATTCTCCAAAAGACTAAAAAAAAGCTTTTATTATGTACAGTAGGAGTTTGGCTCATATGAATTAATATTAGAAATAGAACACAGTATTGGTGTGAATACAAACAATCTTTACTAAAAAAATAATTAAATAGTACTGAAAATAATTTTAGATATTGTTTAACAAATTAAATAAAACACTTGACCTAAAACCAAGGGCACCATGATTGTTAAAAATAGTCTTGTTAACATCTAGAGTTGCACTGACAGCAAGATATCTTCTCATTTTATGTTTTTATAAAATTGCTTCAGTTTAGAGAATAGAAAAATGCTGTCTTATATGCAATTACATCAATCAGTTAATAAATTAGCAGTCTTTTGTAATATACTTTGTAAATTTTTTGAATAATCAAACCTTTAGGAACCTTTGCATTGCTGCTATTTACATCTTGTTCCTTCGTCACCAAAAAACATTCTCATCCTAGAACGTTCTTGCAGCCCTTTTCTGAAAGTCACTCATGTTTTGCTTCTGGAATGTTCTTGCAAGTTTAATAATTCGCAGGTGTTCACCGTTGAGGAGCCCCGAGGTATCACATATTAGTACCGTTTGCATGACTAAACCAATCGACCCGGGTAATTGGAGGGTGAAAGGGATTTTCAAAGATTACCCGTGTCGCCAAATAAGAACCCATTTATATACAAGCAGCACTCCTCTGAAAACCAGTGCTATTCAGCTTTTGAGGGCAATTCTTTTATAAATATCACTGTCTCTTACGGTGCCATCAAATTTTTGTTGGATTACATATAATTCCAAAAGATTTATCAGCGCAACTACCTCGGCATTTGTCCACCTATCAGAATAAATCTTAATTTTTTCGGTAGCGCTAACGCTCTCCATTTTTTTGAGAGGATATAAACAATGCTCAAGGGATTGTGGGATATGAAATGCATTATGGGAAAGGAGGGTAACCTCAAAATCAGAGGACTTGACAAGGGTTGAAATCAACCCACCTATTTCCTCGTTTTTTCCCCACATAGGGGAAGCAGAGTAGAAAAAAACAGTTTAACATTCCTTTTACCCGGGTATTTGGCTCACACAAACGATACTATATTTGCTTTTTTAGAGTCAGGAGGCTTAAGCTCCATAGACCCCCTCCCCCGTGAATATACTTAAGAATTAAAAGGGATATTTGTTTTTCTGGCTAAGGGACTAAAACTTCCAGTCCCTTGTAAATGCACCAATATATTTCTGTTTTACAAAATTTCTTCGTTTCACGATTTGTGGGAGCTTAAACAGGGTTCCCACTCTTTTTTTCAAACTAAAAATAAGCACTTTCTAAGGACTTTATAAGGACTTAAATAAAACATTGTAGAAGCCGTATTATACAATTAAGTACATGATTTTCGTCGAAGTGGGGATGCTCTTATAGATTAGTTAATCTTATAAGACCAGTAATGTGTAACAAATTTATTAAAGTCTATTTTCTAAAAATAATATACAAAATAACGAAAATGGGATTTTTCAAAAAAAGCCCAGTCTGATTTTTACAAAAGTCAGCAGTTAATATTGGGGCATTCAAGCATACACATATTAGTAATATGTAAATATATAAAGAAATAATAGAATGGAGACAGCAAGGAAAAAAATCTTTTGAACTTACCACAATCTTCAAGGTTTAAAAATTGCTTATATATACACACACACACACACACACAAGTTTTTTACTTAAAAACGTATACCTGCAATTAAATTATATGAAAGAAAAAGAGTAATGGAGCGTAAAATTGAAATATTTGAACTAATGTAATTTTATTGATTGTAACAAATAAAATACATTAAAACATTATATATTACAAATATAAAATTTATTATTAAAAATTCTTTTTAAATTTCCATCACATATGCAGACCTGCCAACCTGGCAATTTCAAAAAGCCTGAGACTTTTATCGACATCACTGCCTATTTTACCTATGATAACTTATGTATGATCACACTATAAAAAGGGTAAGGGATTTACAATTTACTAAGAAATACACATACTAAAAAGAAATACTCAAATTTTGTATTAAATATTTTATTTACAAAGAGTTGCAACAGTTGCTGAATTAGCATTTTTCAAAAAAGTGGAATCAAAATTTCTTTCATAACAAACATGTTTTTGATTGGCCTTAACAATAACTAAATTCTCCAAATTCTGTATGTTAAGACATGCTCTGAATTGGGTTTGTGTTTTTGTACAAAAACTAAATACCCTTTCACAACTTGCATTGCTATGAGGTGAAGTCAAAATTGCTAGCATAAAATCTGCTAATTTTTTGTAAGCAGAATTATTAATTTTTCCAATTTCAAACCATTTGGAATCAATTCTTTCTTTTGATACTAGTAATTCAGAAATATCCTCACACTGTAGACCACACAACTGAGACTGTAGAGTATCAAGATACAAGTCCTTATCATTATCACCCAAAACTTTGACCAAAACAGGGTACCTTTCAGCAAGAAACTTAATGCTAGAAAAAGAAGCATGGTCAATATTATCTAAGTTACTAACTTCAGCATTAATTATGAGAGGATTTTCTTCAAAATGCAAACATTTTGCGAAAAATCCGAAAAAAAAACTCAGAAAGCCGGAGATTTGACGAAAAAGCCTGAGAAAAAGACTCTGAAAGCCTGAGACCCGAGATTTGACCAAAAAGCCTGAGAGTTGGCAGGTCTGCATATGCAACGAAAAATATTTAAAAAAAATCCTGATACATTCATCTGTGTTTCAATTGACTTCTTTTTCAGATATCTGATTGTCCAATTCCTTAATTTCGAATCTCTTTTCTTTTATATCTCTTCTAAGTGCATTTGCTTTTATGAAAAGGGAAATATTTTTAGAAGATTCAGCCTTACTAGACAATTCTTCTGCTGAATTTTCCATAGCTGATATATCAGCTTGAATAAAAGCTTTTTTTTTATTTTAAATAGTTTAATTCTTCAATATTCCTTTTTCTACTTTTTTCTAAACTTTCCAGATTTTCAATTTTACGTTGTTCTTCCAAATGAAAGAAATACTTTTGCCTTGAAGAAGAGACAAATTTTCTCATCTCTTTTGTTATAGTAGTATGAATATCATTCGAATTATTTGCATTCTCATAAATGAGCCTCTGAGCAATGTAAGATTCCTTTTTTAAATTTTCTACCTCCAAAGATTTATTAACGCTGAACCCACGTTCTACCGTGGCTTGTCCATGTGACAAAACCATAAGAAGTTTCATTATCCTCCATAACTTTTCATTTCCTGCATCTTTAAGTAAAAAATCACTTAAAAAACTATCTAGTCTATCAGACTTTGGATTAAAGGTTTTGAATAATGCCGAGTACTTCGAGACTGTTGTTTGTAAGAACTCTTTAAATTGAAGCAATAAAGCATCACATTCCTCTTCAGCAACAATTTTTTTTTTTGACAGAAATGTAATAAAACCTGTTTTATTGAACTTGCACAATTACCTTGCTCAGAGGCCATTTTCCTTGGATCTATGCACGAAGCACTGCGAACAAGAGAATAGCAAATTGGTAATTTAGCCATAAAAGTCTGGAGAAATTTTATTATAAACCCTCTACAGTCACAGCGTAAATTCATAACATCTATATCAGAAACTGCTTTATCTTTCTGTTTCATCTTTTCTTTAATTAATTTATCACCAACAAATCCTACACTGACTTTATCTAGAGTAGTATAATACTTTGCATCAGTGAAGTCGAACTGGCATAGCTTGCGTGCTGTTGATATATTCTTTTTGGTTTCAGGTTTTAAAATATTGAAATATAATCTATCAATTGATTGATTAATTTCAACACATCACTGGCAAAAAAAGGCACAAGTGGCTTATCATTTTGATACATTTCCAGAAATGGCAAAAGCAATTTTGCTACAGCCAAGAAAAAATTAAATTTGATGAGGATCAACTCATCCTTTACAGCTCCTGCTATATTCTGGAAGGATTTGTTATTGACTTTAGGTAAAGTATTATTTTCAACACTCTGAACATATTTTTTAATATCACACCGAATTTCGATGGCACGTTCCAAAGGTGGTACATTTTCTAACCATCTGTAGCCACAAAATTTTAGGGGAAGTTTTTTAGACTCTGAGACTTCTTCAAAATCTTCCCTTCTTGCTGGTGAATCTATAAACAACCAGTACAAGGAGATTAGAATGCCATTTACATTCCAGTCAGTAGTAGATGCTCCATGTTTAAAAGAATTATTCATAATATGTAGCCCACAGCTACCGATATTTATTATATCTTTCCCATATTCTTTTTTTATCTCATCTTGAAGAGAATCATAAAATTTCCAGTTAACATTTGGACCATCCATCGAAACATGTAAAAGCTTCGATAAATCTAACTTACTGACAGCTTTTCGGAAAGCTGATAATATGTCATTATACCTTGAATGGCCAATGAAGGAAGAAGTGAAGTATTGTTTTTACTTGGCATTCTTCAGCATTCCAATACCTAATGTGAATGTCCATTTGTTTTTTCTGCTTAGATTTATTTAAAGTCTCATCAAATAAGAGCGTGAAAAAATCCACATCTTGCAAGTTTGCAAAAAGCAAACTCTTATAACATGGGGCTAACCCAAAGCAACACATATACGCACATTTAGTTGCTCCACAAGTAAATTGTTTTGCAGTCAGGCTATCTGGAACCATCCTTGCAAACAACTTACCACTTTGTTCACATGCATTATACGAGAAATGACTCTTCACTGTTTTAAGAGCCCAAAGAATTTCGGCATCCATTACTTGCTCGTTTGTTATAAATGAAGTTATACTACAAGCAGGTGTAGGCTGAATGCTGGTTGTAGGTTGAAGGCTGATTTTAGGCTGAATGCTGCTTGTAGACTGGAAGCTTGCTGTAGACTGGTTGTAGGCTGGTCAGCTACATCACTTGATGTATCTTTCCTTGAAACAGATACTAAAAACTGATGAAGGGATGTCTTTAAGCTCTTAAGACGATTTTTATGCTTTGTTGCTGTAAGATTTAAAGAAAATATATATAATTATAAAGTTTTCCCCCAACATGACTTTATGCAAATTACTCACCTTAGTAATTATTTTATAATACACTTTCATTCCATAAAATCCATAATAAAAAATAAATTCATTTATTGGCACATTGGAGGTTTCAATAAAATAAAATTAGAGGCAAACTATTCATTTACTAGAAGGATGGAAAAGGATTGCAGGTTGCATATGTCAGAGTCAAATTCGAGACTTGATCAGAAGATTGAACGAATTTCAATGAAAACATTTTCCTATGAACCGAAACTAAACATAAGAGCTAGGCAAAAACTATGATAAATTTATAAAACTTATGGTAAAGTTAAAAAATAAAATATAATTTAAATGAATAGACATACAGAGCATTTTATTCAAAAAAATTAATTTGAAAATAATCATTTAAACTGACGATGGAAACGGATTGCGCGGGGCATAACAATTGCAAAGCAAAATTTAAGCACAATCGGCCGTTGAGTATTTCAGAAATTACTTTCGTTTTCGGTCAGCGACCAAATACGATGAGAGTCCGAAATTTCCAGTTTTAAACCGACTTTTCCCGATTCATAAAATTCCCGGTTCTCCCTGTCGGCTAAGTTACGTTTTTGCGATCTTTACCTCCGATGTTTTTTGTAATCGATAGTTTTCTTTTCGGAACTGGTAACCTATTGCTTCAAATTTTCAAAGCAGAATCAACCCCGAAAATTGTTAAAATTTTTCTTTATTCAACTTTACAGGAATAGTTTTTACGAAGAATTTGGCACATACAAAAACTAGATTTTTAAAAAATTGCAGCACACATCGGGTTGCCACTCATTTCCTATTAATTGAAATAAATTAGAAAATAAATACTTACTCTTCATGTGTTTCTTCGAGGCAGATTCTCCCATGGATTCAATATTTATATCCGTCTTGCATGCGATACATCTTGCGCTGTGTTTGTCATTAGAAGCGGCAATCCAATCTTTATATTGTTCTTGATTCACCCACAAACTATTAAAAATACACTTCCCCATAAATATAATAAATTTTTAAACACTCCTAGTCGAAAACAGACCGATTTTCTAGTCTTTAAAGTGTACCACGTGCTTATCGAGAGTAGTTCAACGATTCGCTGGCTGCCCGACGTCACTCTTATTCCAAGAATTCTCTCCTTTTTTTTTGTATAACATGTATCCAGGGTTACCATTCAAGCCGGCATGTTCGGAAATCATCGGCAATGCCGTACTCGTAAGCAGTTTTATCGCCGATCGGTCGCTAAAACGAGGCCAGAAAAAATTGTGAAAACATATCGTCATTTGAAAACTGAATTTTGTTTTCAAAGGAAAATAAGCACTTTCTAAGGACTATTGACAAGAAATAAGTACTTCTAAGAGCCCTTATAAATGGAAGGTCAAAATAAGCACTTTGTAAGCACCCGTGGGAACCCTGTTAAATCCCCTATGGGTACATGGCTATGAGGCCCCTTAACCCTCCAAATGGCTTCGACAAGATGCATCATGTGAGATCAACTCTGTTTTGCTAATAATGAGACATCTCAGTGATCAACTGGCCAATTTTTCTAATGAGATACTTTGTGTTGAGACAAAACTGCACTACAACTCCAAAATTGAATGAAGATTTAAGTAGGTAAAACAAATTGTCCCTTGCCCAGAACTGATGCCAGTTTCGAACAGGTTTTTGAATCAGAGGCTAGTCACAAAAAGGGCAGTTTTGACCTTGAAAACAAACCACTAGAAGAGTTAATATTTTGGTAGAAAAGTGACTAGGCTGATCATACCTACAGTTTTGAAAAGGATGGTACATTTTTTTATTGTTGTTCCTCAACCATCTTGTTTTGAATTTAAAAAAAAATACACTTGAAACATTTGTCCATCATGAATTATTATTACAGTACAAAATCCGCCATTTTGGATTCTTTGCATTCCCCCCCCCCAACCCCCACCCCCCACCCCTAAAAACCTTAATCTATCCCCGCGAGAATTTTGTGCTTGCAATAGTAAAGTAGCAGATATATAAATAGGAATAATTTTTTAAAAAAAGGAAAAAACCTTTTTAATATTGGGTCATCCGGAAAGTTTTACGGGTTTTCAAATCAAAACACGCTTTATTATTATTATTTTGATATTGCTTATAAGGAATGACCTTGATTGAAGCAGATGTGCAAATTCAGTCTTTTCTGCTTTCAATGCATAATTCTAGCTTGTGTGGTGTCATAATATTTGTTTCACTGCAGTGCTAAGAATAGAGAACCAGAAAGCGCATTTCCGTCATATTATGCTATTTTATTTTAAGAAAGTAAAATATGCTAGTTCGACTGCTCGTAAAATGTGTGCTGTATATGGACAAAGCGCTGTTTTTGACGATACAGTTCGAAGGTGGTTTGATAAATTTAGGCCTCGAAGATGATGCCCATCCTCTGTAAATGAGGACCTATTAAAAGATGCTATCGCTGTAAAACCATGTTACACAGTTCAAGAACTATCGCAGACTAAATATTTCAAAAAGTACAGTTCGTGATCATCTGAAGAAGATTGAGTATGTAAGCCACCACGATGTATGGGTACTTAAACATAGAATATGAAAAATGAAGTGAAATTTTCCACAGATTTCAAATCCATTGAAATTTTTACTCTATCTTTAACGGTCTAGGAGATAGAAAAGACTAGGAGATAGACTACCTGTGTGCCAAATCCCATTACTGTAAGTCAAGTGTCATAGATTCATCAGGACTTTGCGTGCAAGAAACAAACAGATAGACACTTCCTTTTATAATATAAGAGATAGCTGAGATGATTTGTACCACCACCACCCCATATTCATCAGACCTTGCCTCTCAGATTTTCACCTCTTCAGGTCACTTCAAAATTTTCTGAACGGCCTGAAGTTCAATTCTTTGAAGACTATCAAAACAGCATCTTAATAATTTCGTTACAAATAAGCCTAATGATTTTTTTTTTTTTTTTTTTTTATTCCAGCTGCCAGAAAGATGGCAAAATGTCATAGAACAAAATTTTTTTTATGTGATTCAATAATATTTTCTTATGTTTTTGTACTGCTTCGTTGGTATTTATCACAAAAACCCCGCAGAACTTTCCGGATGACCCAATACAATGCAACAAATTTGACCTTGCAAATCTTCTAATTTTCCTGCGTGGTATTTACTCTGAACATGTCCTTTATTTTGCGTTGTTTCATCAATTAGATCCAGGTCTAACTTCTTGTTCTTTACAAATTGTCAGAGAAATGTAAAAAAGTGATAAAAACAAAACAAAAAAACACCAGTTAGCAAAACGTCCAGATTTGGGACTGTAATATCCTATAATCATAAATCAATATATGATTATGGGATGATTAATGAGTGTCCTATGAAGGAGGTGTCCAATGAATTATTATTAGCATCCTATAATCATATAGCTTGGACTTTCCAAGACTTTCGAAACACTGTAATTTATTCTTTGCCTTACAGAAGGTATGGATGTCTTCTGTTATAAACAGTATGCAGTAAAAGGAGAAATTTAGATTATGTGTTGAGACTATGAGATCCTTATGTAAGGTGTAAGACACAAATTGTGTCACTGAATGCGAGAAGTTTTGATAGGATTGAAGGACTGGATTTGCTGCAGTGTAAGATCACTTTACCAGACAAACATTCATAACACAATAACAAAGCACAGTCCCTTTTACATGTACCTAAATTTTGTATGGGTTCTGTCACTGAAAAATAACAGTAAAAGCTCAATGATAATGTAATAAAACCTTTACCATCTTTTTGTTTTGCATGAATACAGAACCACTGTCCTGTTTTTTCAACCCCCTCCTTAAGTCCCATTTTGTCAAGTGGTGGTCAGGGGCCTGGCTTCGCAATGGAAAGGTTCCTGGTTCAAATCCAGCATGATTTACAGATGCTTGTCCATCTGGAGAGAATGTGTTGTCTCTCTTAAACAGTTTGTGCCTTGAATGTATGAAGTGTTCACCCCCATTCTGCACCAGGGAAATGCCAAGTACTTCACGATTCTATCCTTGAACAAATTATGACAATTTACTAAACATTAAAAAACTGTCGTTCTTTCTCTACAAATATTATAATTGTTGTGGGAGATCAAGTCAGACCTGTTGTTTCATACGAGTGCTTTTGGAACAATTCGATTTGTTTATATCTTTCATTACTGTTCTGATACTCCAGCCCTTGGAGAGTTGGCATTTGAGCCACTTGGTTTCGAATGAGTTTATTCAATCAATTATGAGGCTGGGGTCAAATGCAAACAATGCATTCCTACAACTAGCACCTTTAACATTGATTCTGATTCTGTAGTTCATTAACAGAAGTGATTACAACAAGTTGGCGAAATAAGTTGTCCCCTTTCACCACCATCATACATAAATCTGTGCATGGCAGCTACTTCCCTTGAGAGCTTACTATCGTTTCAGAAACGGACTTGCCCAAGATCATCTGCTTTCCCTCCACAGACTGTGTAGGCACATTCCTTTTGCTTATCCCTCAGATTCATGGGAGTGAAACATGGCCTGACTATAAAAATACTAGAAAGTTGCAGTAGGTGGCAACAAATATAGCAGATATAATATTAAGGTTGAGGGCCATGCACATTTTGCTATCGATATTACATGACAACATCAGTTACTTTGAGTCACCCATGTTTGGAGGGAGCCAGATCCAAACTAGCTAAGATTGGAAGGGCAAGGATGCAAGGCTCCTAAAAGTTGACACTCTTATGAGGAGTGGCAACTGCCTGATACCCTCTCCCTATACTTTGTGATCCCTTAAACATGAACCATAAATATCACAAACATTGATACTATGGGTAGTGAAATGAATACAAATACATTTTTTCCTCATAAAACCCACAGAAATATATAAAGCACCCCTGATAATTTCCTTGGTTTGCCACCACATAAAATAAAATAAACCTACCCTTCAAGTTCTAACGTTCCTGAAGAATAGGGTGCCACTTGATAAATTTTCAACTTGCCAGCTTCCCAAGAGTTTTTTGCTCTTATATCTCATATCAAAGATGGTGAACATACAAGAGTGAATTTGCAAATTTGATTGTTCATGTACAGGGTGATTTTTTTTTTTATACTGACACTATTCAGAGCCACCTGTAGCTCGATCTGACAACCGAAACGGCACCAAACTTGGTATAGAGACTAATAATGACATGGGAAGTAGGATTCAGTGAAAAAAAAAATTAGTTCCAAAAATCGCCGATAGGGGAATTTACGGCTCTGTACTAACTAATGTTCCAAACTCATGAAGAGCTGTGGATGCAGTGCACTGATTAAGATAATACAGCTTCACTGGTAATGCGCGTTCTGGTAATGTGAGTCGAGTCGCATATTCACTTGAGCTGGCTCACTTCAGCTGAGAATATTTTACGGAGCTATCTGCATGTTTTTAACAGCCCAAATTACTGGTGCTGTTGTCGCATTTTGCTTTGATACCCGTGTTTTATGCTAATTATTGGTTTAGTAAGCTACAACAGCGCCATAAATACCAATATCGGCGATTTTTTTAACTTATTTTTTTTCACGGAATCCTACTTCCCATGTCATCATTGGTCTCCTTACAGAGTTTGGTGCCATTTCGGTTGTTAGATCGAGCTAGACGGGGCTCTGAATAGTGTCAGTTTCAAAAAAGTCACCTTGTATTCCCAAATTTGAATCTAGCCAAAGTGAAGAGAGAAGTCAAAGCATTGCATCAATAATAAAATAACAGGTGAACACCATCCAAAAAATTTATGCAAGATGAAGGCTACCAAAGTAGGGGTACCTGATTCGGTCTGTTAATGCCTCTACCTAGGGATTAAAATATTTCTGAAAGGGCACCCTCACCTTCTATCAAAACAATAATCTGGTTACAGAATAAATACAAAATGCCATAAGGCAAAACTGATATACTTACCATTTAGACTCTTGGAGGATGGATTTTGTACTTTGTGCAAGTCCTTAACTTTTTTAGCTTTTTTGATGTTTTTACAATGAATGATTCTGTCCTTTAAAGTTTTTTCAGAATTTGTTTCCCGAGTTCGATCTATTATACAACTTCTTTTAACAGCGTTTTTTATGACTTTCCTATAACCACGGTATGAAAAAACATTCTTTTTAGACGAATTTTTTTGTGCTTCTTTTTCAATGTTTTTTGTGTCCAATTGAGATCGAAATGATGGATAAGTCCTGCTAATTTCTCGAGTGATAATGATCCTTTCTTCAATAGTTGTTTCACGAAAATAACGAATTTGTTCCCCATTTATCAACTCGATACTCGCTATGGGAACATGAAGATCTAAATTATGTTTATACTCCTCATATGGTATATACTCAATTCTAATATAAGTATTTAGATAAGAAATAACTCCAAATATTTTATATTTGGAAGCAGCACATGTATTGTCCACTTTTCTTGCATCTTCCCTGTCCCAAGGGGGTTCTTTGTTTTTCATCTTGGTATAAAACGTTTTTAACTCCATGCATCGGATACACTGTGAAGAGTCGTGGAGGATGCTCACGGTGAAACCCTTGAAATATTTAGTGTAAGCTCTCCCCATTCTGGATAAATAAGGAGCAATAAATATCTAAATAGCAAAAACACAAAACAATTTAGCAGCAGTAACTAAAATTAAGCTCATTTGTTTCACAGCTATTCTCAGGCAAGTCAGTCAGTCAGCAATGTTCCACAAAGTAAATGATGCAAAAGCCTTCCATTGACACTTCCATGAATTTTTCAGCCTATAAAAAAGTAAAATTATTATAAGTACATACATAGAACTTAAGTTAGTTGGGTATTTTTTTATAGCCATACCAATAAACTTTAGCATATTTTTGTTTATTTCGTGGTGCTATTTTAGGGAAGAACACATCCTGCGTGATTTTTTTTCCTTTTCGTAAATAAGGTTTCAACAATTTTATGCCTTTCACCAATTTTAACGTTAGGACAAGAAAACAAACAATTAGCACATACTTCTTGCATATAATTATTCAAATCAACCATTGTGTTTGATTCTTTTGAAGTTTTAATTCAGACTTCAATAGACCTTTACTCTTGACACCATAAAGAAATTAGTCGTGCGACAGCAATGAAAGGAATTTGTGATCCAGTAAACCAAGTTTCTGTTCAGACACCTTTTTCTTCCCGGCACAAACAAAGGCTACATGACCATTTCAGTTTCAAGTCACATTTTAATTTCATCAGATGGTTATTCTAGCAAAACCTTTCTTTGTGAAGAGTATTTCTTTCTTGAAGAAATAGTATTTCCACTTGTACATCTCTTGGCAAATCCAAATCATGAAATCTGTTTCACTAATAAAGGAATAAGCTAAATTGACGCCAAAAAACAAAATGCTTGCACAAAAACAAATCTAGAAAATAAATGTGAAAAAATGCACGGAAGATTATTGGTATGGTTATAACAGAAAAGAGTATTGTTAGTTCTAATAAGAGTACACAGAAAACTTTTTTCACATACTCAAAGTTTAATGCAATTGGAACAGGGTTAGAAACTAAAAGCAATAATTCAGGTATCAATGGCACTTAAGCATTTTACCTGCTGATATAATGTTCTACTTAGGTGCAATTTAAAATTTATTTTGGTTTAGTGGATCCATAAACACATAATAGTCGTGTTATGACTGATAGCTTTTGACTCTACTTTATAGCAACATTGTTTTGTTGATTCATTCTTCAGCATTTTCCATCATTCTTTGATAAAAAAAGTTGAAAGCTTAATAAGTTTGAGATGTCAATAACTGCAAACATCACCACCAATAGAATAGGTAGGATATGAGAATGAATGATTTTGATGCCAATTAAGAGTAGGCAGTTGAATTAACATCATACAGGAGCAACACAGCGGGCAATTGGCGATCCAGCTCGATTCACGATGTAGGGTCTTCACCGCAATGAACGCCAATGAGTCTGATGACTTCTCTCTTGAGGCAAGCATAATGAGTCCAGAGTGTGAGCAGGGTGGAGCTAGGACTATGAGCTAGGACGGACACCTTTTGCTTTGGCCGGGGGATGTGCAGGCTGTTGAGGGACTCTGACCACGTCTCGGATAACCTGGCGCACAAAGCACTCCTCCCACATGCCCGGGTCTTCTTTCGTTTTATCATTAGAGACCTTCCCTGCTAATCCGCTGTGGGTTTTCAGTAACTCGGTACGGAGGGGATTGTTTCCATTCAGAAGAAGAAGTATCCATCCCGAAGAAAAAGATTTGAGGACAACCCCTCGTCATTTTGAGCCATGGTCAGATGAAAAGGTTTACCCCTGAACTGGAAGCCCGCTCTCCCAACTTCAACATCACACCAATCTGGGCATACTTTAGACCACAACAGATTTAACATGCACTAGAATTTCTTAGAAAAAACATTGTCTTAGGCTTAGTGGGAGATAATTAAAAACTAACAAAAATATTTTTTTTTTAAAGGAAAAAAAATCTTTACAACTGATTTTTTTCCAGTAAATTTTTCTTTTATGGGTCATTCCACACCAAATCAACCAATGGTCAAAACATGGTGTTTTCAGATCTTTGATTTTTTATATGAGATAGTATTATCTAAGTAGCTATAAAAAATTAAAAGTTTGAACTTTTTCCCACCTTTAGTTTTAGGAGTTGAAAAATTCAAAAACACCAGTTTTTAGGAACGTTTTGATATATTTAAAAGCACGTAACCCAAAAACCATTTGTCCTAGATAGCTCAAATTTGTAGGGGAAGACGGGGTACAATGAAACATTACTTCTAAAATCAGTAAAATTTGTCACAGAAAGTTGCAATTTATATATATGTTATGCAACTATATGTTCCAATATTTGATGCGATTTGGATACATTAGCAATAGAAGATTATTGGTTTTTCACCATTGAAAGTAAGTTTATTTACTAAAAGTAATTTTGTTTATTTTTCCTTGTTGTTATAAGTAATAATTATTTTTTCTATACATTGTTGTCTTTGTGTTGTTGGCTTCATACCTCCAAAACCAAAATTTAAAAAAATTAATATTAGAAGTTCGAAATTTTTTTTTATTTAGTAACCTTAGTATGGGGTACAATGAAACACTGTGAGACATTTACTTTTTGTTATTTTTCAAGCATAAAGATATTGTTTAGAACAGGCCTCGAAATAGATTTTTCAATACAGGTGCACCTTGTGCACCTAAGTTTTTAAATTAGGTGCACAGGTTATATTTTCGGAGCACATTTAAAAAAAACGTAATATAAGAGCATTAATGTAGTGTAAACTACTTTATTAGTTGGGTTTGTTTAGATTAGGTTAGTATTAGATAGTAAATAAAAATATTTAAACATCTAAATTCTCTCTTCTCCTTCGCACAGCTGTCGCGAGAGTCGCTTTAACATAGCCATCTGGAAAATGTTTCGATCATCGGAAAGTTCTGGTGGCTGTGGCCCATGTATACATACCTTCCTCCTGTATAAACCCGTTATGGCCCAGCAATTTTGGTTTTCGTATGGTGTGCATTTAGGAATTTTAATTAGGTTCCTTTAGAGCGAGAGAGGTAGATACTAATATTTTGTTCAAACATCAAAATAACATAAAACACGTCCCACCCCTTTTTGTTTTTTAACTTTAGGTGCATTACGTGCACCTAGCGGAAGAAAATTAGGTGCACAATTGTATTTTCATGTGCACAATTGTATTTTCATGTGCACAATTGTATTTTCATGTGCACAGTGCACATGTGCACCCGGGTATTTCGAGCCCTGGTTTAGAACCTAATACAAATTTATTTAGATGGGGAAAATAAAACATTAAAAGTATGCATTAATTATATTTTTGTGCATGCAAAATTGTGGATAGGAAAAAATAATTAGTAAATTTTGTTTCATTGTACCCCGTCCTCCCCTACCATTCTCCTTAGAATTACAAGGGATTTAATTTGACATATAGCTTGAGTGTACCACATTACTTTATCTGTTTTTAAAAACTAAAAAAAAAAAAATTGGAATTTTTAATTTTGATGAAACAAATAAATTATACTTAAACCTTAATAGTAAGGTGCGTACAAAGTTTCATGATGGTATTCCAATGGTGTCATATAAAAATTTTTTTATCTGAGTTGAGACGTGGAAATTCTGTTAATTTGTTTCTTGTTACCCAAGACAAAAATTAATCTTTTGAACAACACTCTATTTTATTTAAATTTCATTTACCCTATTTTATTTAAATTTCATTAACCTTTTTTTTTTTAATTTCATTTACCCTATTTTATTTAAATTTCATTCACCCTATTTTATTAAACATCAAATTCAACTTACTTTACTCTCAAGGAACAGTTTTTTTCTTCAGCACATAAAATTAGTAAAGGTGAGTTCTCTTCTTTGCCAAAACTTGTGCTGCTTTCTCATCTGCTGGAACTTGGTAGGTTCTACCTGTTGCCGTGGTTGGATGTGAATTGCACAAAATATAGTTCATTGGCATCCAAGGTATCTGCTTTCCTAGGATATGTGAATGATAGCAATGGTCTCTTTGGGTGAAAAAAGGAAACACCGATTTCCTTTTCAACATCGTCTTTAGAGTCAACATGCGCCAATCGCCACTCTATATCGTAAACACAAGAGACAAAACCCACAATGGAACCCCAAATGGAATTTCTTCATCAAAAGAGCTGATTTGTACCCTAGGTGTTTCTGAATCATCAGAAAATGAGTAGATTTTGGTTTTGACCCTATTTAGATCTGGAGGAATGAAGGCATGAAATTTCTGGGTCCTTGAGACTGCCACAACTTTTTCAAAGCTTGGTATTAGAATCTTTTCTTCATTTATATACTCTTCATTGGTTGCATAAAAAATTGTGATGGATGGCCAATTTTTCACACACTACAAGCTGAAAAGGTGTTAGAATTTAGTTTTCTAATGGATTTTGGAGGCTGGCTTTGGTGGCAAGCCTTTTTACACAAACTCCCTCCCCATTTTCAAATTTGGTGTTAACACACATACTGTCGTTGTCCATGCTTTCCAGAAAAGTTAATAGTTCAGAAACTTAGTCCAATGTCCAAGAAATTATTTGTCAAATCAATAGAGATTTGAAAAAGATGTACAATTTTTCAGATAGTTCAGCTGCGCAGTACAAAAATCGTAAGAATTTTCAGAACCGTTGCTATCACTACGATAGATTTGATGCTGAGTGGCACTTTTATGCCACATCACATGGGAAGGGAGTTAGTGATGGAGTAGGGGTAAGGTAAAAAGGCATGCCGCCAAAGCCAGCCTTCAAAATCCATGAGAAAACCAAATTCTAACACCTTTTCCAGTTTGGTGTGAAAAATGTGCAATCCATCATTTTTTTATGTAACCAATGAAGAGTATATAAATGAAGAAAAGATTCTAATACTAAGTTTTGAAAAAGCTGTGGCAGTCTTAGGGACCCAGAAATTTCATGCCTTCATTCCGCTAGATCTAAATAGGGTCAAAAGCAAAATCTACTCATTTTCTGATGATTCAGAAACACATAGGGTACAAATCAGCCCTTTTGATGAAGAAACTGTGGGTTTTATGTCTTGTACTTACAATAAAGAGTGGTGGTTCGTGGCGCATGTTGACACTAAAGATGATGTTGTAAAGGAAATTGGTGTTTCCTTTCTTCACCCAAAAAGACCATTGCTATCATTCACATATCCTAGGAAAGCAGATACCTTGGATGCCAATGAACTATATTATGTGCAAATTACATCCAACCACCAGCAACAGGTAGAACCTACAAAGTTCCAGAAGATGAGATAGCTAAAGCAGCACAGGTTTTGGCAAAGAGAACTCACCTTTAGTAATTTCAAGTGCTAAAAGAAAAAAAACTGTTCCTTGAGAGTAAAGTAAGTTGAATTTGATGTTTAAATAAAATAGAGTAAAAGAAATTTAAATAAAATAGAGTGTTCAAAAGATAAATTTTTATCTAGGGTAACAAGTAATGAATTGACAGAATTTCCACAATTCTCAATTCAGATAAAAAATTATTTAAATATGACACCATTGGAATACCATCATGAAACTTTGTACACGTTTTACTATTAAAGTTTAGTGTATAATTTATTTTTTGAAAAAAAATTAAAAATTAGGATTTTTGTTTTTTTATTTAAAAAAACTTTTTAGTTTTTAAAAACAGATAAAGTGATGTGGTACACTCAATTAAAAATTAAAGCTCTTGTAATTCTAAAGAGAATGGTACAAATTTGAGCTTTCTAGGACAAACGGTTTCGGGGTTACATGCTTTAAAATATATCAAAACAATCCTAAAAAGTTTTTTTTTTTAATTTTTCACAAATTTACAACTCAAAAAAAGGTCCAAAAAAATTAAAACTTTGTATTTTTGGTCATACTGATGAGTAGAACACAAGATACATTTTGAAAACCTCAAGGTAAAAAATAATTTTTTTTATTGGTTGATTTGATATGGAATGACCTTTATGAAGAAATGTATATTTCCTGATATATTTTTATAGAAGTTTGTCCGTTAAAACATTCTTTAGTTCTAAGTCCAATGGAACCAGGCTATATAATATGAATGTTTTAAAGATCATATTGATTGTAGCAAACTAGAGTTTTTTAAGCATGATAAAATAAAAAGAAGGATTTACAAAATTTGTTTTTTCCATTGGCGGGCACATATTAACTTAATCATTGGCCATTACAAGGCCAGAAATGATGGAGCACTCATTGGGAGAACCATCATTGCCCTAATAAAAGGACAGAACAATTTACATCCGTGCCCGGACCCTGGATTCAAACCAGAAACCTTCCGATCCAGAGGCCAACACCTTAACCACTAGACCGGTTGGTCGTCAAATTTATAAAAGTTAATACGATTAAAATAATTACAAGGTTGCCATAATCCTAATAACATAGGGGTTCTCTGCCTGACACAACTCACCATAAAAAGCACTAAAAAGTATTAGTATTACTCAATCAAAACCATGCAACTGAATAGCCAATTCATCAGAGCTGGACTATTTATAGTCCAGTAGGTCTGGACTTGAGTGGTGGAGCATAGTACTATTCTTAGAATGGACTCGTCAAAGGTCTTAGTCATTATGCAACTATTTACTGCTTATTTTGACAATTAATAAAACTTTCTTCCTTTTAAAATTTTATGCAGAGAAACTTTTGTGATATAATTTCTTACTAGATGGAAAATTTTCCAATCATCGTAGATACCTCATGCTTTTAGTTGGTCACAAATTTATGGAAAATTATAAAGCACATTTCAAAGGTGGTATAGGATCATATTTTGTCATGAACCATCACTTTTCATCACAGCTGATGATTTATTCCTGAATTGTAGTAAAAATAAGACTCCAACACTCACCAAGAATGTTTTACAACACAGAACAGCTTTGCTTGTCAAAAAATGTAAGTTACCAGACTTATTTCAAATTTTCGTGTAACTTAAGAACATTATGTAAACGTTTGTTTTGTTTGCAAAAATCTTGAAGCCTACCGATTTTTGAAATATTTTTATTGTGTAATGTTGTTTTAGCAAAACTGAACGCGAGATAACGAAAGAATAAAAATGGAGGATTTACTGATACACAAGAACACATCTTAAAGTTCAATGAACGACGATCATTAAATGATCATAATAAATCTTTGGAAAACATATTTCCTACATTTGAGGTTGCAATACGCAAGCACTTCTTGAGTTTTGTATGAAACTCAATAAAAAATTGTTTGTTTGTCTATGAGGTTGTGTTTCTATTGGATTGACAGAATACAATTCTTTCAAGTATGTTGTGCAGCACATACACGTACTTTTGTAGGGCAACCACGATCAGAACTAAAAGCCACAATAACAAATGAAAAACCAAAACACTAACCTTAATTTTAACCTTTAATGTTCGGAGACTTTTCACATTTTTTGTTAAAATGACAAAAATTTGCATCTAAACACTTGTAAACGTAAGATTTCCCATCTCTCCTTTGTTTTTATTTGGGGTTTGTTTTACTTCCGTCGTGTAAGAGGAAAGGCATTGAAATAGATGACCAATAAAAATCATGTATATGGCTTTCTCCCTTCATAATCTCCTCAAATGGAAAGAGAGATCTAGCCTGTCTATACACATATTTAGTTAAATAGATATTTTTTTTGTAATTTGTTATTCTGATAATTTAATAATTTGCGACAAATTCCAGAAAAAAAATCCGTTCTGTAAAGAAAGCAACAAAAAATTTAATCAAGCTCTTTTCACTGTTAGAATAACAAGTACGAAAATGAGGACCGGTGGCATTTCAGTACAATGTTACCTACTCCCTCCCCCGTCCTCACAAAATTTTTGGGTGCACGATTTGGCGAGAAAGGGCTTGGCGTGTTAAATTGGAGAAAAGCGATAAATAAGTAAAACATTAGTACCATAGACGACAAAATCTCGGTGCACCGAGTAACAAGTGTGAAAATCGATTCTTTAAGATTTCGAATCTTTTGAAAGATTGTTCCTAATATTAGCCGGTGTGTCCATCTTCCGGAATGAGCGGAAAAGAGAAATAAAGTCGAAGATAATTAATTTCCAATAAGGCTGATGTATTGAGCGGTTGGAAGGACGACTTTTGATTCTGGAAATCAAAAACATTTTTGAAGAAAACAATTTTATTTGTATTTATATATGTTTCAGTTTTTTTTTTTTTGCATTTGTTATAGATTTTTTTCTGATTTTGTGAATTTAGTTCATTTATCTATTGCCTATTGAGTTGTTCTAGTGTGACGTTTAATCAACTACCTACCTACCTTGTTCATAAATAAATTTTTGTATTTGATATTAAAAAATTATGATTTGATAAATCAAATTGTTTTTAATCAAAATTTTAAATTAATTTTTTTCTTACTGTAATGTTTAAAGATTTTGAAAATGAAATAACTGAAAAAGATGCATCTTATTTTATTCAAATAAGTTAAAAAATATGCTTGTACTTAGTTTACCCCAAAATTATATTGAAAACAGGGTATGCCAATTTCAATCATGACTTAAATTTAAAAGAACACTGATTGAAATCAAACTTCTAAACCTGTTTTTTTTTTAATTGAATATTAATAGTATTAGAATGAAATATCCTGGAACAGAATGCATGTTAATTTATTCAAAAAGGTTAAAAATTTGCTCCTACTCAGGAACACCTGAAGAATGACCTTTTTTATCTGAAAATAATTGGATTCCCTAGTAGAGATGGTAGTATAAATTGGGATGTAGTGGTGCCAACTTTTAAAAATTATTGAGAGATATAAAACGAACATCACTTTATATACAAGGGTATTTCAGAACTATTCATTTTTTGAAAAGCAATTATGAATATTGTCAGTGTATTTGTCGAATATTTAAACCTCATATTAGAGAGAGACCAGGACTCAAACAAACATATCGCACCCCGGCAAGAAAAGTGACGCAGCTCAAAATTGCAGAATTTGAGAAACATCAACTTAAAGGATACTATAAAATTTATATTGAAATAATATAGACTTCTTTAAAGCTTTAGGTAAGTATTTATGGTGGTAACTTCTATTATATTCTATAGAATCGTAATATAACACGCTGGGGCACCTCATACATATTTTTGAATGACATAACATCAAGATTTTTATTTTTTGACTTGTATCACTTTTCTTGCCGGGGTGCGACAGGTAGAACGCAAGGTGTTCTGTTCCCTAGAACTGTACATCTCTTCTGGTAAAGTAGTCTATTAAGAGAGATCGAATCATTTTGCATATTTGGTTATTTCTATTGTTCGTTATATTTACCCCTTATGTTTGAGGTTCCTGGGTCTACCATAAAAACTTTCAAGGATATCAGACTCCTATGGCACGCTTGGTGTAAATGCTCTTTTAACAATTTACCTAATTTCTCATTGGAAATATTTACCTCTCACGTTTGTGGGAATACAAGGAGCTCAGGACGCTAGGAGTTCGCATCTATAGTAGAATAACACTTGACTATAACAAATATTTCTTTCTACTCACTAAAAACAGGCAGAGGTTGAATTTCAAAGCATTTTTTTGGCTAATTTTGACACTGATTCTTCACAGTTGGAAGGTTACGGAGGTTTGAACTGATGCCTTTCAAGAGGGTAATCAACACTTTAAAATTTGTTTTCAGCGTGTTAAAAACTAGCATGGATGCCCTCACTTCATAGTTTAAATAGTAAACATTTTGAAATAAAATAAACTAAGGTTAAATAGAAAGCTAAACTTAAATAGAAAAAAAGAACCTCTTAATATTCACAAAAGAAAAGTACTCTTCTAATAAGCCTGTAATTAAGAAGATCCAAAGGCATATACGTGTTTTGATTTCCTTTGTGACAACATTGTATTCCAGATATTTCCTTTTGATTCTAGAACAATTTGGTTCCGACAAATTGAAAAAGTTTAAATGTATGCTTTCGTGTCTGGCAGACAAAAAGGTATTTAAAGGAACAAGTAGAGGTTAACAAAAAGGCAAGAAAACCTCTCTGTCCATCTTAATGTGGACTTTTTCTATAATTATTGTGCTGTTATTATTAGGAACGACATACAGATGTGAACTAGTATTTTCATTAATGAAATTTACATTCATGAACATTCATGAAAAGCAAAACAAAGGTCACGATTGACTGATTCAATTTAAAAAATTCTCTGCTGTTCTCAGTGCCAAATTTTTAACACCAAACATTCAGACTAGCGAAACCCAGTCTCAAAAGTGTCATTAATGGAAAGTAATGTTTATGTGATGTAATAGATATTGTTTTACATGCAATAATTAATTCATTTTAATATGTTAATTATGTGTATAAGCATACCTTTATTAAAAAGGTTATTAAGAATATGCCTGGACCATGAAAACTTAAGACAGTACAAAAGGTGCTCGAGTTGTAAGACGCATATGAATTCGTATGTGAAAAAAATTGGCGTGTGGTATGTAAAAGGTTAGCCACCCCTGGGCTACTGGAAACTTGCCGCCCCTTTTCTGCCCTCAGTAATGATATTTACAGTAAAGTTAGATACTATAAATTTAAAACCAAGTTCAGTAAAAGAAAGGTGATAAAACAATAATCAATAATAATTTTTTCTGATAAAAAGCTTTTGCAGGAGTTTCAACTTTTCTTGTTCATGTAACCCCTGACTGAGCTTTAATACACTTTTATTCTTCTTCCTTTTTAAAATAAAGTTATTATATTATCAAATTATTGGAAGGTTCCTGATTCGAAATCCGGTCAGGGCATGGATATTTGTAAGCGTATGGTGTAGAGGCGGTTGGTGTACCTTAAATCTGTCGTGGCCGAAAGTCCTCACGTTGGGTTGGTGTGGAAGTTTGGAGAGTGAGGTGCCAGCTCAGATGTTGCCTCATCATCTGACCGTGGTTTAAAATTACATGGCGATACACCGAATGGCTTAGGCTGGGAAGGTGGTAACTGGTTGAATATTATCAAATTATTGGAAGGTTCCTGATTCAAAACCGGGCCAGGGCATGGATATTTGTAAGTGTATGGTGTAGAGGCGGCTGGTGCACCTTAAATCTGTAATGGCCAAAAAGACCTCAGTTTGGGTTGGTGTAGAAGTTTGGAGAGTGGGGTGCCAGCTCAGATGCTGCCTCGTCATCTGACCGTGGTTCAAAATTACGTGGCGATACAGCGAATGGCTTAGGCTGGGACGGTGGTAACTAGTTGAATACCATTATCAAATTATTGAAATGTCTTAGTTCAGCAAAATTGTAGCAGTGCACTAATTAGATTTTTTTCAATTATGCAAAAAAAATACATTCAAAGCAAAATCATACCATAATCTGGTTAACCTCATGGAATTTTTCAACGTTTTCAAACTTTTAGGGGCAAAATAATAGATCTCATGAACTTGTGACTTTTTCTCTTTTGCACATCCGTCGTCGCCCTTCTCCCTGTTGTGAAGATGGGGTGAGCTAGGGTCACTTCTTGGGTCCTCACCCCAGCTGGTTTCACTGGACGCTACAGTTTCCCACCGTCTATCTTTAACGCCGAACTAAAATTCCGCTCTTCTTATTCTTTGTGGAGGAAGACCCCTCCGGGGCACCCTTGACTTTGGGCATATCAGATTGCCAAGTGAAACTAAAATTCCGCTCAGTCCTATTAAACATTCAGAAGGAGATAGAGAGAAGGCCTTCGGCCTAAGTCCTCCGGAAACCCGTTATTTTCTTATGGGGAGCTAAGAGTTATGGGACAGTTGAAAGGGAAACCACACCGCAGCGAGAGAGGGGTTGGTTTTGGAAAAAGTAAGGGATTACGCGATTTCCGTGAGTGATACAGAACGTTCTAACAGTTGCTGATTTGAAGCCTTCGAGAAACAAAAAAATCTGCTGTTTTGTACCTCATGTCAATGACTCTTAAGCAGAGAGGGCCCCGGAATACCACGGGGCCCATAAAATGTATTTTCATTAGGGTTCGAGGAAACTTGTGACAGCGTCTTTACAAGTGTGCATCTTTAAATGCAGTGAAAAGAGTTTCTAATACAAGATGGTAAGCAAGAACAGATGCTGTATTAGCAATAAAACTTGGTTTCACCCATGTTAAACAGGCTTTAACTGAAATTTGTATTTCAGAAGAAGAAAAGAAAGTTACCATAGTGGAGGCAACTTCTTAAGAAATAGACAAATATGAAACTCCTCTAATGACAATTATTAGGAATACTATTTTGCAAAGAATAAGTGTAATTCGTTTGAAATGCTTGTTAAAATATTTATGAGCTACATCAGTGTTTCCAATTTTTCAGTTCGGTGAAATTGATTGCATCGAAATTTATGTGTTTAGAATTTTAAAAATTATGTTTTTGCTTTAGTTATATAATCCCTCTTAGCACTCAGAATTATCCTTAGTCTCAATATGTGAATATTGTGACCGTCGTCACTGATCATTGTAAGGAGAATACTCTCGGGGCGATGGAAGATATAAACCGATTTTATTTAATTTTTAACCCCTTTTTAGTCTCCCGAATTCGCAACTTTTCCGCGGTATTACGACTTGAAATTTTTTTTCGGCCCACCTAATACGCATTCTACCTTCCGCCTCCCACATATGCATCCACATATTAACTTTATTTATTTAAAACCAAGGCATACTTTCAGAATTTGAAATTCTGTCGATAACTTTCGAAGTTAAATATTTTTTCATTGACATAGAAGATGTGTTATTTAAAAAGTGTTTTTGGTAATTTGGGAACTTTGCACTGCAGAGCATCGTAACTTATGATTAAAAAACAAATTGGCCAGTTTTGATAAAATTAGGGGAAAATTGTTATGCTACGTTGCCAATAACCTGCCGTGTTGCCTCCATTGCGATGTTAATTAACAACCTACTTACCTAATTAACTATCTAAAAACAACGCATTTTACAACACCATCTGACCCCAATTTGATCTGCTTCTTTTCCTTGAACCTTGCTCAAGAAATAAAGATTTTTTTTCACTACGATCGAAATTTGTACAAAAAATTAACATACTATATATATTTCCCGTATCTCTCTCTATATATACAAATACAAATATTGACGACCAGCGACAGGCTCAAGCCCAACAAGGCTGGTACATAAGAATACACACTGATTGTAGTGCGTTCTAACTAACAGCTAATATAAATGACCGGTAAATATATACGAAGTGAGGCCTTAAAAACAAAGTTTCACTATAACAACGGTCCCTTTCAGTGAAGTCCTTCCATCTTAATTAAAAGGAACTACTAATTTTTAAGGTTTAAAACCTTTTATATTTTGGGATCAAAAATGAGTATTTACAAGTTAAGTACATGCTTTAAGTGAAAAAGACAACGTATTGCTTTTAAGTAACGGCAGCGAACCCCCACTTCTACTCATATCCATCCCCGCGCATCCTGGGAAGCAAATGCTGCGATTTTGATTTTATTATTGTTGCTTTAGGTAGTTGGTAATTATTAGTTAACATCGTACTAGAGCAACGCAACGGGCTATTGACGACGGTCCGGGATCAATCCCTTAAGGGAAAGATTCGAGGACAACACCTCGTAATTTTGAATCACGGTCAGATGACGAAGCAATACCTGAGCTGGCACTCCACTCTCCAAACTTCCACACTAACTCAACGTGAGGACTTTTGGCCACGACAGATTTAAGGTGCACCAGGCGCCTCTACACCATACGATTACAAACACCGGACCCGGATTCGATCCAGAAACCTTCCGATCTAGAGGCTAACTCCTTAACCACTATACCGGTTGGTCGGTTTGTTGCTTTAGGACTTGACTACAATCCCGATTTTTTTTTTCAAGTAATAAACATATTAAACTGTATTCTTGTCAAGTGTCGATTTTATCAGAGCTGTCCTTCATTTGATTTTTCATATATATTTATAGTAGGTAATTGTCATTTTGTTACTTTCGTTAGCTATTTTGAAGATGAACGAATTAAAATGCGACTTCCAAACTTTATCAGTGATATTATCATACCTAGCACTGTAACTGGCATGAATTTTAAAAATGTCGTAACATTTATTTAGCCCAAAGAAATAATTAAAATTCTGTCAAAAATAACACTTTTCCATTTTTTGAAACAAAATTTTGGATTAAATATGATGTTTAAAATTGTTGTTGACAAAGTGAAAAAAAGACAATTTTGTACAGATTATAGAGATGTAAAACAAGTTTGTCTACGTTAAGTAGTTTTTGAGAAACAGAACTTCAAACATGCAACATTAAGCGATCTCACACAGCTCATCAAAGTTGCAAGTCCTTAAAATGCTTCAAACTTTGAAAATATTTAATTTTGAACCTAAATTTTTTGGATATCGTTATTTATGCATAAACTAAACCCCTGTACCGAATTTTATGAAAATCCATTACCATACGGCCACAGGTTTTTCCCGCTTTTTGCTCATTTCACGTGGAATGACTTGAAGTTTTTTTATACGTAGACAGATGATCGATGTTTGAAAGAACTATCAGCGAAGGAACAATTTAAGTGCCAAATGTCAAACGTTCAAAAATTAGTGAAAACAGCAATCAGAACAAAGGAAATGGCTCTTAAAAAAAGGAAGGGCACTTATGATCCACGGAAGTTCAAAACTTCACTTATATGTAGAAAGTAGCTCATTTTTTTAAATTTATAATTTCAATAATTTGAACTGCTTTCTCTCCTACTTCATTTTTTGTATATATATTTAAATTCCAAATACCAAGGCTTTGTTAATTTCCTATCAAATTTTTTTTACATGATATATAGAAATACAGGTATGCATTTTTAGTTATTATGAGTATAATTTTTTTTACTAATAAATGTGCGCTTAATTAAATAATAAAGAGACGGTTTTTTTTAATATTTTACGTAGTGTTTCAGTTTTATTTTTTACCTCAAGATCTATTCAATGTATCTTTAATTCCATACCTGTAATATTAGATTATAGTTAAACGAATACTATTAAAAAAAATTCAAGCTTATATATATCATAAAAATTAAAAAAGAAGATACACTTTTAAATTTCTTGAATTTTTCAACCCTTTTTTAATTTAAAATGTTTTAACACATTTTGAAGAAAATTGATAGTTTAAACTTTTATGTACAATTCTCTGGTATACGAAACTGCAAAAAGTTTGTCCAAAGTGTCGTCATTAA
The DNA here is from genome assembly GCA_947359465.1 of Metellina segmentata. Classification (NCBI taxonomy): domain Eukaryota; kingdom Metazoa; phylum Arthropoda; class Arachnida; order Araneae; family Tetragnathidae; genus Metellina; species Metellina segmentata. Next base: position 114,866,811 of record OX375878.1, on the reverse strand, counting down.
AAAAATAATTTTTAAGGTGTCAGGTCCTCTCAAAAAACTTAAAATTTGTAGAATTATTTTTCAACTTTTTTTTTTAACATTTTCATATTTTTTAACAATTAAAATGAACTTTTCTCAGCAGATAGGAAATGCTTGCGTTAAAATAGGTTATAATGTATGTTAAACTTGTAAACTAATATTTTTATGTTTCTTGAAGACTGAAAAAATTTTCCTTTCATGGAAAAAAATACACATTTCAAGATATTGAAGTTTAAAGACATAAAATTAACCTTACTTCAAAACATACAAACATTTTCAAAAATCTATAAAAGTTGATTTTAGCAAACATTAAAATTGCAAAAACGTTATTAATAAGCATTCAAGTCCTCAGAATTCACAAATAAAACACAAGTCACATAAACAAAATCAATTTTTTTTTATTAATTAAAGAAACATTTTCAATATTCTTAGATTTGTTATGGCTCTCAGTGAAGCATCATCAGTAAAGCATCGAATGAAGAGGGGAGGGGTCGTTTTTCTTTCTCTTGAGACTTTCATTGGTTGGTAGGCTGCTAAGCTGAGCTCCTGCTTGATCTGTTCACTGCCCCTGGAATGTTGAAGACACAGTAAGGTTCTTTTAAAAACAAATTGAACCTAATATATATATATATATATATATATATATATATATATATATATATATATATATATATATATATATATATATATATATATATATTAGGTAGCCACGCCAGGGTGGAGAGTAGAGCACAAAAACAAATGCAAAAAACTTTCAAAATATTTTTTTTTGAGAATAGATATGAAGTAACTCTGTAAAACACCACACACCAAAAATAAGTAATAGTAGTAAGTTTTTACAAATATGTTTCTACAAAAGGTGTTCATGTTCTCAACACTGAATATTTATACAGTGGTACATGCATATGGAAATTTTTATAGACAACCAACTCTTCTAATCACTTATCAACTATTGTACATATCTTAAAATTTTTATAATTGAGATACTTTGTATTACCCCATGATGCAATTATACATAAACTTTCTGAAAGTTTTTACATCAAATTCATCTAACAAGGATACATTGTTCAATTTTTTATATGCATAGTAACAAATAAAAACTCCACAGTTTATATCATCATTTTGATTTATGTGAGGGGGGATAGAAAATGTCCATGTTATAGATGAATTAAAGAATGAATTGAATATTTCCCTCCATTTACTAATTAAGTCTGAACAATTTTTACTGGGAGCTTTGTTAAAAGGATCGTAAAACTCAAATACATGTTTTTCAGTATCAACAAATAACATCACCCAGTGACTATCGAGATTAATAGGGAAAAAAATGTTTCCTTTGACTACAGTACCAATTTGAAAGAATTTAAATGTTTCTTTGTTTTGTGAAAGTGCAGCTGAAGATACGGACTCAATAAACATAAAACGGTTTGAATTTTCTGTAAGTTTAAAAATAAAAGAATCTACAATTGTGTCGTATAGCCATCCCCTTTTAAAGCACCGAGAGGCTTGAAATAAAATGCTTTCTTCTTGTAATGTTACATCTAGATCTAATGACTTTAGCATAAAATTTGTAAGTTCTGTACCATTCACTTTAACTACCATATTTGAAACATTGGTTTTATCAATATGATTATATTTAAAAAAATTACAGACACAAGACTCTGAAAATTGATTATATTTTAGTTTCTTCAGCTTCTTGAATGTAACTGTTCCACTTAAAATATCAGAAATATATTTTCTGAATTCCGAAGTGTCAAAAGGTTTGTTGATATTCGAGTAGCTAAGTAATTGATGAACACAATAACACAAAAATACACCACAATTGACCCCATCTTCCTGTATTACACGAATTGGATCCACAATCTTCCAAGCTTTTGTGGCATCGAATTTATTTAAAATATTCTTGCAAGTTATTTGATGAATCAGAACAGTTTTATTACTACAGTAACCTTTCGAATCCAAAAAATAAATTAATTTTTCCCTTTTACTAATAAATATTAATACCCAATGACTTATCAACACAAACTGGAATAAATAAGAACTGCACTGTTGTATATAATTTATCACACAAAATTGGCTCAAAATTTACTTCAGACACAATTAACTGTGCCACTGAAGAATCAATGAATGAAAAATTGAGATTGCCTTCACATAGTTTGTAGATAAATGCATCGATTATAACATCATACAACCAGCCTGCAACAAAGTCAGTGGACTGGGTTGCGTCATTTTCTTCTGTACTGTTGTATGGATCCAGAGATTTTAAGGCCAAACTATTTATAATAAATGGACCTACATTATATGCTGATACTTTACTGTGACTAATTAAATTTAAACTGAAAGATTTATCATCCGTCAATTTAAATTTTTTTGATACAGGCTCATGTAAAAAAGGTTTATCATCATAATCTTCAATACTAATAACTTTTTCTGCAATACTTGAATTTGTTTTCTTGTTCTTGCGTTTTTTACTTGTTCTATACAAACTAATTTGTTTGCAAAGCTTCTGATTAGGCTAAACAATTACAGCTATATAGATGACTGCATAAAGGCATACAACACATCTCTAAGCATTTAAAATAGCAAAAATCGGGCAAATTGCAACGTTTTTCAACACGTTTTACAACATACTGTTGATTTTTTACACTTTGAGAAAGAACAGACCAAGAATTATTATTTAAAAGAATGACATCTGCATCTGATATTTTGCTACCCTTATCATGCCTAGATTTAACAGCTAAAGTAAAATTAGATTTTGGAGGAATTAAAGTTAGCTTCTTGTACTCATGATTTAAATGAAAATTTCTTTCAATTTCAAATAATTTTCTAACTAATTCATCTAAACGCCTGTTGAATTTCCTAGCAAAATAAGTAGTTTTTAACTGATTGTGAAAAGACTCACAGTAATTATTTGTATCTGTTGAACCATGGGGGAAATTACGGTAAGATGCTGCCCACAGTGGAATTCTAGAACAATACTCAACTTCGAAATATTTGACGAAATTAAAAGCTTTATTACGAAACATTAAAAAATCTTCCAGATAACTTTCAAAACGATTTTTGTCCTTTTCAATTAACATCTGATACAATTTTGTGCGAACGTGGTTTCGAATTTCTTTATCAGGAATTTTAGCATTTAGTTGTCTGTTCCATGATTGCAAGATATGCCATTTGCAAAGTAAGTGTTTTATATCAGGACCAAATATTTTACTAAACGCTGGAAACAGAACGTTATCATCATCAGTCATAATAGTATGTACATTTAATTGGGGCAATCGTAACTTTAGGCTTTTAAACAAACAACTAACAATTTCTAAATTTAAGCTATTGGTTATAAAATGAGCTACTGGGTATCCATTTCCAAATTCATCAGGCAAAATTAAATTGAGAAGATGGAAATCATACTGATTAGTTCCATGTGTTGCATCTATACACAAGATTTTATGGCAAAACTTAATCATCATATTTTTTTGTTCTTTCGTTTGGAAGCCTAATGCAAATATGTCATGACTGTTAGCTAAATTATCAAGATCATTAGGGCCATACATAGTTTTCGAATTTTGGGGCTTAAAGATCAACACAGGGTTATAGCTTTCTCTCCTCAAGTTCTCAACAATTGAAAGAATAGATATAGCATCATTTTTGGGATATAATGCATTACGCATGGGTCGAGCATAGTCTCGAATAACTCTACGAGAAACATAAGCTTCTTTAACTGGAAAAAAATTTCTATTTTCGCGACTACCCAAGCCATTTCTTAAAGTATCCTGAATATTTTGAACTGGGATTGATAAAAGCAATTGAGCTTTTATGAGATTACGCGAACTTTGTTTTAAGGGATGAAATTTGCAGTTTTCAAAATTTAATTCATGATTATGACTTGGACAGTACATAACTGAAATTAAATTTTCTCGCTCACAAACACTAATTCTTGCAGGGCAATTTATGTGAACCGGAATAGTACCCTTTTTAATTGAACAAACACTGGTCTTCGTGGGACTTCTATGTGTAGATAGCATGCTGAACTGACATGTATAATAATAAAAAGTTCCAGACTTTCTTACTTTGTTCCCTGTGCTTTTCCTGAAAGAACTAAATGTTGCTCTAGATTCAGATTCTAACCAAATTTGAAAATTACTCATGCTGTCAAATGATAAAATTTGAATGTTTTCTAACTTATGCACTTTACTAATATGTTTATTTACGTTTCCAATATAGTTAAATGTTTCAACACATCCTTCAAAGAAACAGTGATGGATCTCTTTATTTTCTCCAGAAAATCAGACATTCAAAACATTGGCCAATATTGGTAGAATGTTGGCCAATGTTGTTGTGCTACCTGGGCATGCGGTGCCTGAGTTTGCTTGATGCGTGAGAAAAACGTTTAGTTAAAAACTTCAGGGTGTCGATCGAATGAGCCAATTGAAATTTCATTTTCAATCGCAGACCCCTTCATGGGATTATTTAGTGGATCGAATTCGAGGCCGGTATCTTTTTCATTCCTGTCTATCAACGCTTTGAACAAATTATGATACACTCATTGAGCAAATATTGTTTAAAAAGAACACATGGGAATGGCTGCAAAGGGTTACTGATGCAGTGAAACTCTAGTTTTCTAAAAGGGATGCTGATGAAACGTAGTCAATCTTGGTGCGAAGAACATTATGTTAACCTTTTCAATCGCAGAATCTGAACACCGTCTGTAGGATTAATTGGTTGGGTCGGAAATTGAATTCGAGGCCACTGGCTTCATCAAAATGGGTCGGTATATTTCCCATTCAATTGACACATACAGATTTAACGTGCACCAACCCCGATGCACTCTCTACTTTTGTTTTCACCCATGTCAAGCGATTGGTGACTCAGATGGTCCGTGTCCAGATCAGGCCCGCCGTAAGCGGGCGTAGACCGCACGTCCAGGTGGGGGCAAATCTAGCGATCGATCACGTAATATTCAAAGTCATTGGGTCAGCAGCAAATTATTTCTGAATAATTTGTGGACTAATTTTTAAAACTATTAAGTAGCCTCAGCTGTAAAGCAGTTTCTTGATCCATTATGTTTCGCAATCACTTTCCAAAATTCAAAGTATCCATTCTCCAAATTCAAATTGACAGGATGTGCCCCTCCGTAGGACAATAAAACCATCGTCCTTGGAGAGGGGTTTACAAAACCTGTCACGTGTTGCAGCGCTCTTGAGAAAGATTACATTGGCAGTATGAAAACGGAAATTTCTCAGAACTGGGAATTTGGAAGAGGTGTCCCTTTCCACTCTCCACGTAGGGACACACGAACGGACCGTCCGCGGTTCCAATTACCGCAGGGGACCTGACCATAGTAAAGATAAGGACCGGATGCGCGCAACAAAGGGGGAAATCTATTCTTCCATTTCTCCCGTCTTCAAGCGAAATCTGGTTGAAACCTCCCCGTCTGGAAAAGGCTAGGAATCCCCACAGAGCTTCGTTCTCAGTTTGTACACGCATTCGAACAGTACTATCGCACATCAAGTTGCAATTATTTTGTTTATACTTCGTCTGACGTTGGTCTAGGTATAATTAAGGATAATTTAACTTGGTTAGTGTGATTATAATTCAATGTATCATATGTCAGTGAAAATATAAGTGCAAAAATTTGGTACCTACGTTTATTTATCGGCTTATCATAATTGCTGCGCCTAGTAATCATCTGTTTGTAGCACATATACAATTAAATATTTACGAAATTTGAAATAAAAAACCGGCCAAGTTCGTGTTTGACCACGTAGTCAGTACTGGCTATACAAAATTCTTACAAAACATCTGAGCCAAAACTCTATGTATTTTTTAGAAATACAAATTTAATTTTACAGTTCCTTTATACGGAATTTCTATAAACTTTTTATAAACTCAATTAAGTGATTAAGTGGGTCGATTATTACTCGTAAACTTGGAAAGCCTACTTATCGCTGATAGCATAAATTCAAGACGAGTTCAATTTCTGTAGATCAATATTTATATGGTAACTAGCCACTGCTTGGCCAGCATTGCGTTGCCCGTAACAGTTCTTTTCGTGGGGTCAGGTGAGACCACTGCTCGCTAACCCCCTTTGATTGATACGAAATCCCATTTGGTAAACCAACACTACGAGCAACGCCGTGATGGCCTCGTCATTGCCAAATGCGGCCAAATTCGAATTGCGAAGAGATCCAATCGACATGATGTCACAATCACACAGGGGGCGGCATAATCGATATTGCACACAGGCGTTCAAACAAACAGCTAGCGGCGGGCCTGGCCACAAGGAGTAATGAAGTAGTAAGCACGTTCTTCAACTTTATAAACCAGCTTTACAATTTATTTTAGTGCGAGCCAACGGCCATGGGAACTGCTTCTAAAACACACTGATGGGAGGTCTCTACACGGTCTTTGTGAGACAAGATGCAGTGCAACAATTGAGGCAGTGAAACCTATAACTGAAAAACTACCTGACGTTTTAAAGGCCCTTCAATGTGTAAAAAATCAGTAGTTTATCGTAAGAGGAAACGGCGAAAGAGTAAATGGATTCCTCAATTATTTTCAAAATTTGAAACTTTAATTCAGCTAAATATTTGGAAGGACATACTAGAGCAAATTAGTACAAGAAATTTAACCCTTCAATCATAATATATCTCCCTTGATATCGAAATGAATAACATTAAAGCGTTAACTGAAACAATAGATAAAGATTTAAGTAAACAATGGTCTGTATAAATAGAGCTAAAGAGATAGCTTCTATTATGGGTATAGATGCAGAATTTTCCAAAAAAAGAGGACGGAAAAGGAAGCTTTTGAAGTGAAAAGAGAAATGCCTAAAGTATTAGAAACCGAAGAAACAAAATTCAAAAGTTCAGTTTTTTATATAGTAATCAATAAAATAGTTTCTCAGTTATAATCAAGGTATGAGCAAATGAAAAAACATATGCAATGCATTTGAAGCCATATTAAAAATAAATTCTAATTCTAATGACAACAACGCACCTAAAAAATTAATTGAAAGCTATCCAGATGATTTAAGCCACAATTTCATCAATGAAATTCAGATGTACAAGACCGTTCGCGAAGCTACTTTTTCACATTAACCCAAATTAGAAAATAAAGGTCTTCCACTCCCTTTAAATGGTATCTATAGATTAAAATTGCAATCTATTCCCCCAGAACTTTGCATAACTTTAAGAATTTTGTTTTCTCTTCCCATCACTGTGGCTTCTGGTGAAAGGATTCAGTAAACTACCTATAATCAAAAATAATTTACGATCTGCTTTGGGCAAGGAAAAATTTGAATCATCTAAGAATATTTTCAATTGAGGCGATCAACTGGCGTGCAAAATTAGCTTCCTTTTTTGACGGCATCGATAAATTCATTAATTCGAATAGAAGATGTACTGCTCCCTCCTCAGTACTCCAAAAGTTTTCGGAGTTTTGACTAGTCTTCAGCGTCAAAGGTATGTTTTAGCATGGGTTTCTTACAATCTTTCTACAGAGATATTTATTATAGTTTTCTGATTATACTTCGATATCCTTATCGAAGTCCTGCTCGATCGGAAGTTAAAAACACAAGCTTAAGTTAAAGTAAACACAAACTAGTTTATACTGTTTCTAATTATCACAATTTTCGCATAATTCGTCGTGAATTTATCTTAGCTCTGATGAAGCAATCATGTGCTCCTAGACCAATGTTATTTATTCCTCTGATTCCAATTGTACGCATCTTTCAACCTCAAGTATTACAAGGGTAGCAAAGAAACTGAAAATATCTGTACAGCTTAGGTAACACAGTGAGCACATGTAGTTACATGAGTGAGCACATGTAGTCTTCTCTCACGAGTCTTCGTTTGAAATGCTTGTTAAAATATGGGTGAGCTATATATACATCAGTCTTGCCAATTTTTCAGTTCGTTGAAATTCATTGCATCGAAATTTAAGTTTAGAATTTTAAAAATTATGTTTTTGTTTTAGTCGATCCCCCCTCTTAGCACTCAGAAAATTCTCCTTAGTCTCAATTTGGGAATATGGTGACCGTCGTCACTGATCATTCTAAGGAGCATACTCTCGGGGTGATGGAAGTATACATTTTGCTGAATGATTGGTTGAATAACATCTTTTAGTTTGTCACTTGAGGAACAAGAATGCACGTATCGCTTTAAAAACATTCAAACCTCTTTGCAGGAACGATAACACTTTACCACATACCACATGGGTGCATAAGCTTCTAAAATAAATTCTGAAACAATTTTTAAGTTCATTTAAGGATTCACGCACGTAGGCACTCGCCAACAGAAGAGGGGGGGGGGCAATTCAGCTTACGTCTGAAATGGATGAATCCCATCACATATAGTCTTCTCTCACTTCAGATGAATCCCATCACATCTGAAGTGAGAGAAGACTTCATGGGCAATTCAATAAAAGATACTAAGGCTAATACTTTATTTCATGTCACTGAGGATGTGATGGTTTACTTGGTTTACGGTTTCAAAAAGTTAGAGGACACTGATTTAATTGAGCTCGGAATATGTGTGGTCATTTAAATGGTGTCAAAAAGCTCATTAAAGATGTTCAACCAAAATTATTATTTGTTCATTGTAACAACTATTCCTTGGACTTGTGTCACCAATAAGCATCTAGGACTTTTCACTACTTTTTGAAGGCTTGGGTGCAGGAACAAAAGAATCTGCTGAACTCTTAGGTTTGAAGCTGCCACAGTCATCTCGAAAAAGAAAGCTTCTATGTCGGTATGAATACTCCAGCAATTCTGAAAGTTTCACCCCCGCCAACATCAATAAAACTGTTGGCCTTCGAAAATGCTTGTTTGAAGTGGTTGACACAGTAACCACCAAAATTGAAAAACGATTCCATCAACCAGGAATGGTGAATCGTGTCAAATTAGAAGTGCTTACAGATGCAGCAAAAGAAGAAATTTAAAAAGGTACTTCCTTTCAAGAAAAATTGTGTGTTCATGCAAGTGAATTCGATCTGGAAAAATTGGAACCCCAGTTGGTTCTGTTATCTAGTGTAATAAAAGAAAAGTTTGTGTCAACATTTGATATCTGCCAGAAGTTGGCGGCAGAGTCGAGTGTAATTAGGGAGCTTATGGATGAAGTGTCTAAACTTGTTGAATTAATCTCCATTGCTCCTGCTCAGGCACGTGCCAACAGGGGGGGCAGGGGGGTTTTAAGCCCCCCCCCCCTGTCACTGAGGAGAAGGGGCGAAAGGTATATTTCGCCCCCCCCACACAATCAAGGAACATTTTTAAAATTTTAACTTTAAAAGTAACATTAAAACAGTGCCGTTAAAACAACTTTGGTTTCTAATTTCATTTCCTGTCACGATAGTTAAAGCTAACCCCCTTAACACAATTCTCTACAGAGACCAGTCCCCTTACATCCCTCTTTCCTTTCAGTCTTTTCTCCAATAGGTCAATATATCTTCCCATCCCCTTTCACCTTTGAACTCAAGCGCCCTCAGTATTTTGACGTCCCACGAACAATTTTCCTTTCAAATCGCCTGTCTAAGAAAAAATTACTTCTTCGTTTCACTACCTTCTTACCATTGAAAGTACCAAAAAATTAAATTCTTCCTTTGAATGCGTGGAGTAAAGTGGCCCAGTATCGCTTTCTATTGCTTGCTTATCGCTTTTTTTTTTTTACGACTTCAAAGTGGTTCTGTTCTACTCCCAAAATGAATGCACGTGGTGCTCGAACTTGAATGCCACGAGATGACTATCTATTTTCGAAGAAATTGCTGTATAGTGGCTTCACCCCCTAGACCCTTCAGGGCTCGAACATGTCTTTGAAGGGCAAACGATTCCGCGATCACCTTTCTTTTGGGTGCCCACTTGGACAGTTTCGAAAAAAACGATTGATTTTTATGACCGACTGACGGATTGGATGTTAGGGTTTTATGGCACTAGGTCCCAAAGTGGACAAGAAGCGCCATACCAACTGACGGAAATGTCGTTTGAAGTTAAGGGCATTCAACAAATCGCAACAAATCTGTCATTGCTTTTATTTTGATTATTTACAATATAGGGTCTTTTAAATTGTCGGCTTTCTTATTTGAAGTAAATACGGGTAACTGCCTGAGAGTGAACTGTCCTGAATTTTTTCCTGATGGATTGTTCAGCCTTTTTACTGGGGGTACAGTTCATACATTTCGGGAGAACTCCCCCCCCCAGACACACATTCAACAAACCTTGTTCCGTCTACTCCCCCCCCCCCGTCTCCAAAACGTTGGCACGTCCCTGCAGTCCTACTTCTGCAGCTTCAGCCGAACCGAATGAAAACGTATTTGCGCACAAACATGACTCAAAAACGGTTAACACATATCCTACTCCTTAATATTTATGACTCCCACACTGCAAAAATCAATCTGAACTCTTTTGTTAAAGAATTTGTGAGTAGAACTGCTTTGAGAAAAGGTGTATTTGGCATTTAAATAATGTTGCAATAAATTTTTGGCACAAAACTGGTTGTAGGGACGACGACAGCTTGTTACCACCTTACACGAAGAAATAAATTAAAATAAAATCTAAAATCACTTTTATTGTATAAACGTGATGCACAATGAACGAACATAAAAATGAAAGAAAGAAGTGATTGAACAAGTAAATCAGCATATATCTATCAAGTTTGTTGAGCTCGGTTACAGTGCAAGATTGGATTTGCATATTAGACAGTTCTAACTTTCAGTTGGGTACCGCCACACTGGTAAATAAGGAAAAATTAATTCTTGATTAGTTTGTGGCCTCAAGCCTATGATAATTTTGAGTTTCACACTTACCTTAATTTGAAGAATAACATACAGACGATATTATCTTCGTTGTTGTATAAATATCATTAATTTAAACTTCTATTGGTTAAACTCTTATAAATTGCAAGAAATTGGTAAAATTGAAGGTAGAAGTTTACGTTGAGTGCCAATAACAGAGCATTCTGCTTGATGCCTTGTAGTCGCCGCTTTGGAGTAACTCGTTTTTATTGCATTAGCTCGTAAAACAAGTCCCTGCAGGTAACTCATATTCAATTGTATTACTCTCAGAATTAACTTGTAAATGATACCGGAGCTGTATTAGTTACTCAAGTGTCTGTAGCTGCAACAGTGATTCCAAGTGGATAAGTTAAACTCAATGCCGTGAACGGAAATATTCGAAGGTCAAATAATATACACTGGTGAAATAAATTAAGAGAATTTGCATATTTTATCGAATTACATGAAAAGAACTGAACTGAATGTAAAACCACTGCTTCTAGACAAAAATTTAAATTTTGTACGTCAAATACGTAAGCGTACACGTGTGTGTAGACAGAGCCAGTAGAGAAACAGGCTTTATAAGCGCGTGTAAGTTAAGACGCATTTCGTTCGATAGCACACCTCGGCGAATTTCTTGGTGTTATTTTGCAACAATCGGTTAATTTCAAATTGTAACAGTAAAAATGAGTAACCACCAACGTTTAGATGATGGAATGAGGTGGCGAATTGTGCTAATATAACTGCTAATTAAAATGACTGGTAAATATATCCGAAGTAGGGCTTTTAAAACAAAGTTTCACTACAACGACGGTCCCTTTCAGTGAAGTCCTTCCATATTAATTAAACGGAACTACTAATTTTTAAGGATTAAAACCTTTTATATTTTGGGATCAAAAATAAGCATTTACAAGTAAAGAACAAGCTTTAAGTAAAAAGACAACGTATTGCTTTTGAGTAACGGCAGCGAACCCCCACTTCTACCCGAATCCTCCCGCGCATTTTTTTCTACCCAGGGGAGAAAACGTCCCTCTCCAACTTGAAGGTCGATGGCCTTAACGGCATCTTGTTAGATCGCCCCCATCTGAATCTAACACTTTCTTTTCCGACATCTCCCTCGGAAAAAAGGCGAGAACGTGTTACGAACACGCCCTGAATAGGGGCTCCTAGCCGCTCACGAAACGTAACCATTACACTTGTAAACCATTTATTTTTTATATTTCTTGAAGACTGAAAAAAAAATCCTTTTATGGTATTCTCAGTATCTTTTATGTGTAGGGTCATTCCACGCAAAATGAGCAAATCGGCTGTGGCTGACACATCACGAAACCCGAATTTATTTTGCATATTTCGGACCATTTTGCCTATTTGGAGTTTTTTGCATGTTCTTTTTAAAAAAATTGAAAAAATTTATATATATTAGGTAGTCACACCAGGAAGGAGAATGGGGCACAAAAAAAAATGCAAAAAAACTTCCAAAATATTTTTTTTTGAGAATAGATATGACGTATCTCTGTAAAACACCACACACCAAAAATGAGTTAACACAGTAGTTGCAAGTTTTTACAAATATTTTCCCACAAAAGGTGTTCATGAGCAATAGTTATCTCAACACTGAATATTTATTTTACGGTACATGCATATGGAACAGTTTTTATAGACAACCAACTCTTCAAAATCACTTATCAACTATTGTACATATCTTATAATTTTTATAATTGAGATATTTTGTACTACCCCATGATGCAATCATACATAAATTTTCTGAAAGTTATTACATCAAATTCAACTAGCAAGGATACATTGTTACATTTTTTACATGCATAATAACAAATAAAAACTCCACAGTTCATGTCATCATTTTGATTTATATGAGGGGGAGAGAAAATGTCAATGTTATAGATGAATTAAAGAATGAATTGAATATTTCCCTCCATACACTAATTATGTCTGAACAATTTTTACTAGGAGCTTTGTTAAAAGGCTCATAAAACTCAAATACATATTTTTCAGTATCAACAAATAACAACACCCAGTGACTATCAAGGTTAATAGGGGGAAAAAATGTTTGCTTTGAGTACAGTACCAATTTGAAAGAATTAAAATGTTTTTTTGCTTTGTGAAAGTGCAGCTGAAGATACGGACTCAATAAACATAAAACGGATTGAATTTTCTATAAGTTTATAAAGAAAAGAATCTACTATTGTTACATCTACATCTAATGACTTAGGCATAAAATTTGTAGGTTCTATACCATTCACTTTGACTACCATATTTGAAGAATTGGTTTCATCAGTATGATTACATTTAAAAAAATTAGACACAAGACTCTGCAAATTGATTATATTTTAGTTTTATCAGTTCTAGAAACGTATAAAATCCAAAAATTGTTTTACAATTTTTTAGGAAAGACAAACTGCAATCTACGAAAACCTTTTAAGTACATTTTGGTCTGCGTCAGTATCCTAGATTTTACTGCTACAAATGTCGACATCATAACTTAGCTCCACCGAAATGGAAAAATTTTGTTTTTTAATCATAGTTACCCAACCAGAAAATCATAAAATGACGGATTGGAATGCGCAGAACTGCTTTTACAAAAGAGATTTTTTCATATATCTTAAGAAAGTATCGATATTTTTTTGCATTGTTCTTGATTAAAATGTGACTGAAGCTGGTGTTTAAGGTAGATAAATTATGTTTGAATATTTTTCGTACTAAACGGATTATAATCTTCTGCACTTTACTAATTAGAAACGTTTCCTAAATTAAATTAATACATTTCGAAGGTAAGTTGCTATATAATGATTATACATGTTTATTGATGCGTAATAAAAATTAATTACAGACAGTTATTGATTTTGTGATAATAAACCAGTATCTATTCAGCCAAAAATCTTTGAAATGGCATTTAAAAGTAGGTTAAAAATTTTATAAAAGATGAGAGGCAAATTCTTTATTCTCCAGAATAATAACATGTTACTGACGTTTAGATACTAGATTCTATTATATTACTACATTTCCATTAGTCAAATTTTGTAGAACTATAATTAAATCCGTAATTCACATTACAATCTGAATGTTGCCGTGGAAGTGTGGGTTTTATGGCGCAAGATCCAGAAAAGGATTGTGGAAGTTTGGAGAGTGGGGTGTCATCTCAGGTGTTGCCTCGCGATCTGACCATGGTTCAAAATTACATTTTGTCCTCGATTCTTTCCCGTTGGGATTGATCCCGGACCGTCGTTAACAGTACGACGCCAATTGAAATACCTACAATCTGAATGCTTAGTCTTTTCAAAAGTGCTGTCAAGCAGTCTAAATCAGGTCTTGATTGTTGCGGTTCTTGCTAAGATCGGATGGAAAAATTGTACAATTAAAATCCATGCATACACCATTCCTTGATATTTTAAATGCAAAACTGGTTGAATGTAGCACTGGGATAAGGATAAGAGTTTTTTGATTAGTGAAAGCCATGTTGAAAACATTCTGAACATTTTTCAATTTGTAAATGTTTAATGCAATTCAAAGTAAACACTATATTCACTGTTCTTTACTCGAGCACTAATTAGTTATTCAGGAGCTTGACAAATTCTTTTATATACCAATTTTTCAAATCAAGGATCGTCTTTTTTAGCATTACTCAAAAGATGTTTTTAGATTTAATAAATTATCTATTCATGTATGAATCCTATTTAATTTTGTTAATTAAATAATTTTTTTTCTATACTGTTGGTAATCTTTTTCAACCATAAAAGGTGTCCCAATTATGCGCCTCTGTGATCGTTATTTTCTTGAAGATACATCCAATATCTGGGTGACATGAGATGAATATGCATTACTTACAATATAGATTACCATTAACTATTTTATAAAATATAATGGAAACTTCATTAAAAGGTTAAATTTTAGATTGCGTGTATATTTTTTTCCAGATCTTTGAAGACTATTTACATGTTAGGCTAAAATAATTCTTGTACTCAAATTTGTAAGTTTTTCAAACCATACTGTTTGAATTTTACATATAAACCTAGCAAAGGGATGTGTACAGGAAATGCTTTAATTTTATAAATTAAAATTATTTTTCATAAAAATTTTAAAATATGACACTAGAAAATATTCTTTACTATAATAAATGAATAGGCCGTATGTCACCATCTATTGATTTTCACAGAAAATGTGAAGATACCTGTTTTTCTTTCCTTGTAAGAACTGCGTTTCGTGTAATACTGTGTGTTGATCCTTTAAATGACAAAAATCCTATTCAAGGGAATTTAAATCGATTTAAAAAAAAAAGGTGTTCTTCTGAATACTTAAAGTGGTTACTTAATACAGCAAAATAAATAAAACATTTTTAAGTGCACATTGTGTTTAAAAATGTAAGTTTTTTTTAGTTTCTGCTTAGAACCACATTATGTATATTGTAAATCTACTAACCATTCCTTTATACATTTTACACTTCTATGCCAAAAAATATAAAAATGAAAGTAATGAATCAATAATATTAAGAGCAGCTGTTAAAATGAAAATTGTTGAGAAAAAAAATTCCTTAACATTAATGTTGGTATTAAATTTCTTTTGGGTTGATTTTTTATTCTGCAAGGGCCATGCAGTTTTGGGAGTTTTGCAAAGTTCATCATCACTTCTAAGGATGTACAAGATTAAATTCACTTTGGACTAAATAATAAAGCACATATTAACATTTTATTGCTACTTTTTTTAGCCATAACATCTTTTAATACCCAAATTACTTTCACTGAAGAGCCTCCATCCTGGAATCCAGATTTGTGTATTCTATTTTACCATGTTAAGTACCCAAGCTATTTGAATATAATTTAAAAAATTAAGAACTTTATTGTATCTGCTCTTTAGCTCTGTTTCAAAAATCTTTGAACAAAAATGTGCTTTAATGATTAATTACTTAAACAATAGATCTTGCTTGGAATTTAAAATTTTATTTTAGTGTTGTGTTTGTATGGTGCAAGGACCAAATTTAATCATACAGCACCAGGCATACAATATCAAGTAATGGATATAGATACACAACCATAGTTTTACGTACACGAGAGAAATACATCCAGGAAGGCATTGAACTTGTGCCGCCTACAACTTGGATGTTTATATGACAGTGGACATACCCACAACCTTAGTGTCGTGGGAATAAATTATTGAAAAAAAAATACTAGCCCAAAGAATAAAAATTGACAAATATATCCGAAATATTCTCCAAAAATAAAAAGCGTATATAGTATAATATACATTTGATATCCACAATGCAAATTAACAGAAAGAAAATTCAGTGACTAACAGATAGTTGGGAGTAGAGGCTAAAATGGGAAATACAGGTTTTTTCAAGCAAAATAAATTCTTGATAATTCATAACATGTATCAAGGCATTTGGGCTCATATTTAGTCAAAGCATTCTTTTTTTCCCCTAAAAAGAACCCACAATTAAGGAATTTATTGAGATATTTTAAACATATTTAACTAATCAGCAGAAGCATTTACAACAGCAAGAAAATTTTCATTTTTGTGGTGTTTGCAAAGGCTGCAAAAAAAATTAATTAAAGAAACATACATCACATCTGTTAGAAAAAGGAATGATTTTTAAACAAATAGTCTCAATTAATTTTGCTAGTTAGCATTAAAAAGAATCCAGCTCAATGGAACTTTCATAGGTATTCAAGATTAAAATATGCGATTGAACGGATATCTTCACTGCCCACTAAAAAGTGAATTTGGTTGAGTAGCATTTAAAAACAAGCAAACTCAACACGATTCACCACATAGCAGACAAACAATGGAACACTCCATAAAAAACAATCAAATATGCGAGTAGTTGAATATGTCACATCTGTGAAACATAAACAGACTACAACCTAGGCCCAATACAGAAGGGAAAGATGTCAGACGTTTGATTTTTTTGGGTGCGGGCCATATTTGGCCTATCTGCAATACACACAAGATATACATCAAGTAATAAACATGCATACAGTGAAATTTTTACCGACACAGATGAGAGAAATCACACATGCACTGCCTACAACTCACAGGCTTCTAGTGCAGTGGGCAACACCAGAAACATAAATCGTGTTTTCTTTTAATATGCAAGTAAAATAAGCAATCGGAACAGGAATTTTATCTGCCCACCCAAAAGTAAATTCCATTGGGTAGCATTTAAAAACAAGCTAACTCAACGCAATTCACCATTTAGCATAGCAAATGAACAATACAACACACAAAGGGAAATAAAGGAATGAAATAGGTAAAATAGGCACCTGGCCGAGAAATTTCATCTGCCCGCCAAAAAGTAAATTCCGTTTTGTAGCACTTAAAATCAAGCTAACTCAACGTTATTTACCATTTGGCACAGCAAGTGAGCAAAACATTTTAAAACGGGATATAAAATGAAGGGAAAATAAACAAAAATGATGAGCCTTCATCTCACGGTCAACAAATATATTCTGTTGGATAGCATTGAAATACAAACTAACTTAACGGAACAAAACAATTTGCGAAGCAAATGTAAGTGAAACAAAATGTCTAATTAGCAAGTGAACAATACATTTCAAAACGGGATATAAAATTTAGGGAAAATAAGCAAATAAAGAGCTTTCATATGCCCGCCAAAAAGTACATTCCGTTGGATAACATTTAAATACAAGCTAACCCAACGGAATAACATAATTTGCGAAACAAATGTATGGGAAAGAAAATCTTCAATTTCAAATGAATATATTATTGCTTACACAAATTTGGCTTCTAAATGAAAGAACGTTAGGTCAGCAGAAAAACACCACAGCCAACTCTCCTTCCTTCGATCAATGCAAATATTGCAAATGGCAAATGCTTCGACAATTTCATATAATCATTCGTTTAAAAACATCGATCCAACAAATGAGGCCGCCAAAATTAAAAGCGCCAAAAGGACAAAAAGGAAAAAAAACAACACTAAAGTAGAGTAACCCGGTGCAACGAGAAAGAAGTTGCCAAATGAAAATATAGAAACTATGGTCGGTGCACCGGGTAACATTGTACTGAAATGCTTAAGTTTCCGAAAATGATAACTACTTCAATATTTAATATTTCAGTTAAAAAGAAAGATAACAAGGTTGAGTATTTCTTAACAGTTTTAAATTTCTCTGAAATAGGATATGAAAATATATTATTAATTATTAAAATTGGAAGAGAGTGGGTTTATTTTTCCCTCCGATACCGAATAGTAGGGAAATTCTTTAGTTGATGGCTATATTTTATTGGTTCAGATCAAACTGAGTTTCAGCTGTCTGCATCTTATTGGAGTACGAATTTCGGAGGGGAATTTATTTATCAGTATTCAGGACGTTTTCATCATTACTTACAGCACAACTTACTTCTGAACCAAAACTTCGCGGGAATTCAGAAAGCGGGAATTAGACGAAAGATAATAAAGGATTGCTTACGTTGTGCGTTCCTTACTTTTCTCTAAGATTCAAAGAATTTCTTTATTTTAAACTTAACTTCATTTTAAAATGCCTCATACCGAGCCAATGTATGTCATCAAGCGAGGTAAGATTAAATTAGTTTCGCATTTAAGTGAATTTTTAATTGTTTCATTTAAACTGAGAAAAAACGGTAGGAATTTTCCCTTTCCAGCAATAGAAGTACTATACGTATTGACACTATTACAACTATGGCGTTTTAGTAAAACATGGAAAAATCATTCCTTTCATCAATTCCAAATTTGTAGACAAAAGGCTATTGCAGGTCTTTCCTTGCATGCTACTCAGAAAAAATAACAATGTTTAATGAAAATCATAAGATGTCTGGTACTGACTACGTCAATTTTATGCGAAATGATCAAGACAATACCACATTTAACAGACAGCTTGGAATATTAACAGACATATTTAAGATAGTTTTATTTATACTGTTATGAGTATATTAAATACTGCTGGAGCGTCTCGTCGCAACTTCGAACGAGAACTCACCAATTGTGGCGCAGTGTAGGAGTTGTGTGATTTTGTGCTATTTTCAGAAAAAGATTGTTTCTCGAGAGTGAAGGTGGTCTGGTCCATCTCTTCCCTTATACGAGCTCTTGTGCTCATGCATTTATATTTGATGGTACTGTCCATCTTTTGTCTTTAGATCTATGGTGCTCAAATCCTTCAAGTGTAAATATGTAAATATCAAGTATAATTAACTAAATAAAACTAGTCCACTTTTATCGAATTATTCCATTTCTTGAATCACCAAGACAAATACAATTAACAGACAGCTTGATCTAGCAGAAATTAAGTAAAAAGTTAGAAAATCTTTTGGTTTGATTATAGTATTCTGCATTGGAGATATTGACTCTGAAATATATGTCCATGGACCCATCATGCTTACTCTTACCAAAAAAATTAACATTCAAATAATCTTAAATGTTTCTTTTAAACAATATCTCATTAATGTATGGTATTTTTAAGTAAAATTCATATAGCTTAGCATTTAATGGTCACTATTACAAAAATTCTGCTTTTGCTGTATCCCTACAGGTAAAACCTCAGAGTATTTTATCGCAAAATGTGTATTCCAAGACTATTTTTTACCCTTTTTTTTATATTCTATTTTAGATGGTCGCAGAGAAAACGTTATGTTTGATAAAATTACTTCTAGAATTCAGAAGCTTTGTTATGGATTGAATATGGACTACCTTGATCCAGTAAGATTTTACTTTTTAGTTTTATATTAATTTGACTGAATTGTTTCATGGTAAGGAGACATCAACTGATCAACAACATGAAAATTGATTTATCTTTAACACTAGCAGTACCCGCACGGCGTTGCCCGTGACAAGGTTACCTATGCTTGTAAAAAGCCAACCTAGGGCTACATGCACACGCATTGATTTTTTTTATTCTCTAGTTCAAGTTTCTATCTTCTTGATTGTTAAGGATAGAGTACAAATTTCAACGGATTTGAAATCTGCCAAAATTTTACACCAGATGGATGCCTTAAATGTGATTTTCTTTAAATAAATAATTTTTCAATTGTAACCTTTATAACTTGAATGGAGTATTTAATTGCCTCAATTTACTGCTTGAAATAAATAGCAACTAAAACTAAGGTGAATATTTAATCGTATTCAATGTTTTGAAGAGTTTACAACAAAGGGGATACTAGGTAATTTTATTTCTGAGATAATGTATACCGACAAAACGGTCAGTTTAAGATTTCATGCATGGCAAATGTCTTTCAAATAAAGATAAATTTTAACATTCAATTTGAAGTCATTCTTTAATGTCCTTAATGTGAAAGAGTCAATTTTCATTCATTTTTCACATCCTCATGTTAAATTGAACTCAATATGGCTTTTGAAAATGAACTTATTGCTGGATTTACTGAACTTAATTTACTGTGAGCATTATATAGACAGAAATTCTCTTTGCGATCTTCCAGTTTTCGAGATAAACTGTTTTTTGGTCATTGCTCTTACCTCAAATTAAGTTTCAATAAAAACAGTAATACCACTAACTTCAATATTAAAATCTCAATAACTTCAAATTGTATGTTTAAATTCAGCTTTATTTTTAAAAGTCATTTGCCACGCATAAAATCTTGAACGGACCTTTTTTCAGTATACATTATCTCAGATATTGAAATATAATTACCTACTATCCCCTCTGTTGTACACTCTTCAAAACATCTAATACAATTAAATAGTCATCTTATTATTAGTTGCTATTTATATAAAGCAGTAAATTAAGGAATGTAAGTACTCCAGTTAAGTTACAGGATGTTTAGTTATACGATCAAGTTATCCTATGTTTTTTATAAAACTAGATAAATTAACTAATTATAAAACTAGATTGATTTTTTGTGTTTGTAATAAAAATCTTCCTCAAATGTGGCTAAATTGGTATTGCGAAAATATAAAAGTTACAACTGAAAAAGGATTTATTTAAAGAAAATCAAAATTAAGGTATCGATCTAGTGTAAAAGTTTTTGCTGATTTCAAATCCGCTGAAATTTTCACTATCTTTAACAATCCCGAAGATGGAAAGTAGGACTAGATAATAAAATTACCCCTTTTTTGTTTCTCTAATAAAGTAATCCACGACAGTCGTCTGTTGTAGTGGCAGATGAGGTCGTGTCTTCAGTAGATCAAAGTGTGTGCAAGTTCCCATACTCTTCTTCATGCCACCAAAAGAATTAATCGCACAAATGAAATTGATGTGTGTGGCAAATAGCTTAACTGATTCCCACGAAACCAAATTAAACAGTAATAAACAAAACAAATAGTATAAATGATAAAAAGCTAAACCTCACTGATTCCGACTAACGACGTGAATCAAAACCAGATTAAACAGTTATAAGTTGTGCTTTTAAAAAACAAAACAACCTGGAATGACTGGCTCAAATAAAAATTATAGTAAAATGGGGGGGGGTAGTTAACGCTGTCCCACCCTAAGCCATTCTGTGTGAATTTGGGTTGCGACAGTAACTTACATTCTTGAAATAGAACTCGTTATTCATTCGTATCCATTTGCTCAATTCTGAGCTCCAGTATTATCCTTATAATTTTTTTCAGTACTTCTTTGGATCTTTAATTTTTCTTGAGTTTATTTTTCTTGAGTAGTTTTTTGTCTATGCTAAAATATCCCTTGGGAAACTTTCCATCCCTGATAATCTAAAAGTTTTTACAATGATAAACCATGTGGTCTACACTTTGGATGTCTTCCTGACAGTTACATATGTCGCTTTTGTAGAAGAAACGTTTATGGTATGTGCTATAAACCCCATGTCCCGTTATGATCTGATTAATCTCAAAGGATCCCGTCAGTTGCTTTGGTGAGACTTTATTACAGGCCTTTAAGACTTCAGATTTCAGCAAGAAAAACTTATAAATTAATTTTAAAATGTTCTAAACCAATTCAAAAAAGCAAGAAACAAATATATTCAGTGACTTGGCACGCCTTGATGAACAAACACTGCACAAAGAATAATCTCTTATAAAAGGGGGGGGGAATAAAAGCCAATGAAATTGAAGGAGAATCGGCAAAGTATTCCAATTTCAGTAACCCGGATCCAAAAAAAAAGAAATGCAAAAAGGAAACACTTTGCCAAAGAAACGCTAGATTTCGCACTTTGTTGCCATTCTTAAGAAACCAAATAATAAAAAAGCCAATAAATTAACTTTGATGTTCTAGATTAAATTTTAAAGTTCTGGCTACAAGGTAAATTCAGTCACTTTTGAGAAGGCTTTAGTCAACAATTAGTTAACAATAGCATAGTCAAATCTATGCTATTGTTAACAGAAAAAAAAAATTTAATTTCAAGTTTATTATGTATGTATTATTAAAAGAAAGTAATAGTTTGAGTTCTAGAAATATTTTTAAATATAGATTTATGTTTTAATTGTAGACTGCAGTCACCATGAAAGTTATCAGTGGTATATTCAAGGGAGTCAAAACTGTTGAACTCGATAATTTGGCTGCTGAAACTGCTGCAACCATGACGACCAAACATCCTGATTATGCTATTCTTGCTGCTCGTATTGCTATATCCAATTTGCACAAAGAGACTAAGAAGATATTCAGTAGTAAGTTCAAATTTCTCATTTTACCTCTACTCTACTTTCACTTTTTGGTTTTTGTAGTTTCTTGAGTAGATTCTTAGAATATTTTGAAAAATCCCTTTGATATTCACTCTTTACTTAGAATCGTTTTATAAAAGAAGTCAGAGTATTTTTAAAACTTTTATTTGATAGGTCAATTGATTGCAAATCTGTAATTTGATATGCATTAATTTAAATTAAAGCATTTCACCCTCCTGGTTGTCTAAACAAGGTATCTGGTCATAGAAGAAAACTGACCATATCTTGATGGACAAGATGTCTCATCATTACAAGAAAACTGACTAGGTCTTAATCTATTCATGGATAAGATATCGCTTCCAAACTACTTGGAAGGTTAAATATGGTATTTTAAACATTATACATTACATACATCATTGTTACAACTGTCTGAAACTCGGACCCTTTTCGGTTCTCCCTTTCCAAATTTTAAGGTAATTTAGGGTCTGCATGTTATGTTGATAAAAATCTAGCAAATAAATTGAAATTTTTAAAATTGCATTATTTCTAATTATTAGTTGATAGTAAAAGTTGGTGAAGCATTTGTTTTTCCTTCTTCCTTGTTTTGTTAAACTTTGTTCACTTTTAAGTAAAATATGTTTTTATTTGAATCTTGAAACATTTTGCCAACCCAACACGGTAAAGAAAATTCAGATTCAGAGTCAAAAATTGTACATGATTTCCAAAAGAACCCCTCTTATATTTCTTTCAATGCCGTAAAATAGGACACTTAATACAGTTCCTGAGCATAACAATGTTTTATTTAATATTCAAATCCATTGAAATTTTCACTATCTTTAACGATTACTAGTACAACTTTTTTGTTGCAGTAAAAATGGGAAAAGTCGCATTTATCATTCTTTAAAGTTGCATTTATTTTTGATACACTAAATTCTAAAATAAATTATTCATAAAGAATGAAAAAATTCAAACTATATTGACAATTCTAGTCGTGTACAACAGTAACAGTGTTACAATGCATACTGAAATACAGAAGAACGTTGAATGGCCGATCCTTGGCCAGTAATTTCTATAACATTGAAAAACTGCGCCAGCCGCTGTCATATGTGCTGTTTCGGATAGCGCAAAATCCCTTCGCTCAACATTGAGATTTTAAAAGGTCATCTACCAGTTGAACAACATATTGAGAATCGACACTCACCTCGCAAACTCTGCAGTCGATTACACAAGTTTCCTCTGGATTATCAAAAGTGACAACCAATGTGTTAAAAGTATTTCTTGACATCTATTTCACTTTCGTCTGTTGGGACGAACACCTTCTTTCCGTGAACTTCTTGTTTGATCCGCCATAGTACGACATTCAGAAGATCAGACATACGTAATCAAAGTGTTGGTTGAGAGGGCAAAAATTGAAATAGTAATTTCATATTAATTTATTTTAAGCTAAATTTTAAAAAGTTGCAGGTGGGTTGCATTTGTTCAAAAAGTTGCATTTATGTTGCGGTTATAACTCGTTTACAATACACCCCATGAAGGAGGAATTTTGGTTTTAGTACTTTACATGCAGCGTAGAATGCGTGAAAAAAAAGTTGCCCTGACGATCACGTAGATAGAAAACCTCTAATAGTCCTTGCCCGTGACAAATTAAAATTGCTAGCAAGAAACTTGGCATGGTTCCAAAGGCATTCGGCTGAAAAACATAGAATCTGTCCTTTCTTCAGTCAATGAGTCAGCTCCGCAAAAAAGCGAACGCATAGGGGAACTAATCAATTAACCCGTGAGCACACATGGTGTTTCTTAGAGGCCTGGTTGTTCTAAGACCATACTGTGGAAACGCCACACTTTTCTCAAAAGTAGTCCAGATCCTGATAGTAGCTTATTCAAGGTCAACTACTTTCTGATGGTTGGAATTTCCACATTCTTGAATTTCACTTTTGTAGATATTTTGGATGTTATGGTCCAAAGCACATGTTCCTGTATTCAGATCTAAGTTTTTTTTTTAATTATTATTATTTTTTATTTACTTCAGCTGTGTATAAGTGTTGCATATTTCCTTTGAGTGTTTATATTATGAGTTTTGCAAATCAGCAATGTCCTGCTTTGGATTTATGAGTTCCTGTTTTTACATTAGGCCAAATAAAAAATAGGTTTGTTTCCTGTTAACAAGAGCAAAAATATTAAGGTAATTAGGTAGAAAAGGAAAAGGTGTTAGTGGTGGTTATTTTTTTTTTAAGCAAATACGCGCAAAAAAAATATATATTATCTGACTTTAAGTTATTATTTTGCCAGTTCATAATCACTTTGACATCTAGCGCCAAACTGAGAAACTGAATCTGCTAAAGACCGCCGATTGTGTGAATGCTTTGTTCATATTAACCTGCCCCTTAATAAAACAAGTAGACATTTTCGAACCACAGCTGAAATGCCAACTCACTAGAACTAGACTAGTTTACCAAAGAGAATTCAAAAGAAATCCTTGGTGGATTTCACTTGTGTGTGTGGGGGGGGGTGAAAAATTTGTTTTAATTTATGCTGTAATATTCCTTTTTAAGATTTTGTGTTGAAATCCAAATTGTTTTATTCAGGTGTTGTTGAAGATCTTTACAACATGAAAAATGAGAAAACTGGAAAATTGACCCCTATGATTGCTGATTCTGTTTATGATGTGATAATGAAAAATGCTGAAGTATGTGTTTTTATAAATTGTTAGTGTGTTTTCAAATGTGTTACAAAATTAAGTAACACACAAGCTTTGTATACTTTTGCATTCTATTATTGCAAGTCATCCTAAGTTTATAATATATAATTTCTTGAAGCTTGATTTAGTTTTTAAATCTGATGGTGCACTTTTAATTCCAGTGATGTGTCATGAGTATTTTATATAGTTTGTCTAAAGGGGTGAACAATTAGAAATGTGCTTAAAAATCAGGAATTACAGGGATATAGCTAATGTTATGTAAATAGAGCCACAATATGAAGAAAATCCACTTAAATGCAATTACATTTTATTTTGGTGAATGAGTTCTGCTTTTGTGTTCATCAGACAAAGTTTTAAATGGCCTAACTGCATGAAACAATCTCACCTGGGTGTATTTCTGTCTTCTGTGTAGGTATAATTTCCCTTATGTGTATATAACCATTACTATACATTTTCTGTCTTTGTAGGGCACAACAAATATAACCCTTATACCAATAAACTAACGAATCTTCCCTTCATTTCAATGTACGTACTAGTTAACGGTTTACTTTGGAACATCCATTTTGCCTTTATAATGTCTGGATAATATATTCCGATGAAAGAAATGCAAATTCCTACTGTTGAAGATTACTCAATATTTATATTATTCAGCTATGTAAAGCACTAAAATTTAGATCTTCCACTTCACTATCATTTTCTGAGTCTTGAAGCTCATTTCTTTTTCAACACACAATGTGTTAGAAATTTTCTTTCACTGTAAAATATTTTGCTTGCAATAAATAAAGACTACTATCCACAGGTGATTGAAAAATCTTGCAAACTGTCACAATCTCGCAAAGCTAATTTGCTACCAAATGAGTTTAATGAGGTGTGACTTTCTGTCAAAAAATAATTGCATCCACAGTGTTCAATTTTCAAAGCAATAATGACAATCTGAAGTAAATGGGTAAATGGCAGGCTTCAACCCAATAAAAGTGTGTGTGTGTATGTATGTGTGTATATATATATATATGTGCATTTTTAAGAAAGTGAAATCAAAATTAAATAATCAGGCTCTATAATTTAAAGTCCACATTTCTATTATGCTGCTTTTAAACAACTAAAAATTCCCAAAAAAATAAGAAAACAACTAAAAATTCCAGTTTCATGGTGAAGAATTTGTAGGCAAAACTAAGTGGCATAAAGAGTAATAACTGAGTATTATGGATTCTGCAGATTAGTTATACTTTCTATAAATATATTTTAAAATTTAAATGAGGTAATTTGTGTGATAAGTTTAAATGGAATGTTTTTAAAAATTACATCTGCATGTTGTGTCTAAAGTTTTGAGTAAAATAGTTCGTTTAGTAATTCTTTGGCTAACTAATAGAATTTAGTTAATATGGAAAGAAAAAAAATTAAATAATACACATAATCAACCTTTGATAAAGCAATTTTTGCCCATCAATCTTTCATAATTCATGTTATCTTTGTCTTTCAGAAACTGAATTCGGCTATTATATATGACAGAGATTTTAATTACAATTATTTTGGATTTAAGGTAAGTTGAAAAAATCAAGTTATACAAAAGTATTAGTAGCAATCGGTTATATATTAAAAGACATTCATTGTCTATTTTATGAACATATTCTGATAAACCTTGTGGATTGTCTTGAAAATGTCTCATCTTAGGCATCCCTTACATAAAGTTTGTGTTAAGATGTATATAGTCATTTGCATATTTTATAAGTTTTTGACGAGTTTATCATTAATTTTTCTTTCTTTTCCTAGACTTTAGAGCGATCTTACTTGCTAAAAATTAACGGCAAAGGTAAGAATTTTTAATTAGAACTATAAATTATTCCATATTGTTAATATTTAATATATATTGTTTTATACATTTAAATCTTGCTAAAGAATCTTATGACATGAAAACATTTGCCAATTTTGTACGAGTTTTGCCTTTTTTTTTTATGTTTTATTTTCAAAGTTAAATTGAATAGTCGTCTGGTCTTAATTGAGTTCTGATAACTATTTACATAGAAAAATTTAAAGAAAATAGTCTTATAAAACAAAATATTGAAACCTCATTTTCACTTTCATAATCTAATATGAATGTTTCTAAGCTTCTGCTAGTTTATCATACTATGTCTAATAATTTTCTCTGTAGTTATACCTTTTTTCCAACAGTTGTTGAAAGACCTCAACATATGCTAATGCGAGTATCTGTGGGTATTCATTCTGATGATATTGATGCTGCTATTGAAACCTACCATTTGATGTCTGAGAAATGGTTTACCCATGCTTCTCCTACACTTTTTAACTCTGGAACACCCAAACCACAACTATCTAGGTATGGTGAGCTGTGTATTTAGTCTAGAATTATTGAATTTGTGCTGTATGTTTTGAAAGAACAATGAACTACTTTAAAATGTATGTTGGCTCTGTTATGACGCAATTACAACTTCACATAACAGTGCCCCAACAATGACTGACCTGTGAAGTTTATTTATGGCATTGTATAGGTGGTGTCAGTAGGCCAAAACACCAGCGCCACCTACCCATTACACTAGAATAAACATTTATTTTCAAGCATGCAAAAATTCACAAGATGTGAATATTTTTTTGTCCCCTTATGTGTGTATATATTGGTGAGTGTTTTTGAAAATTCTTCAAGGGTGATTTTTAAGGCACTCCAATTTTAAAGTTGTTGTGCCAACCTTAAAAAAATATAATCTGATTGCTCAATTGTTTTTAAAACTTTATTAAGAAAACATTTAGTGGTACTTTTCCATTAGCTCGATACCAAAAAAACACCAAGCTTAAAGGTTGCTGCAGTTATCGCTAAGCCAAAATGTTGATGCGAAAATAATATTTCCAGGGATTTGTTATAGGGTTGCTATAAATATTAAAATATATAAACTCTTTGAAGGTTGTTGGGTTTGGCTGAGTTATTGCTGTAATTTGGCAGGTTTTGTCTGGTACCCAGCTAATGGAAAAGTACTGATCGGTTCTTTTCCGTTTGCTGGGTACCAAAAAACTGCTAAGCTTAAAAGTTGGCACAGTTATCGCCAAGCCTAAATGTTGATGCAAAAAGAGTATTTCAAGTGCTTTGGAGGCTTGAAGTAGTTTTTGAATGTTTTTCTTGCCATTTCAGTTGCTTTTTACTTACAATGGATGATGACAGTATTGAAGGAATATATGACACTTTGAAACGCTGTGCCTTGATTTCAAAATCAGCTGGGGGTATTGGATTGAATGTACACTGCATCCGTGCTACTGGAAGTTACATTGCTGGTGTAAGTTGTGAAATTCTTTGTTTTAGTCATTTTGAATGTTATTTAGTTATCCTTATTTTTTTTTTAATTACTTGATTAAAATCATGGTTCTAATTGTTGATTTAAATCTTGACACCCTGGAAAAAAATGTTTGTCATTACCAATTAACCTTTCATTAGCAGCAGGTTTTTTAACCATTGAGATCACTGCTTCTGAGGATATATACACTATCTACTAATAAGCATTTGGACACCTCTATCAAAGACTATCATGTACATAGTATGTTAAATCTGCAATGTTATCACATTGGTGTGGCTCGAAGAGTGGGCTACCACCTTGGGTGTTCTCACTATCAGACCAGCTCAAAATAACAGTGTTATATCCTTGTTCTTTCCCTACAGGATTGATTCAGGACTCTCACCAATAACCCATTGTGTTGCTCTTGTGTAACGTAAATTCCAAAACCTATTGCCATTTTACAAGAATCAACTACATGCATTCTTAACTTAAATGGAATTATATATTCTTAATTATGAAATATTTTAAAGTAAAATTAATCTGTCAATTTAACAATGAAAATAATTTATGAATAGATACAAATATATTCAAAATGTTATGTTTCCATGTAGGACTATAGTGGTCATTAAATCTAATCCTTACATCAATGAAACCTTTTCTTAAAATACTTCCCAACTCCCTAAGTATAACGAATAGACAAATGTTTTGTCTCATTCCAAATTCGATGTATGTACTCATTACCATATGATTATGTGTAATGAAATGCTCTTGGTTGTAAATTATATTAACATGAGACATTCTCATGTCTTTACGCCTATTTGAATTTTATGCAGCTTCGTTATCAAAGCTTTATTAATTTTAACCTTTATGATAATGCCATAAAACTCTTTTTAAATTTCAGACAAATGGAACTTCGAATGGTCTTGTTCCTATGTTAAGAGTCTACAATAATACAGCTCGTTATGTAGACCAGGGTGGAAATAAGGTAATGAATCATTTTTGATTTGATACCATTATATTGCTTACTCATTCTCTGTGTTGGACATTTACTTCCTTGTGTTCCCTGGTGGCGATGTAATTCTGATGTTTTCTTGTTCAGCGACCTGGTGCCTTTGCCGTTTACCTGGAGCCATGGCATGCGGACGTGTTCGAGTTTCTCGACCTGAAAAAGAACACTGGGAAGGAGGAGCAGCGAGCTCGAGACTTGTTTTTCGCACTCTGGATCCCCGACTTGTTCATGAAACGCGTCGAAGAGGACGGGATGTGGAGTCTGATGTGTCCTGACGAATCCCCTGGTCTCCATGAGTGCTACGGGAAAGAGTTTGAAAACCTATACGAAAAGTTAGTTCGATAATGTTGAGATTATATTCATAATTATCGAATGAGTCTGAAGTTTTAAGTTTGGGCTACAGTAGCTTAGTTGGAAGAGTAACGAATTAGCAACCGGAGGGTTGCGAGTTTGTATCGACCTAAGACTGTCGTGTACAAGGGGGGATGGTGCGTGTTAAGTCTGTTGTGGCCTCAAATGTTCTTGTGTTGGTGTGGTGTGGAAGTTTGGAGAGGCTGCTAGCTCAGGTTGCCTAAAATAATGTTGGTTCCTCGCAGTAATGCAAGCAGTGAGAGAATTTTCAGCATGGTTCGAAAAAAACCAAGCCGAATCACGTTCCAGAATGAACACTAAAACACTGGAGTCACTCCTCATAACAAAAATGTATATGGAAGTTTGTTATGTCACATCAAGCAATTAATGCTTAAAAAGTAAAATGTATCGCAATAATAAATAAATGTATGTAAATCGCATCGCGCTAGAGGGGGTCCAACAGAGTACTAAAACTTCCGTTCATTTGTACTTTTTTCTGCAATAAAAATGATCCTTTTTCTTTGATCACTTACTTATATCAAAGTAGTACTTACATGTGTAAAATTTCGTTTCATTTTGACGACTTTTTCTTGGTGCTCAAATTTTTATGGCAATGAGTGTATATCAAATATCTTGTGCAAAAAACCTGTGGGTTTTGTAGGCTAAAATTCTGCCTTGTGTTATAGAATCTAATTGTTTACCCAGCGATTTCAGCTAGAATTAATTTTAACTGTCTTTTTTTTTATGCATCCCATTTTTGGTATTGTTAAAGATTACACAATAACGGGAAGGTTTCTAGATCCTGTTAATTGGCCAAATATGGGCCACAAAACCTAAGCATTCGATTTGTATTATTTTACTGATTGAGCAGGGATCAATATAGATGTTCTTGGTTTTTATTTTGAAAAATAAGACTTGCTAAATTATTTAAATCTTTAAAAATCCCTACTTTTTTTAATCAAAATTCAGTTTATACTTTTCTTGGGGAACAATTTTGATAAAATGTGATAATGAACATGTTGAATCATTTTATCATTAGCCCCCAACTTCCTTTGGGAACCTGAATTTTGAACATCATTGTCAACAATACTCAAAATATTGTAGGATATTATCCTCTCAACACCAACGCCCTCTGTTGTATGTGGCGACTGGCTTGTTAGAAGTGAGACCCACTCCCTGATGAACGTTATGTACAGGTGTCTTGTTCCGATGTGTTTATTAACCAGTAATAAACTCATTTAGTCCTTCAATCTCTCTCTGTATAGATGTATAACCCCTAGACTCCCACGATATAAAGTATTGAGTCATCCGCAAAATTCTGAGCGTTTTCAAATAGAAGCTAGCGTTGTTATTATTATTTTGCTACTGCTGATAAGGAGTGACCATGAATGAAGCAGATGTTTATAATCTATCTTTTCTGCTTACACTGCATAATTATAACATGTGTTATGGCATAATTTTTGTTTCACTGCAGTGCTAAGAATGGAAAACCAGAAAGTTCATTTTCGTCATATTATGCTCTTTTATTTTAAGAAAGGAAAAAAATGACAGTCATACTGCTCGTAAAATGTGTTGTGTGTTTTTTTTTTTTTTTTTTGACATAGTGCTGTTTCTGAGGCCACAGTTTGAAGGTGGTTTGTTAAATTTAAGCGTCGAAATTTCAGCCTCGAAGATGCCTGCTCTGAACTGTATCCCAAAAAAGTAATTCTTTCTGTATGGTAGGTCTACAAAGGAATTGATTATTATGAATTGTTGCCACAAAATCAGATGATAAATTCAGTACAATACTGTTCTCAAATGACAATATTAAAAGTAGAAATTGAAGCAAAGCGGCCAGAACTGACCAATCGTTGAGGTGTTTTCTTCCAACATGACAATACGCGGCCCCACATTTCACTGAATGTCAGACAAAGACGTCTTGAGAATGGCTGAAATGTTTTGTGTCAACCCCATATTCACCAAACCTTGCCCCTCAGATTTTCACCTCTTCAGGTCACTTCAAAATTCTCTGAACGGCCTAGAGTTCCAATTCTTTGGAGACTGTCCAATAGCACCTTGACAACTTCTTTACAAATAAGAATAATGATTTTTTTTTTTAAGAATTATCCAGGTGCAGGAAAGATGGCAACAAGTCATAGTTGTGCAAATGTGATTCAGTAAAAATTTTTTATGTTTTTGTACTGCTTTGTGGAAATTTATCTTAAAAAACACGCAGAACTTTCCGGATGACCCAATACTTTTTTTGGCTCTAGAAACCATTTAGCTGCAGTTAAAAACTAAAACATTTAATTTAAAAAAAAACCTTAAAGTTTTGTAATTTGCTGTCTTAAATCTGTTACTGATTTTCTAGATTGCTTTTTACTTGAGCTGAATGGCTAGTAGAATTAGTATAAATCCTTCTACAACATTGAAGGTAACATTAAAGATTTGACTACTTGTGATTGTTCGTTTGATTTGAGGGATTTATTGTACTGTTAATAAATGTTGGCATTGACATGCCAGAATAATTGCAGTCCAGTTGTGATGAGTTGGTATTGAAGTCACATTTGATGGGCTTTTTTAGTCTTCGCTTAGTTTTGACGAATCTTAAAAGTAAACAAACCACAGTTGTAATCTTTAGCTTGGATTCTGGCTCCAAGTCCATCATTTCGTGCTGGTAGCGTCAGTGATTATCAGCTGGCAAAATCTATCACTTTGATGGTCGCCATACATGATTCTTCATATGACAGCCCTTACTTCTGGTGAGCTTACTACCCTTCTAGGAATGGGCTCTGCAAGGTCATCTGCCCTACCAGAGCAGCATTACATTTTTTAATAGCACCATTTGTTTCCGTTTTTCATTAGATATGTTTACTTTTTAACTTCATTTGTGCCTCTAGTACATTTATGTTTAAAAACAATTCTTAAAAATCGTAGTAACTTTATGGTGAATACTTTTCAGGTATGAAAGAGAAGGTAAATTTCGTCGGCAGATCAAGGCCCAGACACTATGGTATGCAGTGATTGAATCGCAAATAGAAACTGGAACGCCATACATGCTTTATAAGGATGCTTGTAATGAAAAATCCAACCAGAAGAATTTGGGAACTATCAAGTGCAGCAACTTATGTACTGAAATTGTGGAGTACTCGTCACCTGATGAGGTTTGTGTTGCCTGTCTTGTGCTATGTGTTTGAAAGAACTGGGCGGTTTTGTCCTCCAAAAAGTTCCAACAATTTAGATTAAGCTCCATCACAGTGTCTAAATGAACTTTATTATAGTTTAAATTTGTTTCTAGAAAAATATTGTGTAAACAGGAGGTAAAATAAAAATATAAGCTGATGTTCCACTTTTTTAAAAGTACTACGAGCCCTCAGTATCTTCTATGCACTTCTTAGGAGACGTATGTATTTTGAAAGTAGGAAGGTCGGATTTATATTTTAAGTTATCCTTTTTAAAATTTTTTGTCAACAAAACCAATGGCATAAGCTTTTTAAAACCTATTCAGTAGAACATTTTTGAATGCAGAAATTTCTTGGGACTTTCAAGAAAACCCAAGTCTTCTACCATTTCAATGTTTTCAACCTCAGGATGCCCTAGTAGAGATGCGACATGGACAATAAAGCATCAATGTTGATAATACATAGCCCTAAAACCATCAATGTTTTGAAACAAGGTTTTTAAACATCAGTGTATTTAAACTTTTTTTCCCTATTTCTTAAAACCAGTTTAGTAACCTTAAATGTTAATATTCGCCCAGAGATTTAATTTGTCATTTTCTGTGTTTATTAATTTGTAACTAATATTTTTTTTAACTGTCAAAACAAAGTCAAAAAATTTAATAAGAGCAATTAATAACAAACTTATTTTTTATTTACTGTAAATAAAAGAATTAGGGTTTATAATTATATCCTCCAATATTTGTTATTTACATTTTGTAAAAAAAGTTTAACTTTTCGTCACCTTAAGCCAACTTTATTTTTTCCATGTTCAAAAATAAAACATCAACATTGATGTTGCATCCCTATGCCCTAGTAATCTTTGTTTTCAGAATTACTAGAACATGTCTTGTGTTTTTCCGAATATGGCCCTTCCAACATAATATCCGAAACCTGCTAACCATTTCGCTATTGCACTGAAACTAGTGTACATTTTGTTCCTTAACTCTTAAAATATGGAGCTTGGACTAATGGCACTGGGAATGATTGTTGAGGAGCTGACACATCAATTCTAGATCAATTCACTCAAGAATCCTTTGTTTCAATGATTCAACTCCTAGTTCTTTTCCACTTTAGATCCAAAGATAGGGTCTTGTGTATGAGATAGAACTGAAAAAGATAAGGGACAATAATCAGTTGAATCCTTTCTTGCTGACTGCTTTGTTTTCTTCAATAAGTGTTACTTCTGCATTTTCATGGCAAGAAACCCTAATTTGGTGAGAGCCACTGTAGCCTGGTGGGAAGAGTAGCAGATTATCAACTGGGAGGGTTGCACGTTTGAAACTTAATCCGACCCAAGACTCGTGAACATTGGGGCTAATGTATATAAATCTGTTGTAGCCTAAAATGTCTTCATGTTGGTGTGGTTTGGAGAGTGGTGTGCCAGCTCGGGTGTTGACCTCGTTATCTGAGCGTAGCTCCAAATGGCGAGGCGTCTTCGAATCTTTCTCTTGGAGGTAGTTCCTGAACCTTTGCCTGTAGCTTGTGTTGCTCGTTAATTCACAAACCTACCTAATTTGGCATACAGGGTAGGTACCTCTGAGGACTTCAGTGTTCTTGCAAAGACTGCACCTAATTGCTAGAAGTTCGCACACTTCAGTCTTTTTATTAAAGTTCTAATTCCTCTTTAACAGACTGAATAATTGTCAGGCAAGTTAAAAAAAGGATATAGTTCAATGAGCGATATAATGACAGATGGGTTACTGTTGAAATTTGGATGGTTGGAAAATATTGCTAATTGTGCCTTTTTTGGTTAAAAATGTAGACCTTCCCTCCTATTCCTATATGGTTCGATAGCTCTGTAATTTTGAAATTATTATTGATTTAAATTTTATGGTATCTGTCCTAGAATCCTGGCATCCTTTGGATTGAAATTGGGTACATTGTATTTAAATTATGAGGAACAAAAGAGTAACTTATTAAAGTTTGAATTGTCTGTTATAAATGGTTTGTATGTTTTTTACAGGTTGCTGTTTGTAATTTAGCTTCTATAGCATTAAATAGATACATCAAAGATCAAGAATTCGACTTTGAAAAATTAAGACAAGTAACAAAAGTTATCACCTACAATCTGAACAAAATAATAGATATCAACTATTATCCCGTCCCCCAAGTAAGTTTTTTTATCTTGGAAGTATTTTGCTGGATTTTTTTCACCTTTAACTAACTGATATTTTGTTAAGATTTAAAATGGGATAAATACATTTAATTCTTTACTTACTGAAACTCCCCAGACAGCAAAGATTTTCCCATCCTTTCACTGTTTGTGTCAGATTATCAGGGATGTGGTTCTTCCGACTTTTATCATTTTTGTTATAAAAAATTCCGACTTTTGCCCTTTTTGTGTTTTATAAACGTAAAATGCGCCAAATGAGACATATCTTGCCAACATTGCACTCCTAAATTTTGCCAACTGATATGTCTGCAAATTCCTCTTGTAAAAGAATCCTTAGAAGTAAATAAGTTTAATGGCAAACCTTGTTGCTGTAAATTTCGTAGGTAAAGCTACAGTTTCCTAAGAAAGAGGAGCTGTTATCTAGCAGCCGTGGTACGTCATGATGCGGCGGAAAAGGTATAATTGAAATGTTTCAAGTTGATCAACTTTTAATGGTTTCTCTTTCAACTAGAAAATAAGATGCTCGGTTATTTAACTGATAAAGTTATTTAGTCTTTTATGGCAACCTCGGCAAGCAGAAAGTTTAAAGTTTATTTTTGAATATTCTGGGAAGTACTTTCAAAATCCGTTAAAACTTCTTTGGCGACTTTAGAAGTGCGCCAAGGCGATGGACATCGCTTTAAACGTAGACTGCAGCTATTTTTTGCAACAGAAATTTTCAAAATGATGCTTCTTTTAAGGGCAATATTTGATTGCTTTAAAAAGTAAAATTATTTCTTGGATAATATGGGTTATCAATTTTAAGTTTTATTTGGTTTAAAGGGGGTGGGGGTGACAAATTAAGAATATTTACTGGAAAATATAAGCCGATTGTAATTGGTTAGAGATTTTGAAAAAAAGTCATTTTATATTCGAAAATATGTTAATTTAAACCAAGTTATATTTTATTTAAAACGGGGTTACAGCTTCAGTCTGATGCAATGACAACGACCTTGGCACTTTGTTTTTGGTGCACTTCTTAAATCGCCAAGGAAATAACTATTTCAAATGAACCAATGAAATCAAATGACAGTTTAACAGATTTTTAAAGAACTTTCTAGGATATTCAAAATGAAAGTTATAAACTTTCCACTTGTCCAGGTTGTCTTAAAATCCGTAATACAAATGGGTTACCTTAACCTGTCATTACTCGCTACTAGAAGTGCACCAAAAAAAACCCGCCAATACCGTTACTACCGCTATAAACGTAGACAAGCTGTACTAAAACAGGTTTTGATTTGTTTTAAATGAAGTATATTTTTACGATTTGAGGTAATATCGGTGAAAAGCTGTTATTATGCTAATTTGTATTGTTCAGGGGTGAAAATCTTCCGAGTTTACGCGGATTTCCGCTTTTTTTTTTTCTTTTGAGAATTTTTGCTTTTTTTTTCTTCCGAAAATTTCCGCTTTTTCTACGAGTTTTTCTTATATTATGAAATTACAGCCAAAGAATAAATGTAAAAAAATTTTTTAAGGAAAGTGTGTCCTTACTTTAGGGATGAGATTCTTCCTTCTTTTCGTAAATTTTGAAAAAATGACCGATTTTTATCATTTTTTACAAAAAAATTCCTATTTTTGCTCTTATCAGCTTTTTTTACGTTTATAGAAGACAAATAAGTCTTGCTAATTCCTTTTTGAAAAGAATCCTTTGTGAGAAGCTTATTAGTTTAATAGTAAACCTGGAGAACTTGGATTTTGAACTAGTTAGCGTACGTTGTTGCATATTTCGTAGGTAAAGCTACGGTTTCCTAAAAAAGCGGAGCTGTTATCTAGCGGCCGTGAAACGTCATGATGCGGCGGAAAAGGTATAACTGAAATATTTAAAGTTGATCAGCTTTTAATGTGATTTTTCTTTTAACTAGAAAATAAGATGCTCGGTTTTTCGTCTTTTATGGCAACCACGGCAAGCGGAAAATTTAAATTTTCATTTTGAATACTCTAGAAAGTACTTTAAAAATCCGTTAAAACTTCTTTCTTTGGCGACTTTAGAAGTGCGCCAATGCGGTGCCCCCACCGTTTTAAACATAGACTGCGGCTATTTTTTGCAACGGAAATTTCAAAATGATGCTTTTTTTAGGGCGATATTTATAATTGTTTTAATAAGCTAAATTGTTTCTTGGATAATACGAGTTATTAATTTCAAGTTTTATTTGATTTAAATAAAAAATAAGAATATTTACGGAAAAATATAGAGATTTTGAAAAAAAAGTTCTATATTCGAAAATAGGTTGTAAATTTAAACTGAATTAAGTTATATTTTTTTTTACCACAGGGATACAGCTTCAGTCTTTGTTTATAGCTGTGGCAACAGCCTGCCCTTGGCGCACTTAGGCCTGGTGCATACATCCGGTTTTTCAACGTGCGGTTTGAGATACGTTAGATCCAATAGAGTGCATACATGCCTCCAGCGCCGCTGGGGCGAGACGCACGTCCAACTTGCGTGCAATTTGTACCGCAGTTCCCCACGGCGCCGCACATGAGTCAGCCGTTCGGAAACAAATAGAATATAAATAATAATTAATAAATGGTTGTATCCATTAATGTCTTATTTCGTTTCAAAATATACTTTTTTTAAGCCAAGTTAGCGAAATAAACACGTTTTCTGCGATAGAATAGCTATCGCAAATGGCGCGAAATGAGTTCGCGTGTCATTTCTCGGTTATGTGTGTATAGGTGGGCTTCGGTGCCGCAGTGGCGCCGCACGTTGAAAAATCGGATGTGTGCATCTCTTAAGTCGCCAAGGAAAGAATTATTTCAAATGAACCAATGAAATCAAACGACAGTTTAACGGAATTTGAAAGAACTTTCTGGAATATTCTAAATGAAATTTTAAAACTTTACTCTTGACCAGGTTGTATTAAACTCCGCAATAACCATTATCCAGATAGGGAACTTTAACCTGTTATTACTCGCTACTAGAAGTGCGCCAAAAAGCGCCAAGTCCGTTGCCTTTGCTATAAACGTAGACTGAAGCTGTACCATTTTTATTTTTGATGTCTACTTTTTTTTTTCATATAACATTTATGCTATTTAATAAAAATAGTATTTATTTGATTTATTTTTTTGTATCAAGGTTTTGGAAAAATTGCAACTCTTAAATCTCACCATTGGGAAGATGTTCAAAAATATTCATAAAAATAACATTTTCAACTTCATGCAACTTATTTATACTGTTAACAGTTGCCTAGATATTTTTTCTCTTTTACACAATTTGAGTCTACACGTAAGGTTCCCCCTCCCACTTTTCCAAAGACAAATTTCATTGTTTTTTGTGTGGACTTTGTAGAACTTTTAACCTAAATAATAGGCAAAAATACATGCTTATCATAAACACATATTCTGTACTAGGGGCGCAGCCATGGGAGGATATGGGTTAACCTCCCTACTTCCAAAGACAAATTTTATTGGTTTTAGTGGACTTTGTAGGGTTTTATCAGACTAAAAATTTGCCTACCCCCCTCAGAAAAAAATTTCTGGCTGCACCACTGTTCTGTACTCGCATTAGTGCACAAATATAGTATTCTTATTCAGCTATTTTTGTTGTTCAAAATAACGCTACGTATATTTTCCTCTTTTTTACATTTTGGCTGTTTTCACCCCTGATTGTTAGTGTCGACTTACTTTTTCATAACATTTACAAATAGGAGTAAAAATAGCATTTTTAACTTTATGCAACTTATTTTATACTATTTACAGAATTGCCAAGATATTTTTTCTTTTTGTGCGAAATACGGTTTTACGCGGCCCATTTCTTATTTGCAAAATTTGAGTTTACATATATTTTCAGACTTTTTGTCCTTTTCCCACTCTCATGCATGGATTACTGTGTACTTCATAACCCTGACAAAACGACCTGATCTCTGGCAATATAAAAAGCATGGCAAAAGCGTTCTTATAAAAATGTATTTCAAAGCTGTACCATATTTCTTAATCCACGTTACTTAACAGGCGATGAATTAAAACTACTGTGCAAAATCTGGAATCCTCCTGACCTCATCCATTTCAGACTTCGGATTATTTGCTTTTTTTTTGTCAAAAAAAACCTTAATCTACCCCCACCCCTGCTCGTTTTTTGCGTTTCTTAGGTTCCAAAGAGCCGTGTTCAACCAGCTGTTGAGTGCCTGTTCCAGTCTCGCTGCTTACCTTAGTGGCAGTTCCCAAAGCACCACATCCACTTTGAAAGTACCACATGAAAGCCCCTACGCATCTTTCCGTCTGCTTTTCATAGTCATTTTTGTACATGTTAAAAGTTTTTAAATTCGTTTTTCATGCCAATTCAGCCATAAACTGGTTTTTTCTGTATTAATTGGTATTTTTGAGGTTCCTTCTTTTTTGCAGATGTGCACCTTTTAGCCACGTTCCGTTTAATATTTACTTGATTTTCTTCTAGGCAGAGACATCAAATAAAAGGCACCGACCCATTGGGATTGGTGTTCAAGGTCTAGCAGATGCATTCATCTTAATGAGATTTCCATTCGATAGTCCAGAAGCACAAAAATTGAACATAGAGATTTTTGAAACCATCTACTATGCATCACTGGAAGCTAGCTGCGAGTTGGCTGAAAAGTTAGGAGTGTATGAAACCTACGAGGGCTCTCCTGTCTCCCAAGGGGTATGT
Source organism: Metellina segmentata (assembly GCA_947359465.1). Classification (NCBI taxonomy): domain Eukaryota; kingdom Metazoa; phylum Arthropoda; class Arachnida; order Araneae; family Tetragnathidae; genus Metellina; species Metellina segmentata. Next base: position 114,827,178 of record OX375878.1, on the reverse strand, counting down.
TTTTATTGATGTTCTCCAGAAATTAAGGAAAATCTTCTCTACTATTATGAAAGGAAATGTCTGTATGTCTGAGTGTTTTTAGACGATCTACACCACTTACAGTCCTGAAATTGGGAACACTGGTAGTCCACCTTTTCAAATTTAATCTAGAACATTTTTTAATTTATTTATTATTTGTTTTGCTTAGAATGGCAACAGTGTGAAGAGGTTCCAGGTTCTAAATTAATTTTTTCCTTTCATTTCACAAGCACAAATGCTGATCCGGTTTTTAAAAAATGTGTGGCACTGGACACTTGCAAATAATCTGGAGTGTTGATGGACTAAGTAATCTGTTGAGTCAGGGATTCTGCCAAACAGTAACGTAAAGAACAAGTTGACATATATTTGAAAGTTTTTACAATGTTCATGCATAATTTTATATCTAACAGACAATAAAGCATTCATTCCAGTGTAAGAAGCATGAGAAAATATTGTACATTAATGTTATACTTAAAAGTCTTTTGCTACTTTTATTGTCCATGACCAGTAGGCCTACTTCTAAATGTCTAGACAGTCAAAGAAAAACCCCACTAGTAGGCCTAAGCTACTTGTTACCCCTTTAATTGACTGGCCTATGGTGATTTTTCAGCTACTTTTTATTAATTGAGAATAAATACAAAATAACACAATTAATCTGTGATTAAGGATTTATTAAATAAAAAATACATCTTTGCTTTCTATTCGAAAGAATGAAAGTTTAAACACTGAACATCTTTCATTTTGCAAAATGCACCCTGAAATAGAAACCTGCCACTTTAAGAGTAGTGAACCATAACAAAATTTGTTAACGTGATGATGTAATTTACTCAAGAAAAACTATGTAGGATGTCAACTTGTGTTTTTAAGTTAAACAAATGTTTTACCTTTTGCTTTTATTTTAAAAATTCATTTTTAAATGTATTACCATGTAACAAACTATGATTTTTAGTAAAATAAATATTGGTTTACCAGTTCACAAATTCTGATTGTTTGCTTAAAATAAATATTGGTTTGCATGTCATGTCAAAAACTCAATTTTTTTTAATCGTGATTTCTTTTTACACTCTGGTAAGGACACATTGAGAACTGTCGCAGGCAACACAGTGCTTAGACTATAAAATGAACATCTGCACTTTATATTGCTTAGTTTTAAATTGTAGGAAGCATCAGAAATCTAGTAAATGGCAGCATAAAAACTGCATTAAATATATTATTGATATATCAAAGCTATTATAATCAGGGCCCGATTTAGAAAATGTGGTATAGTAGGCACAACACGCAGGAAGGGCCCCCCCCCCATGTTATTTGTTCATCACAAAAACTAATTTTATAACAATAATTGGTACTTACGTATTTGACTGTTGACCGTTTCACAGATGTCATCAAAAAGTTTGAGAAAATCGTGACATCACTTATAACTCTTGGCAAAACAAAATAAAGCAGATGAAAATCAAAAATATAATAGTTAGATAATTAATGTAATTACAAGAATGTGATAGTGGGGTAAACGGTCGACGGACATTTACGTAAATACCCAATAATTTATGTAACTGCTTAAAACTTTTAAAATTTTTTAGATACTTTTGAAACTTAGGGGCCCTCTAAATTATGGGGGCCCTAGGCCCGTGCCTCACTGGCCTAATGGTAAATCAGGACCTGATTATAATGCAATAAGGGAATTTGTTAATTTTCGATATTATTTTGAATTTTGCTATATTGAGTTTTCTGCTGTATGGAGTAATTGCATTATTTTTAGATCCTCCAATATGACATGTGGAATGTTACTCCAACCAACAAATGGGACTGGGCTGCTCTGAAGAAAAAGATAGCAAAGTAAAATTTCGTTTTTATTATTATTTTTTTTAATAACGTTATTGATATTGCCAGGGGGATGTCAATTTTTTTTTAATGTTTATAGTAATCATAATTTAATTTTTTTTAATTAAAGAATTGAATTAAAACAAGCAGTTTATCCGACCTTGAATCCTTTGGAAAATTAATAGTGTGAAACCGTTGATTTATGCTTAGTGCTAAGTTGCGTGGAATGTTTATGGCACATTTAGGATTTCGATGTTGGTGTTAAAATCAAGCTATTGCGTGACTATTCAGTTGATTCTAAACACTATATATTGGTCTTGGTAGCCTAGTTTATAGAGTGGCAAATAGAAAGTGGAGGATTGTGAGTTTGAATCTCTCTCTCCAACCAGACTGTATGTGGGATTGGTGCATGTTTAATCTGTCATCAAATATATTTACGTTGATGTGGTGGAAGTTTGGAGTGTGGAATTGTCAGCTCATGTGACATTCCACACTCCAAATCTTCTCTACATTTTGTCTGACCATGACTTAAAATTACAAGATGTTGTCCTCAAATCTTTCCCTTTGGGGTTGTACCAGGACAGTTGTCAATACCCCATTATGTTGCACCAGTTCATTCACATTAATTCAACTACCTACTTCAGCAAATCACTTTTTTTGCCTTAGAAAGATCTTGATAAGAAGGCATTAATCATTTCCCCATTACTCTTGGTATCGCGGGGATGGTTAAGTTCTATTGCTCTCAATTGAGACACAGTCGTATTCAGACAGCTCTCCCACATTTTAGTGGCCATCTGAGGTGTATCACAGTTTGCTGTGGTGGCAAGATTCATCCTGTTTGCCTTAAATGTCTGTCTGACCAGGCCTTCCCTGAACACATTCTCGAGTGTTTGAGATTGTCCACAGAGGATCTGTTTTCAGAACCTCTTTTGGTGTGATTTTGTGCAAGTTAATGGACATATGGCGGATTTATTATAGTTGGAGCTGGACTTGGATATTAGTCTACAGCTTTTTTTTACTTCTGAATTTATCTAGATTTTCCAGGTCTTCTATCCAGTGGGAAAGATTTTTCTTCATGCCAAATTTGACTATCTTACAAATTTCCTAATCAGATATTCCAAATATGAACTTCATCCGAGCATCTAACTCTAAATAATTGGTTTCATTTTCTGGTGTGAATTTTTTACCCAAAAATTTGATATTTTTTTTTTCAAACTAGCATTCAAGTTTTCACTTGGTTTTGTATTTCAGGCATGGATTAAGGAATAGTTTGCTACTTGCCCCCATGCCAACAGCCTCAACTGCACAAATCTTAGGAAACAATGAATCTATTGAGCCATACACAAACAATATATACACTAGAAGAGTGTTATCTGGTGAATTTCAGGTAATTATAATTTGTTAGCACATTTGGTGTCTATACACTGGATTGCCAAGTTGAAGAGTTGCAATTAATGATTTCTTGTATGTTTCTGTCCAACTTAAATTTGTGTTTTTTTAGGTGGTAAATCAGCATTTACTAAAAGACTTGACTGATCTAGATCTTTGGGATGAAAATATGAAAAACAGATTGATTGCAAACAATGGCTCCATACAGGTACATTCTATTTTTTAAATGAATATTATTACTTCAAATTCTTTGAGTCTAGTTTGAGTTTTGTCACTTCACAAGTTTGTTCCTTTGTTTGAAACAGAAAGGGGTGATGGGATTTTTAAACTTGTCAGCATCTACTGCCACTTTTCAGATTTTGTTCTGTGTGTGTTGCGACTTGAAGTTACAACAACACTACTACTACAAAAAATAGATTGTAGAGATGAACTTTATTGCAAACATTTGTGTGAGAGAGAAATATTGTGGTTAGTTCAAGATTTAGTGCTTCATTGGTACTATTTGGTTTAAGCTGACATGCTTATATGTTCAGAAAACTTGAACTGGCAAAATTGGTTGCAATAAATTCATTTGCTGTTTGTGATATAAAGTTTGGAATTTTAAATAAATTAATAGAAGAACCAAGTTTAGCACTTATTTTTTTTCTAGACACAAGTTAAATTATCACCTACTTTGAAAGTGACACGCCGTCTAGTCTAGTTTAAATAGATATATTACAATGTATGCAATTTATTGTGGTGTAGCATTTAAAAATACATATTTGAAAAATTGAGCGTTTAAAACATTAAAACTTAATGTACTCTCATTTTGTGTATACATTCAATGTGAACCAGTATTTTTAAAACGTCAATATATGACAAAGTATTATTTTTAAAACTCAAACATACTATAATGCAGATACAACTGAAAACAAGCATCTTTCGCTGCCCAGTTTTTCAACTTTATGTTTGAAACATTTACAATGATGATCTACAATATCAGTCCAATCTTAGAAATGGTATTGCAACAGAAAGGAATTCAAATAAGCAGTTTCACTCAATTCTGTTGTGAATATGGCATGCCAATATCGATTTCTGTTGCTACACTGACCAAAGTTTAAAAAAGTGTAACATTCAAATTGGTTGTTATTAGACCTTATCAGGATATCAGATTATAATTTTAAAACCTAACCACTGAATTTTTTTCACTTGCAGAATGTTTTGTTAAACACTCCATAAAACCTCAGAAGTAAATGCAATCCTCTTAAAAACCACTTTCAAATATTGTGTGGTTTTTTTTTTTTTTTTTTTTTTTTTTTTTTAAATGTTAGTCATGGCACTGCAAGAACAGAATTGTGAGCCATTTGGGTGAATCAGCAAGGGTATGTTACACCATATGTACAAACATCCACATGCCTTACCCTGGATTCAAACAATGAACTTTTCAATGTAGACGCCAACATCCTGAGCATCGGGCAATTTCATATGTGGGGAATGTAAATTATTTCCTTTAAACTTTATAGCAGTAAACAGTGTTCCAGAAAACAAGCTGTGGGTTTTTACAGACACTTACTGATTGTATAACCTGCTTTGTTATGTTAAACTTGCCACTGTATTTTTCTGACACATTTTGACTGAATATTGAGCTTTTAATAGCCATGGACAAGTCCAATTTGGAATTTCAAATCCAACCCCCAAAGACCTTTTAAGAAGTTCTTACAAAAATAATTGTTTCTATTCATTTCTGACAACAGTTTTGTGAATTTTATACATTGGGCTAGTCTTAATTTAAAATTGTAAATAGATATATTTTATATCAGTCTTTATTTTGTCTGAATTTTTGTTGCCTTGTGTCTAGCACAGCTTGGCCATGTGTGGCCCTTGTGCCAACCAACCTCCCTGGGTGTATTTCGCTCGTATGTGTCAGTAAAACTTTCCTTGTGTGTATGTCTATTTCTTGAAATTGTCTTGTGTTTGGTGCATGACCAAAATATGACCCTCTTGCTATAAACAGGTTTCCCACGTGTCGGGAAAAACTTAGAATTGTCACAGAATTTAATTTTGTCCCAAAAAATGGGAAATTACGTATTTTTGTATAAAACCTGGGAAATGATTGATCTTAGCTTCTCAGGCGCTTTGGAGGAAAATAGTCCATAAAATTTGTACACTGTTTCGTGTCACTTTATTTTCTGAATTCAATTTTTCAACTGATTTTAAAAGAAACAGCTAATATTTAACAGGTAAATAATTTTGTTTTGTCCACTGGCTTGAATTGAAAATTTTCATGCTTATGATGCATTAAATCACAAATTGATTTAAATCAAATATGTTTGATTATTTTAATGCAAAATTACCTTGTGCTTTGTGTATTAATTTTTACTGTGTATAATTATTAAATTGGTTTTTATTATTGGCTATTGAATGCTAAATTATTTCTTGGTCTTTCACCTTAAAGTGTCGTAAATTGCTTAGTATAACCTGGAATTTTCTTAAAATTTGTCTGATAAAGTCAATTTTTTTTCTGAAATGGAATGGGAAACCTGTGTAAAACCAATAATGAGCTACTATTGGTTGTTTTTACTTTTTCATGTCTTTTTTTTTTTCTTCAACTCCACCTTTAACCATGTGGCCTTTGGTATTACAAGGGGTATACTGACTGCTATTTGTGAAGAATCCCTTAATGGATGAGTTGATTTCGCTTAAGCTTATTTATTTACGCATATTATCAGTATATTTAATATTTATATCTTATATTTGAGTGAGTGACTAGGTTCAGCCAAAGACGGCAGTGTACACAGTGGCTGGTGCACGTTAAATCTGTCGTGGCCTCTTATATAATAACGAGGACATTCACTAACATCCATGCACACTTAAAAAACACATATTCGAACCTGCAATCTACAAGGTAGCAGGCAAGCACTATGGCCACTCTACCAGTGTGGTGGTATCTGTCAATTCTAGTTTTGTGCTAAGGTGTTGCAATTTTAAGAATAATAATTTTTTTTTAAAGTTAATTTTTGGAAAAATGACACAGTGTAAAACTGATACCAAACAACAAATACCTTTGGTAAGTGTCAATACAGGGTCTCATTGCACACAAAATAAACTTGAAATCGCACCCCCGAGTAGAGCATTTTAGCAACTGAGGGGAAATATTTAGGTACTATTAAATTTGTAAAATAACATTCTGATTTTAAAATGGCACATGTCAGGAAGAATACTTGTACTTCTCATTTCTTATCCACCAATTTGGTACTGAACCTGGTATGTTTCCAAATTATCAGTTTGTGAGAGTTATTAATCGAAGTGTCATTTGATCGTGTCTGGTTTGTTTCAGGAAATTGACAGTATCCCCGACAACCTGAAGGAATTGTACAGGACGGTCTGGGAAATCTCTCAGAAGAATATCCTAAAAATGGCTGCAGATAGAGGTGCTTACATTGATCAAAGCCAGTCTTTGAATGTACATATTGCTGAACCCAACTATGGGAAGATAACAAGCATGCACTTCTATGGTTGGCATCTGGTGAGTCTATTTTTTATATGTGAGGGGGGACAGTGGTAGCCCAGTTGGAAGAGTGTAGAGTGAGTTGCGAGTTCAAATCCAACCAGACTCGTGTACAGAAAGCAATGTTCCCATGGGTCTGAAAACTTGGAATTATCAGGTAATTTAATTTTGTCCAAAAATTTCGTGGGAAATTACAAACTTTCATCGAAAACCTAGAAAATTGCCTCAATGACCTGGGAAATTATTGATCATGACTTCTCAGATGCTTTGCAGAAATGTAGCCAGTAAGATTCTTACACAGTTTCGTATCACTTTATTTTATGAATTGAATTTTTCAATCGATTTTAAAAGAAGCAGCTAAAATTCAACTGGTAAAGAATTTTGTTTCATCCACTGGCTTAAATTGAAGAATTTTATGCTTATGATGCATTCAATCACAGATTGATTTAAATCAAACCGTTGGATTATTTAACTAAGTTATTTTAATGCAAAATTACCTTGTGCTTTGTGTATTATTATAAAATTTTTTTATTGGCTATTGAATGCTAAATTATTTCTTAGTTTTCACTTTTAAAATGTCGTGAATTGTTTACGTATGACCTGGAATTTTGTAAAAATTTGTCAGGGAATTTTATTTCTGAAATAGAGTGAGAACCTTGAGAAGGTTTAGTGCACGTCAAATCTGTTGTGGGTTCAAATGTCCTCACTGCGTGCAACACCTGAGCTGGATCCTAATCTCAGGGTTCCCACGGTCCTTGAAAAGTCCTTAAAAGTCCTTGAATTATTTTTTCCTAACTAGGGGCCCTTGAAAGTCCTTGAAAATTACGGAACTTGGTGAAAAGTCCTTGAAAGTACTTGATTTTTTTTAACAAGTACATAATTGTGTAATTTCGTCTTGCATTGGAAATTGTCCAGACTAGTTTCCTCCACAGCATGTGTGCCATTTGAGCCTCATTCTGAATGAAACCGGTGTTTCACGCTTTGACACTATGTGATATACTTATAATACTAGGTCTAGATCTCCACAGTATGGCTATCCGTCTAAGTTGACACTTCTGGTCTCCATTAAGACGGCCGCTTCTCATACTCTTCTTCGTGCCACCAAAAGAATTTATCGTACGATATTTTATCGCACGACGGAAATCGATATGTGTGCAAGTAGCCTGAAAGTTAGCATTGAAACAAGAAGCACACTCTGCAAAAAAAAATCAGGTTCTGTGAGAAAAGAAAATCCAAATTGTTCCCAAAATTGACAATAACCTTTCCCTTTTTTAACTAACAGTTGAAAAAAAATTATTATTTTTTTTTTATGTTTTTCTTTTTAATTGACAACTTTTGTGTATGCCTTGTTTTAGGTCGTTATAAAAAAATTTAGGTCCTTGAAAAATATTTTTTTGGTTTTGAAAAGTCCTTAAAAGTCCTTGAATTTTTTTTGGATAAAGGTGTGGGAACCATGTAATCTGAACGATTAGGATCCAGCTCAGGTGTTGCCTCGTCATCTGACCGTGGTTCAAAATTACGTGGTGCCCTCGATCGTTACCAGACCGTTGTGTTTCTCCAGTGCAACGTTAATTAAAATGCTTACCTACCTAATGTGCTAAGGAAATCTTCAAAAAAAGTATTAACTGAAAAATAATATATTTCTTAAATACTCTATTAGATAGATCCATCTAAAGTGAAATTGGATTGTTTTTACAGGAATGACCATTACATCATCTTAAAAGCTTTTTATTTAAATAAAAGTTATTAAATCACAATTATGTAGCTTATTTTATTTATTTTTATTTCTTTAGGGCTTAAAGACTGGAATGTACTATCTCCGTTGTAAGGCTGCAGTCAATGCCATTCAATTCACAGTTGATAAGGCAGCACTGAAAGTGAATGACACCAAAGAAAACGGCATTCAGTCTGAAGATATTAAAGAGAAACAAATGGCTGATCTTGTTTGCTCCTTGCAAAACAAAGAAGCCTGCATCAGCTGCAGTGGATAATGTATTGGTCAAGCCTTATTTATTTATGTGTTTGAAACTTTGTATGGCTAAACAGCTTGGGTGATAACTTATTTTTAAAACTTGTGGACCCTTTAATCAGTCAGTTTTACGATGTTTCAATTTACCATCAAAAATCTTATATTTGCTTATGCATTTCAAGATATTTATTTTTACTGGTTTGAACCTACTTTTTAGAGTAGAGTAGTTTTTAAAACAGATTTCTGTTGCAAAACTGTTCAAATATTTCTTTTTTAAGTGTAAACATTTATTTGTAGATTTATCAAATAAAACAACGTGCTTTTATCAGTGATGATTTAACAGTAAATGGAGTAATTTTAGCTGTGTAAAATTATTTCGGAAGACATGGTGGAAAAACAAATTAATCCATTGCATTTTTTTACTGGTCATTTTTACGTGATTTACCATTTTAGTGATAGTAAGTATTTGCTTTAGTTTTGTCAATTATGCCCCAAAACACATGCATTTGTATCTGTCCTACACACAATGTGCCTTTCATATATATTTACACCAAAGCTTTTTTTTTTCGAGATGGTGCAGTTTAATTTTTTTCTTTTATTCTAAAATTCATGTGTAATGTATCATAATTTTGCATCAAGTATTTTATGTTAATTCTTGTGTATATATAGCTGGATTAAAATGTTTAAAATGATCTGATTAACTATAATCTGTTGTACTGTATGTTTAAAACAAGAAATAAAAATCCAATAAAACATGTTTTAATCAAAGATAGTTTTGAATTGTCTCTTACTTTCACAGGGCTGTGGTAGTCTGGTTGGAAGAGTAGCGTATTAACAACTGCAGGATTGCATATTCGTAACTCGGTCCAACCAAAGACTGCTGTGAGCGTGGAGGCTTGTTAAATCTGTTGTAATCTCAAATATCCTCATGTTGGTGTAGTGTGGAAGTTTGGAGAGAGGTGCTCAGATGTTGACCATGTTTCACAATTACGAGTGGCTGTCCTCGTATCTTTCCCTTCAGGGTTGATCCAAACTGTCATCAAGAGCCTGTTTTGTTGCTCCAGTGGAACAATAATTAACTACCAACCTCTTCCTTTCACATAAGATAAAACTGCTGTCTCAGAACAGAAAGCTCTATATAACATAGCCAATAGGGTGGAGCCTAAAAGCCATAATTTTTAATTTTTTTTCAAGTCTCACCCTCTAACTTTGTTTCTTTTAATATAAAAAACACTAAAAAGTTTTAGCAATAAATTTTAATATTTAGGGGTAGCTCAACTGACTCACAATTCATAAAAATTAGAAAAAATTAAGATTATTAGCTATACTATCACATGTATTTAATGCATTAATTTTAAACAATTGTATGCAATTTATTGTTGAGGTTATCGGCTTTTTATTTTACAAAAAAAAAATTATTGCCTTTGCAAAGGCTGAGACAGTATAATTTTCATGTTTTCAGGGTACATTTTGTGATGATCTTCAACAACTTGTAGCAAGAAATGTAGCTGCATTTCATCATGAGTCATCAATCCAGTGTATTCCTGAATAAGTGCAAATGCAATTTCGGCATGTTCATTTACTACTGGTAAAGATTTTATCTCTTTAGCCTATTTGTAGTCCTCAACTCCCACTCTGAATCAACTGGAAGTTCCAACAATTGAAACAATATCAATGACTTCGCTGTGACAAAATCTTCCATGTTTTTATTCTTGAATGAATGAAGAGCAATGCTGATTCACTTAGAGTAATTTTGATCTTGTTTTTCAGTATGAACTTCAGTCTGCATAGCATTCACCCTCCGTCTTTTGGTTGATATACTGACACGACTATCAAACAAAGCTAAACCAACAAGTTCGTGTGACAAATACTACAAGTGATTAGCAAATATACGTGATGTTGACTTAAAAATGCTCTGAATTTATTGATGAGTATTCAAGTAGTGACATCAGCAACAATAGATCATTGTAAGGAGCACATGAAGCTTGAGATGCAGAGATCCAAGCTTTCAAGTACACACGGACTGAAAACACATCTCGTAGTCCTTTTAATGTCAGTTTAAATTTAGCCTTGAACATTCAGATCTTGAGAGAATATATAACTTTGGACATCCAGCGGGCATGGTGCATAGCTCCCGGTGACATAATTCAGACTCAGCTGGGACAGCACCAAGGAAGATAATTACGAGTTCTAAGAATTCTTTATAATCCCCTCTTAGCTTTGGTTCTCTTTGTTCCAGGTACTTCTTTGCCTAGTCAATCATCTCTTGCTTTATATCTTCTAGATCTGCAACAACATCAAATGAAATTCCTGGTTCATATTTGTCTGTATCAATGAATCCTCAATATTCTTGAAAGCATTTAAATAGTCCAACTTGAGAATATCTGACTCTCGTACGTACTTCAAACACTACCAACTATCAGCTCCATAATGTGATGTCTGCAAGCAAGTGATAAGAGCTCTTCAGCTTTTTTCTAGGACACAGGTTCCAGAATTAGGACTAGTGTTTGAGCTGGTAGGGTCAAAGCACGTTGTGCAAATATTGTCTATTATACCCCAGTCTTCAAAGACAGCTGCAGCCAGAGCCTCTCCTGTTGCAGATGGAATCTTGGCAACTGCTAGCAGTTGAGAAGCTCCTTTCCAAGAAACTAGTACTGGCAAGCAATCAACTTTCTCTTTTCCAGCCAGGCCATGCGTCAATTTTCCATCACAATGAATGACAAGGATTCTTGCCTTGAAACTTGGTTTATATTTCTTCATATTTTTTTAGCTCTCTTCCATTCTTTGTCGACGAATTGAGTCTGTTTAGAGCAAATTCAATGTTCTGTCCTAAGCTTTTGGCAGCTTCTGATATAAAGACAACCTTTTGGTCTGACACCTTTGTGCGATCTAGTGCTGCTGCAAGTTCTGGAGTAATTATGGTTTTTCGTCCCCACTTTCTTTTTTCTTCAATGTGAACTGTACTATCCTCTGCGAGTCAAAATATAAGGCTGAATGAGTTTTAAATATATTTAAAGGTGGTGGTATTGAATTTAATTTTCCATGACATTGCGTACATTTATCATGTACATTAAAAACTTTTCCATCATTGAGCTACCTCTAAATATTGTTCAATTGTGATAATATTTTGCTTTTTTTTTTTTGTAAAAAGGAACAAAATTAGGTGGAAATACCATATTTTAATTGTTAAAAAAGCGGAGCTGTTATGTAGCGGCGGAAAAGGTATAAATCAGGGTGTAAAAAAATCTTTTTTTTTTTAATCAATTAATCGGATTTTTTTTAATTTAAATAGGATTATTTTGATTTAAATCAGATTTTTTTATTTAAATTTCTGCTGGCCCTATACACTATTTTTCTAATAATTATATTTAAATTTGTTAAATAAAAAATTGAGTTTGTGACATGGTAAATCAATATTTACTTAGCATTTGTTTAACTTTAAAACGCAAATTGACATCCTACATAGTTTTTCTTGAGAAAATTACATCATGTGATCATCATGTTACAAAACATCCACAAAAATAAGCTAACGCAGGGGTTCCCAAACTTATCCAAGTGGTGGCACCCTAAAAGAATTATAATTTTCTCACGGCACCCTCGTCGTCATGTAATATTTATCTGGGGTATATTATTTTATATTAGTACCCCTTTGAAAAAGAAATTAGAAGTAAGAACATAATTAATACAACTAGAGTATTTAAAATTCACACACAAACACTTTAATTTTACTTAATAAGAAAACATAGGTTGGTGAAAATATAAATACAACAAATAAAATTACCTTCATCATGCTCTTGGTTGGGGAGTGAACCAATTTTTGATGAGTGACCTTAACCCTTTTTTTTTGGTTGCTTAGAAATAACTTAGATTTGAGGTTAAGGGCTCTTCGCAGCACCCCTCTTATCTCAACGTGGCACCCCAGGGTGCTGCGGCACACACTTTGGTAACCCCTGAGCTAACTGACAAATGCCTTAAAACCTTTACTTCTCACTTGTGTTTTTTAGCTAATAAAATTAGTCAGCCCCTTTAGTTTATAATTTTGAATCAAACTGTTGTATTCTTTAAGCGTTTATATTATGAGTTCTGTTAATCAGGAATGTTTATACATTACTCTTCCTGGCATTTAGATTTATGTCATGTGTGTTTACATTACTGCTTCCAGTATATAGTATATTCTAATAAGTTACAACCGGCTGTTGCAATCTTTTATAATATGCAGTAATTGAACCAGTTCTCTCGGAGCTGGGTGTAGCCATTAGTGCTGAAATCACCATGAGTGCAGAAAAATTAAAGCATTTGACCACTTCTGTGATTCTCCTATGGTGTATTTACTTAGTTATAAAAATGTAAGATTAGAATTGTGATTTAAATCAGTGATATTTTTTAAAAAATCATTTGATTAAAATCAGGATTTTAATCGTTGATTTAAATCTTGACACTCTGGTATAAATGAAATATTTTAAGTTGATCTGCTTTTAATGTGATTTTTCTTTCAACTAGAAAATAAGATGTTCTGTTATTTAACCGATAAGGTTATTTCGTCTTAAATGGCAACCCCGGCAAGCGGAAAGTTTAAATTTTCATTTTGAATATTCTAGTAAATGTAATATTTTTAAAATTCGTTAAAACTTCTCTCTTTGGCGACTTCAGAAGTGCGCCAAGGCGGTGGCCACCGCTTTAAACAGACTGCAGCTATTTTTTGCAACAGAAATTTTTTAAATGATGCTTCTTTTAGGACAATATTTATGATTGTTTTAAGAAGTTATATTATTTCTTGTATATTATGAGTTTTTAATTTTATTTGGTTTAAAGTTGATTTAATTAGAAAATAAGAATACTTACGGGAAAATATAAGCCGACGGAAATTGAATAGAGGTTTTGGAAAAGGGTATTTTATATTCCAAAATAGGTTGTAAATTTAAACTGAATTAAGTTATATTTTATTTAAAACAGGGGTACAGCTTCAGTCTACATTTATAGCGGTGACAACGGCCTTGCGCTTTTTTTTTTTTTTTTGAGGGGGGGGGGCGAACTTTTTAAGTCGCTATGGAAAGAATTATTTCAAATCAACCAATGAAATCAAACGACAGTTTAACGGACTTTGAAAGAACTTTCTAGAATATTCAGAATGAAAATTTTAAACTTTCCGCTTGCCGAGGTTGTTCGCAATATCCATAATACTGATGGGTTACCTTAACCTGTCATTACTCACTACTAGGAGTGCGCCAAGACCGTTGATACCGCTATAAACGTAGATTTAAGCTGTACCAAAACAGGTTTTGATTTGTTTTAAATTATAGTTTTAGCGATTTATTAAGGTAAAATCGGTGAAAAGCAAAACTGTGCTAATTTTTATTTTTAGTGTCGACTTATTTTTTTCACATAATATTTATGATATTTAATAAAATTATTAAGTTTGCAACAATGTGAAAAATAGTTTTTTTAAACTGATAGATAATATTTAGAGAGTAAGAAAAAATCAATATTTTTACTCTTTTATGTCATGTATATTTCAAATTATGTAAACTGTGGTAAATAGAATTTACTATATGCTTTTTTAAGGTTTCTTATTTTTGGTGTGTGAAGATTGGCTACTGTGATTTAATTTTCTTACTTATCAACCAAAATAATCTGAGAATAGGAATACAGACATATTTGGCATTTATTTAAAATGTTAAACGATTAATTGTAATAACTGTACATTTTGGCGAGAGACCTGTCATCATTTATATGAAATTATAGATGTATTATTCTCAGGATGGAGCATATCAAGGTGAAAATAGGGTCCGGGTGCGAAATGTCTTGCCGTTAATATGTTAGTCATAATATTAGGTGTAGTAAGAAGTTTTAAAGCGAGTTTTGTATGACGTCTACTCCAAAATAGCATACCAATCAGTACACCACGTTTGTGTCATGTGATAGAAACCGGATCAGAGATATCAAACCTGCGCAGAAGCTCGGGAAAAAGAGAACTTATGTTCAAATTTTGAAAGTATAAGATGTCATACGATAAGACATTTATTCGTCACTGCATTCGTTACGAATTTCACCAGCACAAAAGTGCTGCAAAAGCATGTCAATCAATTTGTTCTGATTTAGGGGTGAACCTCATATCGAAAAGCACATGTGAGTATTGGTTTCGACGTTTTAAAGATGGCGATTTTGAGGTTAGCTATCGACAATGTAGCGGCGCTCTATTGAAGGCTATCCATGACGATTTGCAAACACTTCTCGATAAAGATGCATCTCAAACGCAAAATGAACTTGCTGAACAGTTAGGAGTATCACAAAAAACGATATCTAATCGTTTACATGCAATGGGAAAGATTTAGAAGGCAGGAAAATGGGTGCCACATGCATTGAGGACGACCGTGTCTTGAAGTGCATGAATGTGCTAAATAGGCAACACAGAAAATCTTTCTTGTGGAAAATCGTGACAGAAGATGAAAAATGGATCTGTTATAACAGTCCGAAACGCAAAAAATATTGAGTGAATCCCGGCGAAGCAACAGCATCTATGCCGAAAAGAGATATTCACTGCAAAAAAATTCTCTTATGCATCGGGGGGGGGGGATATGAAGGGAATACTCTATTACAAATTGCTGAAGTCGGGTGTAAGTGTAACTGCTGAACGCTATAAACAATAATTGCTGCGATTACAACAGGAAATCGATCGAAAACGTCTGTTCACTGGCAAAGGTTTGCGGCCCGTCAAATTGCTTCATGACAATGCACGGCTGCTTGTTGCAAAAGTGGTCAAGGACACGTTAGTAACACTTGGATGGGAAGTTTTGGAACACCCGGCGTATAGCCCCGACATAGCCCCTTCGAACTGTCATTTGCCTATACAGAATGCCTTGTCTTCTGTAAACTTCCGGACAGTGGACGACATACGAAAATGGGTTGACGATTTCATTGTGTCAACAGAGGAATCTTTCTACACTGCTGGCATCCGTGAACTAAATCAGTGCTCCCCAACCTTTTTATCGCCGCGGACCGGATCAACGTTTGATAATTTTAACGCGGCCCGCTGGGGGGGGGGGGAGTGACGTTGATTGTTTATATTTTAGATTGTTTTGATTTAATAATTTTAATTTAATTGTATTTAAACATGCCTTCAAAATAAAATACAGTTTCACCAAAAAATGACTATATTGTGATTTAACATTTTAACTCACTAGAGCGCTAAATCAATGAGAACCCTAAGCTTGTTTCTTTGTAACGACACGGTTTCATCTGGGGGTAATAGGACACAATGACACCCAAAGTGTGTTGCTTATGTCCAGTTTATTCCGTTGTTTTGTTTTGGTTGCTGTCACTGCAGAAAACCCCGCTTCACAGATAGGTTGTCGGAAATGGCAATAGGGATTTAAGTGCTGTGGTGGCAATCTTAGGGTATTCCGCCATGACTTCAATCCAGAACACCGGCAGAGTTATTGTCTCGGACGTAGTTTTAAGGCCGCCTTCATTTGCAATCTCCAGCAGTTGATCTTCTTCTTGGACAGACATGCTAGATTCACCTCATTTGTTGACAAATGGGTTGCGGATCCTTTCCTTACTAGTTCGTGGGTATTTTGTGGTTTCTCAACCACAAAATACCCACGAAGCGCTCGAACTCTTTTCAAAGCAAAGACAGGTGATCGTGCACCAACTAGGAAAATGAATATTTAGGCTCAGTCTCGCCTAAAATTCCCGCTAATGTCTGAAACATGTCCAAAATGCCTCTGTTCACGCGCCGTCCCCACAACTTCAGTTTGGCCTTAAATGCAGCTACTTTGTCTATCAACTTGAAAACAGTCGTCACATTTGTCAAAATTGGAAAATAGAGACATACAGAATTCAGAAATCATAATTAAACATAACAGAACAAATTTCAAGTTCTGATTTAACGCCTCCTAATTTGAGTGGACATTTCATAGATAAGAACCACACAAAACCCGAGAGAAATACACCACAGTAAATAAAATGGAAATAATTTAATGTTCCTAGGGCGGCCCGGTACCATTTGATCCACGGACCGGTACCGCGGCCCGGGGGTTGGCGACCACTGAACTAAATGACCGATGGCAGAAGGTATTAGATAATGACGGAGGTTATTTCGATGAATAAAAGTATTATTATCAGCTCTAAAATACATACTCATTTCTTTGACATGCTTGAAAACTTCTTACTACACCTAATAGTTACCTATTGTCCTATATTTATGGTAAAAAAATCCATTATTTTATCATATGGTCACTTCTATCCCTGCACCGAATCTCCTAACTTCCCTGTTAATTTAAGGCCATAATAGATTAAATGTGCACAAGTCTGATTGGATTGAGTGATAAGTCTGAGTGAATCCGCTACTATTCCAACCAGGCTACCATAGCCTTTATTTGATCTGAGAAATGGTAGATATGTATTTTAAGAAACGTCGCACTGGCGACCAAGGTGTGGTTGGATCCCTCGTAATTGATTTGCTATCGCCGACGGTCCTGGATAATATCCAGGACATCACCAATAGCTTAAAAATAATTAAGGACGGCACAATTTTGAACCCCGGTTAGATGATGATGTCGCCTGAGCTGGCATCCCACTCCAAACATCAGCACCACACCAATGTTAGGACATTTGAAGCAAAAGATATGATGTAAGCAAGTCCCCTTCACGATGGTGTTTGGTTGGATTCCAACTCGCAACCATCTAGTTTCTTACCTGTTACTGTTCCAACCAGGCTACTGTGGTCCCCTTGATCTGAGAGAAGATGGGTAGTATACATGACACATAGTGAGAGGTTTTGAAGTAACTACTATTTCCAGGAAGGCTCCTTGACACAACTTGTATTCTGATAACACCTGAAAAGAGGTCCCAGTATAAAAAAATATAGTTTATAGCCTGTAATAGTTTGAAAGGTTTGTCAGTGTAAGCAAGGCCACAAAAACTTCTGGTCAAAAACTAATGATTAATCCTCTACAACTCCCGAAAATTCGTGTGGAACAATTAAAATCGAACTTCAAAGGAATATTAAATTCATGAGATTAATTTCTGAGTTTTTCAGAAAGGTTAAATACTAGTGGAATTTCCGTTTTGACGGGTGTTTGTTGTTGGGTAACGCGAATGCTATTTTTACATGTCTCTGAATCGTGGTTGGGTTTCAAAAGTCACTGGACATATTTGACCAGATGCAATACATAATGCCAATGGTCATACATACACAAGATAGGTAGATGAATTTTCCCACATACTTATGGCGACGGTCTGGGATCAATTCGGAAAGAAAAGATCGAGTACACCTCGGTCGCCAAAAGCACGTTGTGTTGCTCCAGTTTGACGTCAATTAAAATGCCTACCAAGCACACCTCGTCATTTTGGACGAGCCTTACAAAGAAATCAACACCTGAAGTTGAACACCACGCTAACGTGAGAATCTTTGAGGTTACGATAGATTTAACGTATATGTTCTTTGATTATATTGAGTTTCGAACTCGCAACCCTCCGTCCGTGACTTTTCCAACTGAGTTACCTCGGACCCCTCGTACTCATGGAAACTACTGTCACAGAGAAATAGACCCAGGGTAAGTTACAGAAATCGAATCTGCCCCACCGAGAAGAGAACTCGCTTGTGAATGAATCAATAAAAGTAACTCAAATTGGCGAGAAATCAAACAAGGTTTTCATCAAAACCATTTTTACTTCCAGTTAAAAATTGACGTCCTCTGAGAAGGCTGATGACTTTGAAAGAGTAAATTTTTTTGGAACCCTGGGGAAAGTGATGTCATACGAAAAAATATACGTGACGATCGCCATATTTTGGGTGAGAAACACACCGGTAACTCTAGGTTCGAATATAAGAATTTATATTCTCATCAAGCATTAATCTATATACAATTCAGCTGGAGGCAAAAATACGAGCGTCAATTCCATCGTAATACATATCGCATACTGCGCATTAAAGTTCTGAGTTATTACACAACAGCAGGCAATCGCCCGATCGGAGGAACCGTGGCGCCTCATGTTTGAAAGAGGAAATGGTTTGTTTTACTTACTTTCTCCAAACGATATTCAACAATCAACATTCTCCCACCTTGAGTTGATTGACAATCAATTCAACTCCTAAAGTTTTAACACTTTTCACATTAAGTTCCAGAAAAGTCAGAATTAAAGTTATGGGAAAGTCACTGTTACAAGTCCAGCTTTCTAGGTACTTTGATCATCCGTCCACTACGTGTTATAGTTCCTTCTTCCTTCGTAGGGGTAGGTTGGATACCAGTGTTCGTAAGAGGACGACGACGATCACTTATCCACGTTGAAGACACTTCTAGAGGATACAGTCTCTGGATAGGTCTTAACAACTGTGTCGTAGCGGTCTGCAAGCGTACCAGTCGAGTGATGTTTTCTTTTCCAGGCAAAAGTTCTATAACCCGACCCAAAATCCAATCTACTCGTTTGGTATTATCACTTCCAATAATCACTACATCGCCAATCGAAATGAGACGATTGCACTTTTTAGATTCGGATTTTTGAATTAGTTGTCCTAAGTACTCGGATCTAAATCGTTTCCGCAGGTCTGACACAAGTTTCTGACGGTATTTCAGTCTCTTATTCAGAGAATGTCCATCCACCTTATCAAAATCTGGCACACCAGTCTGTCGTATATCTCGTATGAACAGAGAAGGAGACAAAGGAACAAGTTCACTGTCATTCTCAGAAACATAAGTCAGAGGTCTTGCATTGATAGTTGATTCCACATCACACAAAACAGTGGACATCTCTTCATAGGAAAGATGAGCTTTACTTAAAACCTTCCTTAAAATAATTTTCATCACCCCAACTAACCTCTCCCAGAAGCCTCCCCACCAAGCTGCAGTTGGTGGATTGAACTTCCATTCAATTTTCCTAACAGTACTATATTGTACAATCTGATTCCAGTCAACAGACTTCAGTAAATTGGAAGCTCCAAGGAAATTGGTCCCATTGTCACAATAGACTACTGATGGTCTCCCACGTCTTGAAATGAACCGTCGAAAACTCAGTAAAAATGTTTCAGTCAGTCGAGAGGGAAGACAAAAGTTCAAAATGCACTGCACGGTACACAGCACAGGTGTATAGGCAAATCCAAGCTTTAACACCTTCTTTCAGATAGAGAGGTCCTGCTAAGTCGAAACCCGTGATTTCAAACACATCTGCATCTCTGGTTCTATTTTCTGGTAATGGAGCCGTTGGAGCATCTAAGTTGTATTTTCCATGTCTTATACAGACTACGCACTTTGATAGTACAGATCTGATCGTTTTTCGTGCATTCAGTATCCAAAAATTCTCTCTTAAAATATTCAATAGCATCTGAGATCCAGCATGGGAATTTTTTCGATGTTCTGTCATGATAAGTCTTCTAACTACACCGTGTTCTGAAGGTAAAACCATAGGATTTCTGAAATTTTTCGAATCTTCCCTATAGTTGATCTTAGTCTTTACTCGCAAAATTCCCGACTCATCCTTGTACACATTTAATGTAGTTAGCTTCTTGTTATCAGGACTGAAAGATTCTTCCTGCACAAACTTTACTATTTTCAGTTCCGCAGTCATAAATTCTTCAGATGTTAATTCTCCAGAATTTCTGAAATGTATAGGCTTTTTGCAATTGTCGATAAATCTTTGCATCCAAGATAACATGCGCACCATTTTATCGTAATTCGAAAAGTATCTGAAATACCATCGATCTCCATGAAATTTGCAAAGATTATTCTCTACTTCATTCGGTGATTCACACCATTCGCAATTTGTTGTATGAGTCATCAAACATCCTGTGACTGCTTTTATTTCAGTCTCGTTAGTTTTCTTCTTCTCCTTCAAAATAGATTCATCATTGAAGACTACTGCGGAAGAAGGCCACTCTAACGGAGATGCTTTGAGCCAAGTAGGACCCTCCCACCATCTACTTTCTAGGAATTGCTTAGCAGAGCATCCTCTTGACGGGAGGTCTGCGGGGTTAACACAGCCAGGAATGTGTCTCCAACTTTCAGGATTGGTCAACTTTCGTATTTCACGGACACGGTTGTTGACAAAAACAGTCCATGGTTGATCCCTTTTTATCCATGCTAACACTGTGGAAGAATCCGTCCAAAAGTGTAACTCCAAATTTTCCCATAGAAGTCCTTCTAGAACTGAAGTACACAGTCTTGCTCCCACCGTTGCAGCTAACAACTCCGGACGTGGAATTGTAATCGACTTTACGGGAACTACTCTTGATTTTGCAGCCAAAAGTTGTATGTGCACTTCATCTATGGTTTCTATCCTCACGTACACAGCAGCAGCATAAGCATGAAGACTGGCATCACAGAAGGTGTGAATGCTGATCGACTCCTTGTCACTTGCATGAGCTTGAAACCACCTAGGAATGAACACTTCCCTTAACAGGAAAAGATCTCGATACCAGCGTAAAAATTCCTCTCGTGTTAATGAATCGATTTCCCTATCCCAAGATATCCCAGTTTTCCACATTTTTTGTAACAAGAGCTTGGGAAACAAGGAAACTGGGCAGATCAATCCAATGGGATCGAACACCTTATTAGCTGCAGAGAGTATGGTTCTCTTAGTGATCACTGTTAAATTATAGTTCTCCAGCCAGTTAAAATTAACAGTCAAAGTGTCTTTGGTTCGATTCCAAGACAATCCTAATACTGGGGAAACATCATCTGATTGTTGATCACCAGAATATTGCCAGTCTCTGAGATTAAATTTCCCTTCTTCTAATACAGCTGTAGACTCTTTAATAAATTCTATTAACTCCTCCTTTTTGTCAACACTTGTGACGACATTATCCACATAAAAACTATTGAGAAGTTTCATTACTAATTGCTTGTTGTAGAAAGGATTTTCTAAATACCTTTTCAAGTGGTAGTCAAGAACAAATCCAAGTAGAAAAGGGCTGCTTTTCACTCCAAAAACCACACGTGAATGGCGGAAAATCTTTAATTTCTTCTCATCTTCATGACTCCACCACAAGAATCGAAGATAGTCTCTGTCTTCAGGTCTTATACTAATCTGCAGAAAAGCTTTCTCAATGTCCGAAATGACTCCATATCTGTGTTCCCGAAATCTGAGAAGAATCGAGGGAATAAGCTCTATCAAATTTGGGCCAGATTCAAGACATTGGTTTAAAGAGAGCTGAAACTTTTCTCTTGCAGAAGCATCGAACACAGGGCGCACCTTTGTAGTACTGTTTTCTTTTACTACGGGCCTGTGTGGTAAGTAATGTCCATAGTCAATTGCTTCATCTGTAGGTACCTCTTCAATTATTCCTAGTTCTTTCCATTCTGTCAGAACTTTATCATACCTATCGAACAAATTTTCAGAGTGAAGTTTTCGAGTTGTTGACTCCAGTCTTTTTAACGCCAAGATCTGAGATGTGGGAAGGTGACGATAACCATCTGCCCAGGGTAGAGAAACCTCATAACGCCCTTCTTCATTGATTGAAATAGTTTCTTGAAATTGAGCCTTGATTTGAAACTCTATATCTTCCTTGGACTTTTTTGAAACAGAGTCAGTTATGCCAATAACGTCTAGACTCCAGAGGTCAGTGATAGTAGCTTCTTTTACAAACATTGATGTCACTATCATTGCTGAATTTTCATAAGTTTCCAAAGGAGACTTACCCATTAAAGTCCATCCTAATTCAGTTTCAATGGCAACTAATCCACATGAAAGAACTCTTCGCTGTCCAGTCAACAGTTTTCCAGCAACATCAGCACCGATTAAGATTTCGATTGGTCCTGGATTCTCTTCATCATCAGTTATTGAAATATTCATTGATTTCAATTCTTCTATCCACGGTCCAGACTTCACAGAGGAAATGTTGTCGCAAATTACGGGTTGATCGAGAACATCAAAATTGCACAGGTATCCGCCGTTTAATTTCCCCAAGTGGACTTTAAAACAATCATGTTTTCGTGGGTTAGTTCTTTTACCACCAAAAAGTGAGTGAGTGATTACTTCCTGTCGTAAAGGTTCTAGATGCATTTTGGAAGCAGTACTCTTCAGAATATAAGACTTTTGAGATCCCGTATCGATTAACACCCGAACACATGAAGAAGAACATTGTCCTCTTAAATTTACCTTCAAGGTTTGTAAAAATACCTTAGGACAGAGAGATAAACTAGCCAAATTAAGAGATTTTTCCTGTTCTTGGTAATCTTCCTTTTTCTCTGAACAAAGCTCAGGGCAAATTGTTTTATTACAAGGGAGTTCTGGACACATTATAACGACATGATTTTTGGTACAAATAATACATTTCACAAAATTTCTGCACATTTTACTGCGATGGCCCTTTTTTAAACAGTTGAAACAAGAAGCTTTCTCTTTCAATAGTTTCTGTTTCTTAACTAAGCTCATTTTACGCGCATTAAAACAGTTGGAGCTTTCATGTTGTCCATCACAGAAAATACAGTTTTTATAATTCAGAGAACTGGTGGTTAGCAACTCCGCTGCTGTAGAAACTTGATTTTCCATTACAGGGAAGACCTTTTTCCGACTCTTGTTCTCAGTTTTAAGTCCAAAACCAGACATCGCTAAATTTATTCTCTCTTCTGACTCCACTTCACATTTTAAAAAGGATATCAGATTATCAAGCCTGCTTTCAGGTTCATTTCCATGAGCGTAATTAGAGCTTCTTTGCCAAGCCCTGAGTAAGTCTGCAGGCATGCAAGACTCTACCAATGGATAAAGCATAGCTGCACATTTCTCAGTTGTTACACCGAGTGTTGAAAGTGCTCGAATCTGAGATTCCAAATTATCGTAAAGGGAGCAGAGAGAATAGGAATTATTCGCGTCAGTTGCATTCCTTAAAACAAGCTTCAACAGCTCTCTAATATATACTTCAACTAACACGTCTTCACGACCGAACCGAGATTTTAAGCTTTCCACAGCCTTTCGGTAATTGTCACCAGTTGCAGGGAAACTTTCAATTATTTCTCTCGCACGTGAACCTTTTACAGTTGCTTGGATAAGATACTGAAACTTATCAACAGCATCGATATCAGGATCTTCATCTATATTTTTAAATTGACACCAAAATGGTAACCAATCTTTCAAATTTCCATCAAATTGTCTAAGTTCAAGTTTAGGAAGCTTAAACTTTCTCAAATTCTGTTTCACCCCATTTTCATCAATGCTTTCAGCATCTACTCTAGAAACAACTAAAATTTGACGGACACTTATAGCGATATCAAGGAATTGAGTTTGGTAGCTTTCACCTACCTCCATTTCATGGTCTAGATCGGCTTCATCGTCATCCAGCAGCACTTGTAATATTTTAGCATCTTGTTCCTTCAGCTGAGCAGCTCTTTCTTCCAGAACATTATAAGAAACTTGCAAAGCCTTCTTATCAGGATCAGGTGCTTCAATTATGGACTTTATTTGATTTAAAACTCTCGTAAAGGCACTACGAGTGGTTTTTCTTAATTTACTTTCGCGATTGATATCCATGTCTTCGAAATCAATATTTAAGTAAATCCTTCAAAAGTCCTGTCGCGGACGCCACTATTTTGGGTGAGAAACACACCGGTAACTCTAGGTTCGAATATAAGAATTTATTCTCATCAAGCATTAATCTATATACAATTCAGCTGGAGGCAAAAATACGAGCGTCAATTCCATCGTAATACATATCGCATACTGCGCATTAAAGTTCTGAGTTATTACACAACAGCAGGCAATCGCCCGATCGGAGGAACCGTGGCGCCTCATGTTTGAAAGAGGAAATGGTTTGTTTTACTTACTTTCTCCAAACGATATTCAACAATCAACACCATATGTCATTTTTCACCATGTTGTTCTATAGCCTGTTTCGAACGATAAACAACGAGCTAGAATATGAACTACCATACTTGAATAAAGCATTGTTTATATTTAGCCTACCTCCTAATTTAAGGAATAGAATAGAAATTTGTTCAAAACCACGTGACACTTGAACGTCTGCTTGTGCAACTATTTTTGTGGTAGACCGCGTTTCTTTTCCATTTTCCTCGCTTTCTGGTCGACCAACCGGAAAAGTGGTTAAGGTGTTAGCCTCTAGATCAGAAGGTTCCTGGTTTGGTTCCGGGCATGGATGTTTGTAAGTATGGTGTAGAGGCGGCTGGTGCACCTTAAATCTGTCGTGGCCGAAAGTCCTCACGTTGGGTTGGTGTGGAAGTTTGGAGGTAATGGTAATGGTAATTTTAGTTAACGTCGTACTAGAGCAACACAACGGGCTATTGACGACGGTCCGGGATCAGTCCCTTAAGGGAAAGATCCGAGGACAACACCTCGTAATTTTGAACCACGGTCAGATGACGAAGCAGCACCTGAGCTGGCACCCCACTCTCCAAACTTCCACGCCAACCCAACGTGGAAGTTTGGAGAGTGGGGTGTTAGCTCAGGTGTTGCCTCGTTATCTGACCGTGGTTCAAACCTACGTGCGTGTTGTCCTCGAATCTATCCTTGAGGGATTGATCTCGGGCAGTCGTATATAGCCCGTTGTGTTGCTCCATATTATGAAATTAATTAAAATACCTTTCCGAAAGTAATGTCACTTTGCTGCATTTTAAAAAGAAATCTTTTTCTACATCATCTGACCGTTGTTCTTGTAAGATCAAATCTAGCCAAAGACCGACCCGCGGTAGCCCTGTTGGAATTGTTAGTGGTAATTTTTAATTAACGTCATACTGGAGCCACATAACGGGCTACTGACGACGGACCAGAATCAATCTCCTAAGGCAGGGATTCCCAACCGGTGTACGCGTACCACTGGTGGTACGCGGAAACGTTTCAGGTGGTACGCAAGGATGATACGAGCGACCCAAATATACTTTGCACTCGAGTGCAAAGTTAAGCTCCATTGCTCCTGATATTGATATTTTAATAAAAGACAAACAAGTTTCGCACTAAAAATTGATTTTTGATGATGTTATTCTTTGTTTTCTTAGTTGTACTAGCTAAATAAAATTGTTTGTTTTTAGACCTGTGAGTAAAAAATAAAACTGTAATTTTCAATAATCGTTTTATTTCCCCCCCCCTTTATTAAAACATTATCAATACGAAATACAAGTGCATTAATCATAAAATATGAAGCTTTCTTAGTATTTTAAGTGAAATAAAACAAGCCATTGGGCACTTTAAGCTGATATTAGAGACATGTTTCTAAAAAAATATAAGACTGGTGGTGCGCCAAAAATTTCTAAAAATTTCAAGTGGGACGCAGTTACTAAAAGTTTGGGAATCCCTGTCCTAAGGGAAAGACCAAGGACAACACCACGCAATTTTGAACCACGTAGTCCGGTTGGAAGAGCATCGGATTAGCAACCTAAGGATTACGAGTTGGAATCCCGCCAAGGTAAGGTGATTTTAATTAACGTCATAGTATAGCAACACAACGGGCTATTGCCGACGGTCTGGGATCAATTGTTTGAATAATTCTTTGAAAGATGTTATTTAGCAGAGATAATCTAACGTTACTTTATTGAAAAAAGAAAGAACCGTAACAAAAAAGAGATCATAATTAAAGCTAGCGAAAAACAGCACGAGCCACTTAAAAGATAGAACTAATACAAAAAAGTTAGTTATAACAAAACACGTTAACACTTAGAATAACTAGTTACAACACTTTCCCTTGTTGATTGGGTTTTTGATTGATTAGTTCATAAGTCCCATTTGTTGACACAAGATCAATAACCGAGGCTTGGTTAATGGCTTGGTCATAATATCAGCAAGTTGTCTTTCGGTTGATACTTTTTCAACATGCACCTTGCCTTCCATCACTTTTTCACGAATAAAGAAATGCTTGATTTCGATATGTTTGGTCCTTCGATGATATTCCGGATTGTGGGCAAGCTTTACAGCTGCTTGATTGTCTACTTGAAGTGAGGGCACTTCTTTTAGGTTCACTATTTCCTGATACAGTCTTGTAAGCCAAAGGACTTCTTTGACTGCCTCAGATGCTGCCACAACTTCAGCCTCTGTGGTTGAAGTGGCTACAACAGATTGTCTCTGACTGTGCCAAGAAATTGCACCTCCGGCGTATACCATTACTGAACCAGATGTTGATCTTCCTGTATTAGAACATCCACCGAAATCTGCATCACTGTAGCATTCCAGCACTCTACTTGTACCAGTTACATGGTAAGTGATTGCCAGATTAGTTGTACCTGCTATGTAGCGGAACACTCTCTTTACTCTCACAATATCCTCTGTAGATGGATTTTCTAGTGACCTGGATAGAAACCCAACACTGTAAGCTATATCTGGCCTTGTTCCCACCATCAGATACATTAAGGCACCAACCGCCTGACGATATGGGAAATCCGGTCTTTTGGTGTCCTCAGGTTTCAGGAACTTAGATTCCTTTAGCATGGGAGTTAGTGCAGGTTTGCACCCTTCAAATCCAAACCGCTGGAGGATATTTCTGGCATATCCTTTCTGATTAATTTCAATAGAGCCATCTTTGTGACGTTCAATTTCAAGTCCCAGAAAGCAGGAAACTTTTCCAATGCACATCTTAAATCTAGCTTTTAATTCTTTAAGGAATGCATCCATGTCCTCTTGGTTAGTTGCAGCAACCAGTCCATCGTCAACATATAACACTATGAGTACTTTATTACCGTTCTCTTCTCTAATATATAGACACGGGTCAGCATCACTTGCTTTAAAACCAAGTGTCAGCAAAAACTGGCCAAAACACTTGTTCCAGCAACGTGGAGCCTGTTTCAGACCATACAAGCTGCGCTTGAGCCTGCAAACGCGTCCTGTTCCATCCTTATAGCCTTCTGGCTGTTGCATGTAGATGGTTTCATCAAGTTCTCCATACAGAAAGGCTGTTGATACGTCAAACTGCGACAAATACATTTTCTCCTCAGCAGCAATGCTCAATATTGCACGCATTGTTCCCAACTTTGCTACTGGACTGTAAGTTTCACTGTAATCAATGCCTTGGCGTTGACTGTAACCTTTCACGACAAGCCTAGCTTTGTATACAAGCGCCTCAGCGTACAGCGTAAGTGTCCGACAAGTTGACTCTGATTGGCTGGTATGATCATGTGCCTGCGACGTAAAGGTGTTTCATTTGGCTATTTATCTACGTTTTGGCGCAGATCTCTTTGACTGATAGGAACGGTTTTCGAAAGGTTTTAACATTTTGAACCGAAAATTGTATCCTTTTATTATATAAGTTAATAATTATATAAGTTAGTGTTTTATGTATGCTTTTTGTTACATCAGAATGGTCCTAAACCAGGGATGGATACGACACCATCATCCTAAAGCAAAGGGGACGGCAGAGGGGCTGAAAAATATCAGCTGGTAGTGAGTTCAGGAGTGGTTTTTAGATTATTTATGTAAAATCAACGGAAGTTTGGAAAAATAAAAAAAGGGTATTAAAAATTAGGAAAAATAATTTAGAATCAAAAGGAATTAAAGTGGAATTGTTTTAAAATAATTTCGATGATCTAAAAATATTTCCGCCTGTTGGGTTCGAACTCGGGAAGTCATCCTCCGCCGCTAACGCCAATCTGATGGTAAGTGACTTTAGCCATTTGGCCATCGTTGCTTCACCAAGAGGAGCTCTTTAAAAGAAGAGTTCATTTTTGCCTCCCCTTATTATATAAGTTGGCGAGAAATACTACTAACAACAACCATACAACATATATATGAGGAGCCAATCAGAGTCAACATGTCGGACACTTACGCTGTACGCTGAGGCGCTAGTCTTTGTATTTGTTGATGCTGCCATCTGGATTTGTCTTGATTTTGTAGACCCATCTGCATGGTATAACCTTGCTTCCTGCTGGTAGATCAGTCAGCTCCCATGTTTGGTTTTCTTTATGAGAAGTCAATTCATTGTCCATGGCTTTCTTCCAGTTTACACTTTCTTTGCCATTAACTGCCTCTTCAAATGTTCCAGGACTATCAGTCTCATAAATAAATGATTCGGCTTCCATAATGTAGTCCTCAAAACGCGCAGGCTGGTGTAATAGAGAACGGTTTCGCAACTGTCTATCACCTGAAGTTTTGAGCTCCTTACCATTGTCTTCTTCGACATCACTTGTCCTTCCTGGCTCATTTTCTTCTGATTCATCTTCAGAATCGCTTTGAGATTTTTGTTTTCCAATCAATTTCTCCTCATCGGACTTTCCCTCATCAGGAAGTCCTTTTATCATCAGTTCAATGTGGTGATATTTGCTAGATTTCTCTTGAAAAATTACATCTCTTGAGAAAATCACTCGGTTCTCTCCTTTCAACCAAATCCTGTAACGCTCATCACCGTCATATCCAACAAGATAGCCCTTGACAGCTTTCTTGTCCATTTTCCTCCTCTTTTGAACAGGAACATCAACATAGCAAGTGGAACTCATCACTCGCAAATGTTTCAGGCGAGGTTTCTTTTTCATCCACAATTCATATGGGCTAGCACCTTCCACTGATGATTTGCCTGTTCTGTTCAAAATATATACAGCAGAGGTAACGAGTTCAGCCCACATTGCAGCAGGATAATTGGCATCAGGATTTGAATATTTGAATGTTCTTGCCATTTCTACAATGGTGCGCATCTCACGTACACTGGCGCCATTTTGCTCTGGCGTGTAAGGTGCAGTTAGTCTTTGCGTGATTCCTTCTTGGCATAAAACGGCACAAACTTCTTTGTTGTCAAATTCACCTCCATTGTCACTGAGAAATTCTTTAACAGAATGCCCTAAGTTTTTAGCATGAGCGAGCATTTGCTTAAGCACATTCTTTACTTCTGATTTTTCCTTAATTACAAAACTATAGCGAAATTTGGTATAACTATCTTTGAATACAACCAAGAATCATTTCTTTTGAAATGAGTAATCAAAGGGTCCACACACATCAGCTGAAACCAGTTCACCAGGATGGGAAGCTTTTTTTCTGGTTCCGAATGGTAATCGATGTGCTTTGCCATAAACACATGATTCACAGGGTTCGTTATCTAGGCGAACACTGATTCCCAGTTCTTTTTGCAATACATCTTTGATGTGGCGTTTATCTTGATGTCCCCATCTTTCATGATACAGCTGCAACAAGGAGCTGTCTTCCACAACTGCATTTACTTCTGCTCCTTTCTCAGGCACAATCGGTTCAATAGCAGCCTTGAAGAGAGTTCCATTTACACTTCGTGTTCCATATAGTACAGCTACTCCATTGACTATTAGCCAACACTCAGTAGGGGATGACCTGAATTCACTATTGACATTCCTATCTTGAGCAGCCAGCACTGAAAACAAGTTTCTGCTTATCTCGGGCACATACCAGACATCTTGTAGTTGAATTTCTTGGCATTTCTCATTAATAGTGGTCTTTACACAAATAGTGCCTTTTCCGAGTGCAGCCAAGGTTTCTTTTCCAGCAGCCTTAATGCAACAAGGACTATGGAAACTAGTAAACTCTACAAAATACTCTGGACAATTTGTGATATGACGAGTTGCTCCGTTATCAACCCAGAAGGACGTTAAATCCATTTCAGCAGTACAGACTTCACCACAGATGGACATCAGGGACACATTGGCAGTCTCCATGTTTCCATTCACTGGTTTTTTCCTGCTCGGTCTTCCATCGGAAATCCACTTTCGGCAGTCCTTCACCCAGTGTCCCCTTTTGTTGCAATAGTTGCAGACGTCTCCTTTCCTTGATTGCTTCAGGAATCTACCCTTGCCATCTTGCTTATGCCTGTCTTGGTTAGTAGCTGGCAAAGCTTCCTGAATGGTTCTTTCACTCGTTTTAGATTTTGCAAAATTCCTCTCAAACATGCACAGTTGATTTGTAAGTTCATCGAAAGTCCGGTCCTCATTTTTGGCTAACAACATCCAACTGGACTTAAACGTCTCAAAGCTGCTTGGCAAAATATTTAAAACTTTGCACACTAGCATTAGATTTGGTAGCTTGTTTTCACCTCTATCTTTGAGACCGTTGTTCAGCTCGTTCCACAGACTCCTGAGTTTAGCAATGTGTGTGGAAACATCATCGCAAAGTGACCAGTTAAAAGCAAAAAATTCTGTACAAATTTTGAATAGCTGATCTTTTGAAGTGGCTTCAAACTGCTGTTTTAGAGCTTCCCAAGCCTCACATGCAGTCTCTTTGTCCATTATTTTCTGATACACTGTATCAGTAACCGTACTTGCGATCATAGACTTGGCATAACTATTTGCCTTGCGGTAGAAATCACACTGTTGCTTATGATCCTTGATTGCATCTGCATTTTCTGAGTTGAGCAAAGGTTCTGGCTTGACTAGCTTGCCCTCAATCACTTCTAGAGCTCCTTCATGGTAATCTAGCAAGTCTCTAATTTTTCTTTTCCAAATTGGCCAGTCAGATTCTCCAGTTAATAATTTAACGTGTCTTGTTAAATCCATTCTTTCTGGAATCGTTTGCTTGAGGAGAAACGAGTTCTTAATTATAATCACAAATACTGTCGAACTAGACACAAGTTTGGCTAAGCAATAGCAGTCTATCGTTAGCGGTATAGCTAAGCCTAATAGCGGTAGCAATTGCTTCCAAATGTAGTGAATCTATTATTCTATTAAAAAACTCATCGATCTACTTACTAGCACAGGTTCCAGCGAGTTGATGGCCCATAACCTGTTTGAATAATTCTTTGAAAGATGTTATTTAGCAGAGATAATCTAACGTTACTTTATTGAAAAAAGAAAGAACCGTAACAAAAAAGAGATCATAATTAAAGCTAGCGAAAAACAGCACGAGCCACTTAAAAGATAGAACTAATACAAAAAAGTTACAGTTATAACAAAACACGTTAACACTTAGAATAACTAGTTACAACATCAATCCCCTTAGGGAAGGATCGAGGACAACACCATGTAATTTAAACCACGGTCAGAGGACAATCGAATCCTGCCAAAGATCGTCTTGTACAAATGGGGCTGGTGCACGTAAATCCATCGCGACCTCCGTGTTTTCCATCATGCTCTCAGATGTTCTAGCTTTGGCTTGGAAGTTTCGAGAGTGGGGTGCCAGCTCAGTTGTTGCCTCGTTATCTGACCATGGTTGAAATAAACGTGGTGGTGTCCTCGGTTCTTTCCACTTCGGAGTTGATCCCGGACCGGTCGCCAATCTCCCTCTGTGTTGCTCCAGAACGATGTAATAAAAAATACCAACACACTTGAGGATTTGTCCTGGACGGTCTCAAGGGCCGCGGTAACTCGGTTGGAAGAGTAACGGTGAAGCAAACGGATGGTTGTGAGTTCGAATCCATTTGTCGTGGCCTCAAATATCCTCACGTCGGCATGGGGTGCCAGTTGATGTGTTGTTGCCTCATTATCTGATTGTGGTTTAAAATTACATTGTCTTGGACCGGTCACCAATAGCCCGTTATGTTGGTCGCGGAACCATATATACCTGTCATTACGTTCAGGTGTTGCTTCGTCATCTGACCGTGGTGCAAAATTACGAGGTGTTGTCCTCGAATCTTTCCCTTAAGGGACTGATCCCGGACCGTCGTCAATAGCCCGTTGTATTGCTCTAGTACGACGTTAACTAAAATTACCATTACCATACCTGTCATTAAAATAATCATACGTTGCGATTGCTCCAATCAGATGATTGAAAGTTTATTCTTGGATATGTTAGAAATCTTGCACTCTGTTATAGAAGCGGCTCAATCCCATGATAGTACTTTACGCAAGTCTAACTTGATTGGCTAGTTTCACGGGCTTGACTTCACTTGGATATCTCGCCAATCTGATTGTTGCAGTAACCATTTGATTTTGAATATGCGCGTTGTTTCGTAGAAATACAATGCATACACTAGCTCCTCAGCGTACAGCGTAAGTGTCCGACAAGTTGACTCTGATTTGCTCCTCATATATATATGTTGTATGGTTGTTGTCAGTAGTATTTCTTGCCAACTTATATTAAGGGTACTTATACTTTAAAGAGCTTCTTTTCGTGAAGCAACGATGGCCTAATGGCTAAAGTCACCTACCTTCAGATCAGCGTCGGCAGCGGAGGATAACTTCCCGAGTTGGAACCCAGCTGGCGGAAAAATTTTTAGATCCTCCAAATTATTAAAAAAAAATTCCAATTTAATTCCTTTTCATTCTAATTTACTTTTCCTGATTTTTAATACCCTTTTCATATTTTTCCAAGCTTCCGTTGATTTTACATAAATAATCTAAGAACCACTCCTGAACTCACTGTTCCGTTTTGGATATCGGAATCAGAAGTAATCCAGAGTGTAGTAAACTGTTCCATAAAAACGTCTTATATCACAAGTACTCAAACAGTTTATTTACAATTCTCATACGTACACTCTGCTTTAAATCACAAAATAACACTCAGCAGCATTTATGGCGTAAAAATAATATACAATTTTCTCTAGCAAAATTCTAAAATCAACTCAAAAGCCATTTTCTGCGTATATCACAAAAACTAGACTGTTGCCATTCGCAACTTAACAAATATATCAAAACAAAGATAATAATCAGGGTAGAGTATAAATCCAACATTCTCCCACCTAAGTTAACTTTCATCTTAAAATTTAACTTATAACTAATTATAGTCACAATTACAATAACAAAATTATATAAACAGTTCACAAGTCCAGCTTACGAGGCATCTTAATGATACGGCCACCTCTAGTTTTTCTTGCCTCCTCAGAAGATTCAATATTGCAGTCAACTGATTGACTGACTTCTGGTTGCTCACTTGATTTTGTACCTGGTAACTTTTCTCCTACTAGAACTGACTTTGCTGCTGACACTTCTAAAGGATAGAGGCGTTGTATCGGTCGAAGCAA
The DNA here is from genome assembly GCA_947359465.1 of Metellina segmentata. Lineage (NCBI taxonomy): Eukaryota > Metazoa > Arthropoda > Arachnida > Araneae > Tetragnathidae > Metellina > Metellina segmentata. The sequence continues at coordinate 114,793,722 of OX375878.1, read as the reverse complement.
CTCACCCCTTGCAGTTGTTAGTCTTACAAGCCTTGTAACTCCATCTTTCCCTGGGATTACCTCCACTATTTTCCCAAGGGGCCAACTGATACGTTTCGTGTTGTCGCTTCCAATCAAGACGACGTCACCAACAGCTACTTCGGCAGCCCTTTTACGTTCTGGTCTCTGAAGCAGAGCTCCCAAGTATTCCGATCGAAATCTATTTCTTAAGGCTTTTTGCAAATTGTGTCGATACTTAACACGTTTGTTAATACTCTGATGATCAATTCTATCACAGTCAGGAACACCACTCTCTTTGATGTCTTGTAGGAACATCGAAGGAGTCAAAGGAACCAGCTCTGCGTCATTATCCGCGACGTATGTCAACGGTCGAGAATTGATTATGGATTCGCAATCACATAACACCGTCGTCATCTGTTCATAGGTTAAAGTAGATCGGCCCAGTACTCTTCTCAATAATCTTTTAAGAATACCGATCAGTCTCTCCCACCATCCACCCCACCAAGAGGCAGTCGGTGGGTTGAATTTCCACTTAATAGGATGAAGAGCAGTGTCACTCACAATAAGGTTCCAATCCACCGCACTTAGCAAATTTGAAGCACCCACAAAATTGGAGCCATTATCACAATAGATAGTGCTGCCTCGTCCTCTACGGGCTATAAACCTGCGCAAAGCCATTAAAAAGGATTGCGTAGATAAAGAATCCACTAATTCAATGTGTACTGCTCTATATACAGCGCATGTGAATAGACAAACCCAAGTTTTCTTATTATCTCTGAGAAACAGTGGTCCCGCCAGGTCAACACCGCAGATCTCAAACACAGCAGCCTCTCGTACACGGTCTTCTGGAAGAGATGCAGTGAGAGCATCAAGCTTCTTTGCAGAAAGTCTCTTACAAACAATACATTTGGATAAGATGGATCTCACTGTCTTTCTACCATGCACAATCCAGAATCGCTCTCTTAAAATGTTAAGCAGTATTTGAGTCCCAGCATGAGCATTTTTTACATGATAGTGCATCACTATACGATTTACAACTTCGTGTTTAGATGGTAAAATTGCAGGCATTCTAAAATCTTTACTATCTGGTCGATATAAAAGTTTTGTTTTCAATCGGATGATATCGTCTTTATCTTTGAAGGCTCCCACAGTTTTCAACTTATCATCTTGTTCATTAACGAAGCTTTCTTTCTGTATTATTCTGATAACTCCATACTCAGCTACAGAAATTTCTTCGGAATCAAGGCTACCATATTTTCTAGTATTTCTCGGAATACGACTGTTATTAATGAATCGAAGTAGCCAGGCAATAATTCTTATAGTTTTGCTATAGCTCGAAAACTTATAGATGAAGGAATTGTCGATATTTTGAAGGTTCACCATAGATGATACTATTTCCTTCCTCTTTTCTTTCAACACTTCTTCTTTATTTACGGAGAATTCAGATCTAGGCCATTCAGCAGATGGGTAATAGAGCCAAGTAGGTCCTTGCCACCACTCTGTCTCCAACAATTGTCGAACGGAACAACCTCTGGAGGGTAGATCTGCCGGATTCATCGATCCAGGTACATAATACCAATTTTCCGGTTTACTCACTAATCTAATTTCTCGTACTCTGTTATATACAAATGGTGTCCAGTTTTCGCTGCCTTTTATCCAATACAAGGCGTTACTGGAGTCAGTCCAAAAGAAGGTTGGAATATTTCCCAAGTTCAAATCTGCTATAACTCTTTGCCACAGTCGGGTACCAATAGTGCACGCTAACAACTCCAACCGAGGAATTGTAGTAGACTTCAGCGGAGCTACCTTGCACCGTGCTTGAACTAGTTCACATGAAGTTAAGTTTTTACTTTCATTCCTTAAAAATATACAGGTAGCATAAGCTATTTTGCTCGCGTCACAAAAAACGTGTAAACTTAAACTGCAGGTATCATCAGAGTCTTTTATTAAACATCTAGGGATAGCAATTTCCTTAAGTAGATTCAACTGTTTTCTCCACTTCTCGAATTTTTTAGATATTGCTGGTGGTAACTCCGAATCCCAAGTTGTTTTCATTTTCCACAGTTCTTGTAACATTAGTTTCGGGTACAAAGTCACTGGACAGGTAAACCCAATAGGGTCAAAAATTTTGTGAACTTCCGACAGTATTTTTCGTTTAGTAACAGGTCCATTATCTTCGCAAACTTCCTTTAAATTTACAGAAAGAGTATCTGAGTTTAAAACCCATTGCAGGCCTAATACCGGGATAATTTTATTTTTAACACAAGAAACCTCTTCTGTTGGGAACTGGGAACAATTGTGCTCCCACCCTCTAAGGTCAAACTTCCTTTCTGACATAATACCTGTAGCTACTTGAATGAACTCATGCAATTCTGTCTCAGTTTTTACACTAGTTAAACAATTGTCCACGTAAAAACTGTTTTTAAATTTCTGAACGATATCCACAGGATATTTTGAGTTCCCAAGTTGTGCTTCCTCCAAGATCGTTTCTAGATGATATTGAATCACAGAATTAAGTAAGAAAGGGCTACCAGAAATTCCAAAGACGACCCGACAGTGTCTAAAATATTTCAGTTCATTGTTTTCATTATACCAAAGAAATCTCAAATAGTCTTTGTCGTTTTCTTGTAGGCAAATTTGTAAAAATGCTTTACGGATGTCCGCCGTAACTCCAAACTTGTTCATCCGAAAACGTGTTAATATAGTGGGGATTAACTCAACAAGGTTTATTCCTTTCTCCAGGCAGTCATTCAAGCTTGGGGAAGCTCTCAGCTTCGCTGAAGCATCAAACACAGGTCTGATTCTGGTTGTGCTATTTTCTTTCACGACATGTCTGTGTGGTAAATAATGAGACGGCAATAGAATCTCATGCTTAGGAACTTCTTCGATTATTCCTTCTCTTGTCCATTCTTCAAATATTTGATTATAATCGTCATACAAATGTTCTTCTTTTAACTTTCGCACAGTACCTTCCAGTCTCTTTAAAGCCAAATTAAAATTATCAGGCAGGGGAAGGTGATCGTCAAGCCAAGGTAAATGTACCACAAAACGATTGTCTTTGTTGACCTGAACTGTGTTAAGAAAATGCTCTCTGGCTGATTCCTGAAGGTCTTCTTTAGTTTTCTTCTCAGATGGATCGGTAATGCCAAGTGTGTCAAGAGTCCACAATTCTGTTATTGTCTTAGTTGTAGAAAGCATAGAATTAGCTACAGAGATTTCATTTTCCTCTGAAGAAATCTGGTGCGTACGTCCCATAATAGTCCACCCTAAACGTGTTTCCATTGCTGTTAAACCACAAGGTAAGGATTTGTAACCCCCGGTAATGATTTTTCCAGCTACATCGGCTCCTATTAAAATTTCAATAGGACCTTTATAATCATCGTTCACATGAATACTACAGTCAGTAAGCTCTTTTAAATGAATCGCAGGCATTGTCGGTGGAACGCTTTCACAGATAACAGGTTGACTCAATACTTGGAAATGACAGTTATAAGACCCATCGCAACTTGTCAAATATAAAGTAAACACATCATGCTTACACACTCCTGTATTTTCTCCACCGAACAGAGAATGTTGAAGATATTCCCAGCTTTCCCTTTTATATTTCATCTCTTTCGCAGTATTTTTTAAAATGTAAGAGCGCTGCGAAGCAGAGTCTATGATGGCTCTTGCCTTCCGTTTTCTCCCATCACCTCTGATTAAAACCGTTAATGTTAGTAACATAACACTAGGGCTTTTGGAGACATTCGCAAGTGCTTGATCCTCATTAGGAACATTATCTAACTCTGCAGTTTCGTTTCCGGTAGGTGAGAATGCTTGTTGCTTTATGTTATGACAGAGTAAAATATGATGTCTTTTTCCACAACCCAAACAAGTTACCCTTGAGTAGCATTTACGAACTTGATGACCCGGTTTTAAGCACAGAAAACAGCACCTTGATTTCTCTACGAGATTCTCTCTATCTTTCATCGCCATTTTTCGTACCTTCAAACAGTCAGTGGAATTATGTAAACTGTGGCAAAATATGCACTGTCTCTGTTCCTTTGAAGAGGTTAAAAGATCAGCCGCACTAGCTATTTGACGAGTGTCCCCATATTTGTGCTTATTGATTCCAGCCCTCTTCTCCTTGAACAATTTAAAATTATGTTTGGTTTCAACTCCAAAATTTTGTGAGGCTAAAATTATACGCTCCTCTGCCTGTACTTCATCTTGAAGAAAATCAAGAATTGAATCGAGATCAGTCTTTGTTGTAATTTTTGTAGTATTTTGATCTTCCTCATCATGTGATCTACGACTTGTAGATCTATATCGTTCCCACGCTAGAAGCGTTTCCTCAGGTAAAGCAGACTCAACAAGTGGGAAAAGCATAGCCGCATATTTATCTCTAGTTACTCCTAATATCTCAAGCGCACGGAGCTTTGTTTCTAATAAATCATAAAGATTTCTCAAAGATTTTCTCATATTCTGCTTTTGAAGAACTAATGATAGAAGATCCCTAACATACACTTGTATAAGTAATTCTTCTCTACCAAAACGTAATTTTAATTGTTCGATAGCTTTATCGTAACTGTTTCCCCCGGGTGGAAAACTTTTAATTAAATCTTCGGCAACACTTCCCTTCTCCATACATTGGGATAGGTATGCAAACTTATCATGCGAATCTAAATTAAGGTCTTTATCGACTTTCTCAAATTGACCCCAAAATCTAAGCCAGTTCCTTAAATCTCCATTAAATGTAGGCAACTGTATTTTAGGGTAACGTAATAATGTTTTTTGCTGAGAAACGCTACAATTCGAAACAACGTCTTCTCTTTCAGAAAGCGAAAGTTGTTTCAACTTAAACTGCAAAAACCGCCAACGGTCTATATAACTTTCTGATTCATCGATCTCTTTCTCTATTACATCATCTTCAACGTCTTCAGAAAAAAGAAACTGCTTAACAATTTCTTCAGAATTTACCATTAGCGTAGCTTTTTCCTCAATAACTCTCAGTTTAATTACTTTATCGGAAATTTCTAAGTTTGCTTCTTCAGCATCAAACTCATTACATGCTTTACTAAACAGTCTCCTCTGCTGAGTTCTATTTTTCTTTGCTGCTTCCATAACAATTCCGAAAATAGTATAAACAATTCAGAAAGTAGGATAAACAAACAAAAACTCACTCATTAATCAGCAGTCGAATCCTGTCGCGGACGCCAGATGTTCCGTTTTGGATATCGGAATCAGAAGTAATCCAGAGTGTAGTAAACTGTTCCATAAAAACGTCTTATATCACAAGTACTCAAACAGTTTATTTACAATTCTCATACGTACACTCTGCTTTAAATCACAAAATAACACTCAGCAGCATTTATGGCGTAAAAATAATATACAATTTTCTCTAGCAAAATTCTAAAATCAACTCAAAAGCCATTTTCTGCGTATATCACAAAAACTAGACTGTTGCCATTCGCAACTTAACAAATATATCAAAACAAAGATAATAATCAGGGTAGAGTATAAATCCAACACTCACTACCAGACAAGAGTCTTACCGCAACTCTATCCCGTGGAACCATTTTTAAACTGCGCATGCGCGATTTGTTAAGTATATGCAAGGCGTGGCTTATCTGACATGAGTGAGTAGAGGTTCACCCTGGCTTCGAGAGTATAAAAACATCGGGGAAGGCGAAGGGGGGATTTCTGTGTTTTGTTTTGTTAGGATAGGACATCGGGCTAAAATTTATTTCCGATTTAGAAGAACGGAAAAATACCAGATCCTGGAAAAGAACGAGAAGCAGATACAGATAGATTTTTTGATGTGGTGAGAAGGAAACTATGACAGTTAGATACTTGTTAAAAAGATAATTTGAATTGAACCCCAGTAGGGACCTATCTTAATTAATTAGAAATGTTATTTGAATTAAATGTGTTGTCCGCACTAATGCAGTTATAAATTTTTTGAATAATGTGGAATCTCAGCTCTTATGGTAGAACGTTTTTTACAAATCATAATGGTAATTAGCACTATATGTACACGCATATCTAATCACACAGCCTAAGCGGAGAAAAAAATAATCTTTAAGGGTCATTCTTGCAAAATAGGCAAAATTCATGTCCCTTCAAAATTTATAGAATTCTATCACTCTGAAGATTTTGTCAACTTTCAAGAATAGTTTAGGATCACTTTTATAATCTACAGAATTAGAAAATTAATGACATATTTTTTTATTTTATACATTTTTAAAACTTTAAAATGTCAAATATCATTGTCCTGGCATGTCCCTGAGTGAAATTTTACAATTTGTTCATTCATTAGGGTTTTAATATTTATTTATATATTCTTGTAAATAATTTATTCTGCTTCTTTATACATTTTAAAGGTTATTAGTTACAATAATGGAAATAATATTGCAAAAATTTCCAAAAGTAACTGCAATAACTATTGTCCCAAGTAATATCATCATTTTCCTGGCATCTCAGATATCATTATTTGGGCAATTAATATATGACAGCACTGAGTTAGAAGAATACTTTTCAAGTAATCTGGGGTTGAGGTTATTTGAATAAATAACTCCCACTTTGAAAAGTTATCAACTTTTTTTTTGGTCAGCACATAAAAGTTCAGAGTTCAAGGTTTATGTATATTGAAGATCATTTTCCTGGCTTTGATAAAAATTAAATGTTTGTAGTACATTTTTAATTTTTTTTATTATCAAGTGTATAAAAGATATTTCTTAAATGTGTGTGAAATTCAAACTGAAATTTGTAAGGGTTCGTCCATTAAGCCCTGAACAAGCCTATTTCATCATTATCCTGGCCATCATTGTCCTGCCTTTAGCATACCAAGTCAATGATGTCAAGACAGGAAAATGATGTTTTATGTTCAGTATTTTATAAATATTTATTATTAACTGAAGACAAATATATTCTTTACTTTTAACTATTAACTTTTGATTATTTATTCTCCATTGGAATTTTTTTAATAGTAAAATAGCTTATAAAGGGCTTGAAATTTTGAAACTTATTTGTTTCTTTTATTTAAAAAATAATGTTTTTGTCATTGCACCTAAAAATGTCTAGATATTACTAAATATCCTTTTTCACATGCTCTTTTTTATAAGTTGTAAACAATATATGGACAGATATGAGTGGTAAAAAGAAACAAACATATGAGGAAAGGTTGTTAAAGAAAAGTTTAGCTGAGAAAAGTCGTCAGGAGCATATTAAAAAAAATTCCATAATGTTTGATACAAGAGAAATTTAAGAGGCATGTGAAATATATGTTAACCAAAAGAAGAAAGGAGTGGTAAAGCCTATAGCTAAAATGAGTTTGAGGCAGAAAAGGGGAATTATAAAAATAGGAAAGAAAATTCAAAACTCTATCGCTTGAACAAGAAATTGTCATCCGATAGAATTGGCTACCCAAACCAAGTGGAAGTGGTATAGATATTCAACTTTCAGGTTCTTCAAACCCAGACACAACAAGAGATGATAATATTAAGAAAAAAAGTTAGTGAAAAAAGTTAGAAGAGATAGAGCAGAGACCTACACTTGTATAAAGAAACTGGAAGAAAAATTTAAAAAATATACAAGGCAAATGGAAAAATACAAAAAGAAATACTACAAATCAAAAATAGCTGAGAATTGATTGCAGTAATTTAACACCACACAGCAAAACACGTAATCTGTTAACAAAACATAAAAGTTGCAGTAATAACTATGCACAATGTTCCTACTTTCTAATAATACTTAAATATTCGGGAATCCATAATTTCCTGAATTGTCATGTTCCTAGTAATTTTATTTATGTACTTAATCAGCTGAATTAAAAATACATGGTCATATGAAATGTTCAACAAAAAATTTATATATATTTTTCTATTTTCATCATTGTCCTGGCAGGTTCGTCATTGTCCTGCCTTCCAATATTTTGAAATATTTTTTTCCTTAACAAAATGTTAATAATTTAGATTGCTGATATTTTTAATTTACTTAATGAACATGGTAGAAAATTATTAGGCCAAAAAAATAAAGTTTTAAAAACCTTCGATTGAAAAAATTTTAAGAAGCCAATTTTTCCTATTTCACAAGAATGACCCTTAAAGGGTAGTTTTCAGAGGATTTCAGTTGCTCTAAACTGTGAAATTATTCACTTCTGAGTAAGTTACTATTTAATATGACCTCCAGTAATTTGGTATCTGCTGCATGTAATTGTTAAATTGTGGCTACCCAATAATTTTTCTATTTTATTTTAATGTGATAACATCATTGTTGTTAACAGTGTATTGATTGATAAACAGCATCACAGTTTGCATAGTGATAGCAGAATTGTTATACAACTGTACTTTTTTGATAATGCTAGAAATTGGGAAATTTTTTCACTGTCAAAGACTTAAGTGTAGTGTTGACTGACTTAACTGTAGGCATACAGTACAGCTTAAATTCCTGTTATTTAATCCTGGATGTACTTCCCTTTTGTATGAGTAAAACTTTCCTCGTGCGTAATGTCTTAGTTCACGATTTCTATCGATCAAAAACACAAGTTGGAATAAATGCATACTACATCATTAATATAACTTTGATTGAATTAAAGTACTCATCAATAGTGGTTATTTATGGTGGTGTAGTTTTGCATCATTCATTTCAACTACACAGATAGTGGTACAAATCAAAATACTTATTGTTTTATTTTTAATTAAAAAAAAAACATCTAAGGATCAAAATTAAAAAATTTATAAAGTGGGAATGTTGTTTTTTAGCCTAGATTATCCTTTTTCTACAAAAAAAAGTCCTCAAAATTAAATTGGATAATTGTTCCAGTAGCAGCTATTACTGACTAGCAATAGTTCTACCTTCCTGTGTTAGTCTAGCATCTAATAGTTTATAAAATTCAACAAAAATATTTATGATATTGCAAAATCTAGGTAAGTGGTAATTTTTTAGTTAACGTCGTACTAGAGCAACACAACGGGCTATTAGCAAAATCTAGGTGTGCACAAAGTATATATATACACTACATAGAGCATCATGTCTGAATTTAGTAATTTTATATAGGACAATGTACACATTGTCCTATATACAAGGTTTACAGCTGTACAAGGTTCACTGATGTACACTATAGTGAAGCATCAATATATTGTAGATCAATAAACCTTAATTCAGTTGATTTGTGAAATTTTTTTTAAAGATTAATAGGAAAAGGCTGCCATATGTAAAGCAAGAATGGTTTTCCTTTGCCAACATGTTATTGTTGTTGCTTTTGGAACCATAAACTTAACACCAGGATCCTTGCTATAGACATCAACAAAAGACATGGTTTGTTTACATTACTGCCAGTGTCCTAATTTAATTAATGACTTGTTCAAGACCATGTAACTCAACTGCCACAACTGGCAGGAGTTAGACTATACTCCAATTTTGAATTCATAAATCTGTGGATGAGTTTTCCAGTAAGGCTTGCAATAAGTACAAAATATGCTGTGGATCAAGAAATGCTGTAAAGTATTGGACATGGAATTTTATTTTATACTAGCAAAATACCCGACCTTACTCGGTTTGAATTGGTTTACTCTAAATTGAAGAGAAAATCAAAATATATAATGACTTACGTTTTTTGTAGAGTAAAAATTTATTTGAATAACTTTCGTCATCTTTATAATTTCTACCACTTACTTTGGACACAAATCCTTACACATGCATATCCATTCATGTAATACATTTCACATACATCGCACCCTTGCTGTATGACAAAGCTACAAAATGACGAAAGGTGACACTACAAAGGTTACTACTACAAACGAACGGACGAAAGGTTACTACTACAAAAGACGATTTTGAGGGAGATTTGGAATTCCCTTTCTTAAGTTCTTTTCATGTTCAACTCAATTTTAAAAAATTACGATTTACGGCGAGTGCTCTCGCACTCATAGTCAACAATACAATATTTTTTACATGTGGCACTCTTACATCCGGTATGTGACCTATTGAAATGTTGCAATCTTCTCCTGTCATTATGACAACTTATTTTTTAATGTTTGAAAAGTTCCAATTCTGATTTTTTAAACATTATTATTCTTTTAATAACGGCATATTCTTTCAATAACGGCATTATTATTTAAATAACGGCATTATTCTTTCAATGACGGCATTATTCTTTCAATAATGGCATAACTACACTTAAAATTTACTGAAAATTTATACTGACTTACCTAAAATTTTTAAGTCTGATACTTTGTGGTGCTGTTGCATGTGATGAGAAGGAAAACGCATTTATTAAAATAATAAATATTTTTTTAACAGAAAACAGTGAAATAGAACAAAATAAAAGATGTCGGAAAATTGTTCTAAAGATATTAATTTGTGGTTCATTTTTATCTCTTGGTCTCGCACAGTTGCCACAATTTACAACTAAAAGTGCACAAAATTTAGAAATGTGAAATTAATTCAGAGCGAAAGAAACAGAAAATATCACTGCTCACGCGATCTTGTTCATTCTCGTTTCGTTGAAAAATATCGTCGGTCTCAAATATTCCGAAATCGTTTTCATTGCGCAAAGAACAAAAATAAGACTCAAAATAAATGAAGTATCAGAGCTGAAATTCCATTAAAAAATATAATTTTTTGAAGAATAATTACTTTTTCAGCAGTACTGGTAAAGCAATCGAAGTAATCGTAATATTCAATAGACATTCCAAATTTTTCCAAAACCTCCAAATTATGGTTGATTTAAGTATACTTACTCAGGTGTTTTAGCATGAAACTCATCTAAATATAACGATAAAAAGATGTTTAATATTGCATTCACTAAACTAATAGATAATGTATTAAATAAAATACAATGCAATCAAATATCTGGAATGCAATTCATGTGATGCTTACACAAACACACAAACACAAAATCGAGCATAGAACAGAAAGACGGACAGACAGACTTTCGCAACCAATTCCACTCACTAAATGAAGATAAGTACTCACTGTATGCAAATTTCCATGAAAATATCTTAAACCGTGTGGACGTGTATAGGGCACAACATACAGACAGACAGACAGACAGACAGACACCAAACGAGAAAAGGGCGGATTCGGCATCAGAAGGGTCCAAAACGGATAGAAAACTTGAAATGGGTCGAAAATATTGAATGTACAAACAAACACTCCATTCTTATTTATATAGATTTCTGCTTATTTCAAAAGTTGTTGCTTGTTTTTAAAATTAAGAAACTAGTAGTCTGGCTATGGAAAGTTGTCATTTCAGTTGATTTTGTAAGAATGAGTGGAGATGCTTAAGAGAGGGCTGGTTAGAGATATGCTGTAAAGTATTGGACATGCCATTTTTATTTTATATTTCTGCTTATTTCAGAAGTTACCCAAATGCTTGTTTTTAAAATTCAGAATCTAGTAGTCTGGCTATGGAAAGTTGTCATTTGAGTTGATTTTGTAAGAATGAGTGGAGATGCTTAAGGGCTGGTTAGAGATATTATAATGCCAGACCATAATTGGTGGTACTGATTTCGAATTTTTTTTGTCGAAAGTGATTGCAATAAGCATGAGCTGGCGAAACAAATAACTAAGGCAATGGCCACATTATTTTGTATGTGGCTGCACTTTTCTTGTTCAGCTTGTTTCTGAAAATAGACCTGGTCTGTTATAAGCAATTCAATATTTCATTTGTATTAATCATGCAAGTTTAGCATCAGGGCAGAAACATGCACACATACTTTTGGGTGACATTTATTAAATTTGGTACTTATAACTGATAAGTAGATAACAATACATTTATAAATTAAATTATGTGTATGTAGTTGATCAGTTGGAATGGTTAGATTAGGTATTGATTTTTGGATTTGTTACATGTGTTTTGGGCCACAAAGTTACTTAAATATGTTTACAAAATTTGTGCCACATTTGCTGGGGTCAATGTCGCAGAAGGTTGCTTAAGTAAATTCTGTCATTTAATGGATTCATTATATTAGTTGAAGAATACTATACACATACCTAAACTACTTCAAAGATCCAAGTAGTTAAATTGCAGATGACCGACAAGAGTTGACTGCATTTTTGTTCAAAAAGAGTAAAGCATCTGTTTCAGGAAGTGGTTTCAATTGTCAGTAATGTGATGTAGATGACATTTCTTCTATTATCCTATTTATTTTAACATTTCACGAAGTTATTTTATACCCAATAATTTAAAAACTGCAATGGCATAAAATATTTGTATTTATCAGTTGGTCACATTACCAATTAGCTGGCATAAAGCACATCTTCAATTGAATATCTGGTGATGTAATGGAATCAATGATTTCATAGAGGTATAATCAATGAGCATGAACAAAACATGCAACTAATTTGGATTTTTGGTCATTCCATAACAAATCAATTTGTGACATATTTTGTATCGTTTATTGTTGCCATTTTAAGATTTCTAAATATAATGTTCGTTTTTTACTTCAATTAAGTGTTTATTTCTTTTTTATCAGCCCATAGTGTAAGTGTACTGTGATGTAATTTCTGCTTTGTTGATCTAAATGCATTAATTTTCAATTCTTTCAGCTAAAATGGATGCTACAATGTGTTGTTTAACATTATTTCTGGAATGCTAGGTAGCTTTAGAATTGAAACTGTATAAAAAAAAAATTATTTGTAATATGAATGAACTTTCTTTGAGTTCAGTTGAAAATAAAAGTTTTTTTTGCACCACTTGGTTATATTTTTACAGAATATCTTGTATTCACCAGGATTTTTTTTTAAATCCAAGAAACTCATTACATTATCTGCTATAATTCAATTTTGTCCATATAATTTTTAAATAAGTTTTCTTAAACCATGAAATATAAAGTAAATATTGACTATCTACTATTTTTAGTTTTGTTTACTTGAAACATGTAACCTATTATAAATCTCATCTGCTTTTCCCTAAAGCACGAAACAAACTGTAACTTTAACATTTTAGCTTGTTTTTTTTATTTATAAAGAAACAAGTATCTCTGTCATACTGTTTTGTAAGTAATATTTTAAGAGTGTTTTTTTATCGTTTCTTGTTTACAAAAAAAGCCAAAGTTTTGTATAATATTTAGCTGTTTTTTATTTGTATACTAAAATTAAAATGGTTAGTTCAAATAACATTTATTAAATGAAAATTGTAACTTGTAGAAGTTAATTTCATAACATTTTTGTTATAAGCAAATTGCAGCATGTTTATACATGTAAACAATTGCCATTCACAATTTAATGTCAATTTTTTTACATTTGAATGCATTTCTTGCCAAGTAGAATTAGCAAGTTTTCTCACATGTTGGCTTTATGCCTCCCATCCTAAGTGCAATACAATAAAATATTGCTGTTACATTTGCACTTAAAAGTATACAAACCTTAGTGTTTTTAGTGAGTAGCTAGAAATAAGTCCCACATAAACTGTCACTAAATAAATAAAATTAGCATTTCAGGATCGTAATTCAATTTCGGAGCCATTATTATAGATGCTTTGAGGTGAAGCTCAGCTACAGCACTTAAACATTCTCGAGAATATTAGTTTTAAGCTTATTTTATTTCAACAAAATACATGTAATAAAAATGTATTAAAATAAATTGCATTCAAAATGGAAAAAACTCTTCATGAACAAAATATGTTTTACAAGATGTTGTTCATTTTCTGACAATAAATGGTGCATATGTTCGTATACATCTAGAATATCACTCAAAGATTTATTTTAGACAGGATGAAACAACTTCTATTTCGCATGGATTAGCAATGTTTGTTCTTAAATCGCAAGTCAAAGAGCATGCAACACATTCTGGTCTCAGTATTTTAGTTTCAACACAGGATCATGTAAACCTCTTTATTTATACAATCTGACATTTCTCTTCGAGGTCTAAAATAAAAATTAATGGGCTGAAACAATGATAAAGATGTGCACCAAATCCAATAAAAATGATTCATAGATACCTAGAGATACACATTATAAAACCTAAGCATGCGTTTCCAAATGCACATTAGCTGTTATGCAATCTATTCATGCATATACCACAAATAAAAATAAAATAGGCAAACTAGAAATTGGCTCGGCCCGCTCGTGTTAAATCAAATTAGAGTAAAGAAGTTTTGTGCAAAAACAGAACTAGCCATACTTGTAGTAGTCTAAATGTTAATATGATTGTTTCTGCAGAAGCTAGAGGGAAATATCTGAATGTTACTCTCTTTTGACAATGAAACAAAGCATATTTTGTAACCTCAACACTTAATGCCATTTTTTTAATTCGGAAAATGGTCATTTGAGTTAGAACTATCTCTAGTCTGTTTTAACTTATGACAAATATTATGGTTCACACAAGCGTCACAATTGTATTCTGTAACTTATAACATGTCCTAAAATGAACAATTCCATTTCCACATCACCCATGGGGTAGGAATCATGATGCACTTTTTTTATAGAGGTATCGCCAACAGCTCTAATCCTCTTAAGCAGCAGTTCTCATCTTTATTTACTTTGTAAACTGGTTTGATTTGTCAAGGGATAACTAGATATTGCATGAATGAAAAAGTCGATTCTGAAAACCCGCCAAATAAGTTCACTGAGGATCCCAATAACAAGTTTCAGGAAATGTACGACAATCTGATTTTAAGGATTCCAATAAACTTCTAAAACCCGTATATACAATAAAATTGCCAAAAGTAGACTTAAAATATATTTCAATGCCCTGTAATACAGTGAAAACTGAAACTATAGATAGATGGAAGCGAATAAATAACTAAACGAAATAGGATCACAAAGGCACAGCTAGCATTATTTGTCCGAGTCATCAATGTGATATCATGATCAAAATGATAATGATGGGTTGTTATGGTACAAGAGCCACAAATGGCCAAGCTAGACTAGACAAAATTAAGACTGACAATAAACTAATTAAAAAGTTGTTTAGAAATGACGAGTTGGACTACTCAATATGCAGTAATTAAGTCGAAGCGACAACAAAAGACACATAGAAGCTAAAGATGGTTCTTGACAAACAACGTATAAATTTTAGACTGGTGAGGTCCTGAAGGCACTGGAACAGATTTTAAATGGGGGGTGATGCACTGTATCGAGCTTTCGCAAGTCTGGTAGATGGAACCATAGGTAGTATACACAGAGTGAAGTCTGAAACGAATTATAGATCTTGACCATGGAGAATCTGCTCCCCGAGATGTTTTTGAGGATACTTTTAGAGTATTTACACAATACATCCGTAGCTGAACAACATGCAAGAGGAAGCAAATTTCTGGTCAAAAATGATACCTAGAAATCTTACTCTGCCCTACCTTGTAATACCACTCAGAAAGATCTCTGGATCAAGATGCAGGTTCCAACATCTGCAGAAATTAACACAGGATGTCTTTTGAGATATACGACACGTCACTTCCTTGGCACATACTTACCAACTTTTACGGATTATAGTGGATGTGTCCAGTTTGGTATTAAAACACTACTGCTTTGCTAAGTTTCTGCAGTTGATAAAAATGTGAATTTTTACATATGCATTTTTAAACACAAATAATACTAGTTATTGTGACATACGGATATTTCTAATACACATTAATTCATGTATTAATGTTGTGTTTATGGCAAGGGGCATTCGGGAGTGCAAAAGTTTCACTGATGCAATTTTTAAATTTGGCAAGTATACAATGAGAGGTCTCTTGAGATTTGATGAATTCCCACAAACCAGGGAAATATTTTGAAAACAATATACACAAGATAGGCCACTTGCAACTATTTCAAAAGTTTTACAGAATTATACTAAATATTAGGGATGGTATGTAGCATCCGATACGTTACAACTTTCGAGCGATGTATTGCCAATTGTGGTAACCTTCCCGTTTTCGCGTTTTTCTTAGTTTTAAGGCAACCCTAGATATTTTCTCCTGACGATAATAAACGGGTCTCATGATTGGTTAAGGAAGAAAATACGCTTTTCCACTTTTATTTTTAATGTAGAACGGAATTAAAATTTAGACAGTCTTTGAAATTGTTGGGTGCATATGAATTTTGCTCTTGATTTATAAAATCGACTTGTTTTATTAATTTTCAAAATTTTTAGGATAAGTTTGGAAAGCAGATTGTAAGTTACAATTTTTTAAATTTGTCACTTTATTTAAATTTCAATTAAAATTTCGAAAAAAAATTTGGATTAAATTTGATTTTTGAAGTTGCAGATTGGAATTTAGAATTTTTTTCCCCTTTTGGTTGCTCATTTCCCCTTAGTTGATTTGATATAGCAGTGGATAGTGTTATTGAACGTTAGAAAATGTTTTTTTTTTTTTTTTTGCAAACATGTAGTAGCTTGATTGGGAAGAAGGTGAAATGTCTTTCATGTGAGAATGATATGATTTTAACATTGAGAAAGGATGCTGGTGATAGGTAGGAATGGAAATGTAGAAAGATAGGACAAAAATTTGGCAAAAGAAAGTATAACAGGAGTAAGAAATTGGAGGGTAAATGGGTGTTTGGAGGACTTGAACGAGGGACGGATAAATGTTTTATGGTTGAGGTGAAAAATAGGAACCAGAAAGTTTTGGCTGAGGTAATTCAGAGCTGAATTTTGCAAGGAACTACAAAAATTTCTGACTATTGGAAGTCATATGCTGGTATCAATACCCGAAGGACAAAGAGTTCAAGGGTTATCGATTCGAGCATATGACTGTTAACCATTGTCAGAATTTCAAGGACCCGGCTATGAGGGTAAGTTTGATTTTTGTTTAGCTTTTGGTTATATTACAAACACTGGACTATGCTTGGGTGGGCACCCAATACGGTGACTTATACGCATGGAAGCCAACGGTGAAAGGTCCTCGCCGGCCCCGGAGGGGCGGCGAGGTAGCCGGCAGGCGGGGATCGCGCGTTATACGCTGTGACTTATCTACAAACAAATTTCTCCCGGTATACTGGTTTAAACGCATTGAAACCTTAAGCGCAATACGCTTTGACTTCTCTAAAAAACAATTTCCTCTTGTAAAGTCGTTACAATAAAAATATTTGTCTTGCTTTTCCATATATGGCTCTATAACCTGGAATATCCCCATTGAGTTGCTCACATAATGCTTATTGCTAGAAAAATTGTGAAAAAATATTTTTTCACACTTTAGGATAGCAGAAGAATTTTTAGATTTTTGGTTTCTCATCAAAAACCTTTGTGTGGATTATGATCACAGAAAAGAACTACCTTATTAAAAAAAGATTTCTTGTTTTGAATTTTCTATGCATTGCAAAGTTTCTAATTCAAAATTGATGAAAATCCGGACGTTTTAAAAAAAATCACGTTTTTTTTTTTTTTTTAATTATTATTATTTTTTTTTAATTAAAATTTTTTTTTTTTAAATTTAATATTTTTTTTTTTAAGTGACAAAACTAGGATGAAATTGACGCAAAATTGCGTACATGTTCGGAGAAAACCAGACTGAAATATTAGAAAATTTTCAAGTGAAATTTATATTGCTTTTTTCTTTATTTTTAAACAAATTATTATTATTATTTATGCACTGTATGCAAAGGTTCACGTTGTATATGGCGGCCATCTTGGAATTGCTTACATCGGCCGCCATCTTGATTTGGCGTAAACAATCGCTTTGGCGGCCTAACGTTGCGGATGCTACCACTCCACCAATATTAGAATCCATTTAATTTTAGAAGAGTTAATTTTTAAAATAAATGATAATAAACAAGAAATTAGAGAAACACAAAAGTTCATAATGACAACAACTGAAACGCAAGAAAATACGCACCATACAAATGATAAAGCACTTGAATAAGTTTAAAAAAATTTCCTAGATTTTAGAATCATTTAAATTTTTGAAATACTTTTTAACATGAAATAAACAAGAAATGAAAGAAACAACCGTTATAATAATCAAAAAGAAACTTTGTAAGGGAAGACTAATTCTATCACTTATAAGAATAGTAGAAGTAATTCGTTACATTACAAGCAAACTGCAACACTGCTCTTGTAGAAAACTTTCACTGATACGCAATTATAAGAAACAAATCCGCTCGCTGTTCTTCAGTTCACAATATTTATTTCAGTTCTAGCTGATCTAACCTTGAAAAGTTCTCGGAAAAGAAAATACTACTGAACAACAACAGAACTAAACCTAAAAAAGTAAACACCGCTGGGAATTTTTTTTTCCCGCTCATGCTTTTATACTTCACATACTCTCGAAATCAGAGTAATTAAAATCTAGTTCTAGTCCCTCCCGTCAGATAAGCCACACCTTCCATATACTTAAACAGTTTGCGCATGCGTAGTTTAAAAATGGTTCCACGGGATAGAGTTGCGGTAAGACTCTTGTCACTACCAGCTGATATGTTTCCGCCCCTCTGCCGTCCCCTTTGCTTTAGGATGATGTTGTCGTATCCACCGCTGACTTAGGACCATTCTGATGTAACAAAAAGCATACATAAAACACTAACTTATATAATTATTAACTTTTTTATAAAAGGATACAATTTTCGGCTCCCACATCTACCCACCCATAGCCATGGATCTGAAAAGAAAGCAGAAAAGAAGAGATAAATCGCCAACAACTATAAACCTTGATGACATACGTATCTAGGTCATGTGATCCGATTAGCCAATCAAGTTTGACTTGCGTAAAGTACTATCATGGGATTGAGGCGCCTGTTTCTGTTATTGGCATAAATGCAGCCAATAAAGCTACGTTATGAAAAAATGGAAACAAACATATTTACATGATTGCCTAATGTCTGCATAATCTGAGTAATTCAATAATTTTCATATTCTCATATTGCACGAAGCCGCCATCCCGTTTGTGAAATAGTTACCTATGGGGGCTCACTTGGCCGTAAAATCTGATAAAAGTGACGAAGATAATATCAATACTTATGAAATGGGAGATGCTGACTTTAGTGTATTGGACGATTTGTTGGTAGATATTTTAGTCAATATCCCATCGGTGGATTTACTTAAGAATTGCCGTGCCGTTTGTAAAGCGTGGAAAGAATTAATTGACGGCCACAGTATTTGGAAATTAAAATGTAAAAGAGAGAAGCGATTCATTCCATCTATCAAATTCAGGGAGGAATTGCCGGATCATTACTATCGAAAGATTTATTTTTACTACCCTTACAATAGAAATTTAATTATAAATCCATGTGGAGAAGGTATGTTTCACTATTTTAGAATTCTTATTTTAATAAACGTTCCCATGTCTTTCTTTCAGTATTTGTTTTCTTTGAGAAAAACACATTCAGAAAAGGAACTTATCCTTTCTTATAATATATAAGGAATTAGGATTTTAACTAAACATCAGAGTTGATAGCCAAGTGAAAACAATTTCCAAATTCAATAGAATATGTGTGTCACACAACATTATACTTTGATTTTGTTTTTTCAATTTTGACATTTCTAGTCCGGTGATGATGAACCTATGACATGCGTGTTAAAGGTGAAATGCCAAGACGTTTTAAGTGACATGTATTGTTTACTAAACCTAAAATTTTAAATGAGTTTTAGAGAATAAAACTTTTAAGTTGGTACTTTACTTGAGTAAAAAAGTATTTCGAGATGGCTAGCACAACCGTACTAAATGAAATGGAGCCCATGCGTATAAAGTACCAGAATATTGTAAATTCGTTAATTGACCTATTTGGCAAAAGATTTAATCAGTTTAGAATCTTTGAACAGACATTAAAATAAATAAGTATCCATTCGGAGTGGCCTACAGTTCTTGGAAATTAAATAGATTCCAATGGATGCAACTTGATGACATGGAATTGCAACTTGATTTGGAGATCCAACTTGCAGAATTTCAAGACACCATCTGGTCTCAAGTGTTTGTCGACTTGAGGGCCAAACTTGATAATCTGGAAATAAATCGTTTAGAGAATGAAGAGTAGTGCCACTGAAATAAGAAATTTGGAATACTTAGAACCGATTGCCTGATACTTTTAGCACCTTGAAAAATCTAGCTATGGCTATACCTTATTAATTTTCTCTCTACGTACTTTGTTTAGACCTTATTCTCACAGTGTTAAAATAATAATAAAACCAATAAAAGAAACAAACTGACAGGTGAAGTTAGTAGCATTTGTTTGGTCTTGAAGTGCACGAAATACCAACCTTCAATTGAAAATTTAGCAAATGCAATTCATCAACAAAAAAGTCACTAATGTAAAGAATTATTTGGTTTTGCTTTTCACTAAATACATATATTAAAAATATAACTTTTTTTCTAGGGCTACAATTATCAAAAAATTCTGGATATTTCTAGATGTGCCACCTCACACAAGTTAAGCCAGGTTTTTCTGGTTTTTGACACACTGAGCACAAAAGGTTCTTCATCACTGTACTAGTCTTTACAAACATCCCACTGCCACTATAAAAGTTACTATTCAAATGGTAGTGTAGAGGTGGGCAACAATGTCTTGTTGAGTAGCTTAATGACAAGCTGGCATAACTTAGTGTTTTGTTGGTACTCTTCTGTTATAGCCACACCACTGATTTGCTTCATTCCGACCCAACTAACAATAAAAATAGAAAAAAGGTAGTTTTATTGCCTCTTAAATTTTTATTACCTACACAAAACAAATTTAAAACATTGCTGCAGTGAATAATTAAATTACATAAGACTAAACAGCAAGCATGAAATTAAAAATTCTATTTAGCATAGCAGAGAACAATTCCTCTTTAGAATGTAACCAAAGCCACATAAATTCAATTATATAAGTGTAAATGTTAGCAAATAGTGACTCTTTGGAGTTTATTCCTGCCATTTTGCACTACCAAATGCTCAAGAGTTTGGGTATGACACCCATTGTCCAGATCAATGACATTATTAGAGTGATTTACCATGAAAAATATTCATATCTGGCAGCTTCCAAATCAGCAGTTATATCCACTCCAAACAGTCAGAAAGTGTAGTCGTTCCACCTACGATGTAATAAAATAAAAAACTAAAATAGTACCAAAATACTGGTATGGAAAAAAATAGTGCCAAGAAATAAGCAAAAATGCACAAAGTTTATTGGTATGGTTATAATGGAAAAGTACCATTTTTGTTTCCAGCAGATGGGATTACATTTCTGTCAGGATCAGCAGGCTCCTCAAACACATCTAGATTGGAATCATTCAGTGACTTGACAGTAGTTTAAGTTGATGGAGGAAACTCAAATTGGTTTTCGTATCTGCTAGGGCTCTTCTACTGTCAGAGGAGTAACATTGTTGAACTTGATCGAAATGATGTAACTTCAGTCCATTAGGAGTACATGTACTGTACATCCAACTGGTTCTACTGTATCTTGAATCCATTTGGATACGATTCAAACTATTTTCACCCAGACTTGATCTTGTGTTTTTTTATGCTAAAATTCCTCCCAGAATTTTACATTTTATAGACTGAATGAACAATCTAGTTACACTTGCATTTATTTATTTGTGGATGTTTGCGATTCAAAGATATGGAATAGGTCGATAATGGACTAGTTTTATTTAGTTTAATTAATTGATGTATATGTTTATTTACAAATTGAATGATTATTTTTCCAATATTATAAAGAGCCACACCATAGTTACTTAATATTAAATATTCAAATTAAATTAAATTATTATGGTTACATATTCTTTACAAGTCTTGAGTGCTAGGTGAAGTACACATATTAGAAAATATAATTTAAAAAAAAGAAACTACAAAATAATTATTTCAAAATTTTAATAAAAATAAATATGTATTAATAAAAATATGACATTTAATGCAGACCTTTGGTCAAATCTTTGCAATTTGGTGTAAAATTTGTTAAAGCCATCCGCCAGGCATTTTATGCATATATATGAGAACCTAGACAACCAAATGCTATAGTGGTTAAGGTGTTAGCCTCTAGAACGGAAGGTTCCTGGTTCAAATCCGGGTCAGTGCATGGATGTTTGTAAGCATGTGGTGTAGAGGCGGCTGGTGCACCTTAAATCTGTCGTGGCTTAAAGTCATCACGCTGGGTTGGTGTGGAAGTTTGGAGAGTGGGCTGCCAGATCAGATGTTGCTTCGTCATCTGACCGTGGTTCAAAATTATGTGGCAAAACACCGAATGGCTTAGGCTAGGGACGGTGGTAAGTTCTTGTTGTTTCTTATGCCTACACTGGCAGACCAAAGGAGTGCCAGGCCCGTCGAAGATGGCAAGAGGCGAGGGTGGGTGGGTGCAGCTTCCATGCAAGTGAGCCTCATTGGGAAGAAGTCCGACTTAGCTCGAATTTTTAGCCAACAAATGGCAGCACATCGACACGTCTCATTTTTATGGAGGGGTCACATTTTCACGACATTTAATCATACTCAGGCACACGGTTGTAATTTTAATCCAAACCAGAGACCAACTAATCCGTGGTTTGGCACCCCCAGAGGTATTGATTTATTATGGTATCATGGAGAACTTTGTGACCACGACGACAGATTTTTCGTGCACCAGTCACCTTTAGCATACACGGGAGTTTTCGGTCAGCTGGGCTCGAACTCATGATCAGTCAGTCACGAGCCCGATGCCTTACCGACCAGGCCACTTGGCCCTACGGTGGTAAATAGTTGAACATATGAAAACCTGGTCATATTTGAAATGGGCTAAACTGCATTTTTTTTACATAAAAGGGACTTAAATGTATCTTTATGAGCTCTAAGACAGGCCTCAAAATAGATTTTTTAATACAGGTGCACCTACGTTTTTAAATTAGGTGCACAGATTATATTTTAGGTGCACATTTAAAAAAAAACTTATTCTGAGAGCATTTATGTTATGTAAACTACTTTATTAGTTGGGTATGTTTGGATATGTTACATGTAGATAGTAAATAAAAATATTTAAATATTTTTTTTATTTGCGAAATTATTACTTACAAATATTCAGTCATCATCAGACATTGGTGGGCAACCAGAAATGTCTACGTTTTTGGCAGATCTTTACCCCATAAGGTTTAGTGTCCTTCATTGCAACATGGCATTATTGGATTAAAGTTTTCGCATAGTGTGTATTTAGGAATTTTAATTATGTTCCTTAAGAGTGAGAGAGGTTGATACTAATATTTTGTTCAGACATCAAAATAACATAAAATAAGTTTCCCCCGCTTTTTTCAACGATAGGTGAACTGCGTGCACCTAGAGAGAAAAAATAAGGTGCACAATTTTGTTTTCAGGTGCACCTGTGCACCCGGGTATTTCAAGCCCTGCTCTAAGATACCTTGCAGGTTGTAGATTTAAAAAAATCTTATTCTTTTCTAGATGGTCTGGAGGGTTGGGAAGTGACTGCTAATGGTGGTGATGGGTTCGCCATAGAGAATCCTCCAGCTGGCGCTGACCCTGTACCGTCAGAAGTTGGTAGTGTATCAACTTTTGTAAATATGTTTATTGCACTTGATTTTATGCATCTGTGTTTTAACTTACTGCTGGTGAATGAAATTGTTTTTTCACTCTGCAAAAAGTCAAAGATTGTATATTCATGTTCTTAATGTATTTGACATTGATCAAAAAGTGGACATTTCTGTTTAATTTAATTTCTTGCAATTTAACCTTTTGACTACAGCTATAGATATAACAAGCGCGATATATTCTATTTTGGTGTGATTCTTATTCTTCAAGGTACAACTCTGCAACTATAAAAGGAGCTAAATTCAGAATGTGTGTTGCGCGAATTTGATCTGAGTAAAGAAGGGGACGTTGCAGCTCCTGAGTATTTAGAATAACAGGCTCATGTTATGGAAGTTTCCTGTCTCCCAAGTGGCTTTGATGCGCCAGCAAACAAAACTGAACTCAGTTAGCTTTTAGAGTGTCCAATTGAGACTTCAGTTTTGCAGTCCTATTATTTGTCAATGAAACATCTTGGAATTAATATGTTATTTTATCTTGTACTAAAAGTGAAATTGCTTTGAAATCAACTCCTTACCATCTTAGTTGAATTAAAAAAAATGGAATAGTGGAATTAATGTGTGGTGGCGATTACAGGTGTTGTTGGGAAAGGTTTGGGTTTGTTGGTCATTGGGTTTTGGGGGGTTCCAAGGCTTGCTTCTGAAAATCTTCCTTCCCAACACACTAATAAAATTTTTGTGTAAAAGAAATCGAATTTTTTTTTGTAAAAATGTTTGAAAATAGAAGAAAAATTTCAAATATGCAAAAAAATCCAAATATACAAAATAGTTCCAAATATGCAAAATAAATTCGAATTTTTTTGGTTGCAAATTGCAAAAAAAAAAAATCACTCAATACGGATTTTTACCAACATTAACATTAGGGGTTAAAAAAAGGATATGGAACATCCAAGCTCTAGTTAGGAGGTTTATAGCTCCCCATCTGGTGCTGCACTCATAGCCCACTCCTTACAAAGCTTTGTAAAAAATCAGAGTGAATTTTTGAATTATTGTTTGTGTGTATATGCTAGTATCAGGTTACATATTTGCATTAACTCTTTTATTTGGTGATTTTTGCTTTCATTTATATGTTATTTCAAGTTTTTATTTCTTGTTTTACTCAGGCTCCCAGTCATGTTTTGCAACTACTTTCTTGCCGTGTGATAAGCATCAAGTCATTGATTTGTATAGGGAAGGTATACCAAGAGCTGTACTGGAACTGAAGACAACCAAACTTCAAATCAGTGAATGGTATGGTTATTATTTATAAGGAATTAGAATCACGCACAATTATTAGAATCAGTAAGAAACTTACAGCATTGAATTCCAAGCTCACAGCTGACCCCTCCATTCACCCTGTCAGTTGTGTTATTTCTAATTGCCCACTATGAGAGATATCAATTTTTATTTGCAATATTAATACATCCTTGTTTGTTTCCCAAAAATAATTCCCAATTTAATCTTTTTAAGAAATTAGCAGAATTACCTAGTTGTTTGGAAATAAGAAGTTACACACAGTACTTGAAGGTTTTGCTGGTATATTTTATTTACTTTTATGAAAGTGGATTCTACAAACCATTGCCGGTTCAACCAAAGACTGAAGGAAAGTCTATATCTTCTATCCTATAAAATTCTATCTAATAGTCTAGAAAGAATAGAAAGTCTATCTAATAATATTTTACATAAAATAAAAATAATTCAATAAAATTAAAATTTTAAATAATATGTCTGGATTATCGAAAATACTGAAACTCATAAGTAGAAACAGAAACAAAATTTCAATCATTGTAAAAATGGAAAATTCTGAAAAAAGAAAGATATTAGCAAGTATGTCAGATCTCAACTTTCTCAGTATATTCTTAAATAGAGCAATTCGTTAAAAGACGTTTGAAAACTATTGATAAAGATAATAATGATTTATTTACAAAAAGAACAAAAGTTTATAATACTTGGAAATACTCAAATATTACCACAATATTTCACTCAAATGCCAAAACAGAAATCTAAATCAAATCAAAGATTAATTCTGAACAGCAAAATTCTGATCAAGGATTTTTTCGCTGGGCTTTTCGTATTAAATTACAAATTGCAAGTTATGTAAAATTAAATTTTTAAAACATCCTTTTTTCATCAAACAAATATTCATAAATTATTGATAGTACAGGAAGAGAGCAATGAGTTCATACAATAATATTGGAATTTAATTTGTTTCAGAATTTTTTTTTATAGCAAAACTGTTTTAACTTAATTTATATACTTAATTAACACAAAACTTAATTTATATATCTGCTATTTAATATTGCAAACTCAAAATTCGTGCAAAGGGGGTTCGAAATTTGGAATGGCAGAGGTCCGGAGGATTTTGGACATTGTACTGTATATCCTATGTTACCCGTAGGGTTAAAAAAAATTTACCAAATTTGACGTGGATTTTTCAAACGGTGTAGATTTGTTTAAAGAACAGACAGATGCCAACTCTGCTTTGTATATGGTTGAATGTATTTGATTGGTTTTCAATTTGTAATTGTTTTAAATTACTTTGCATGAATTTTTTTGGTATGATCCTAGCATTTCTATTACTTATTTACGATATGCTACTTTGTGCAGCTGAAGGTAAAACTCTTAGCTGGAGGAACTATAAAAACCTAACTTTGATATGAACCTTAACACTGGCTTCACTTAAATACTGCCCTCAGGACCACGTCTTCTTTTGGTGTGCACGAGCTCCACGAACCCGAAGTATTCTTGTGATCTTTTCTCTTCTATTACTCATAGCTGCCAATCCTTCCGGATTACCCGGAAACTTTCCGATTTTTCATAATTTTTCCGGTTTTCCGGCCGGAAACAAGTTTTTTCCGCTTTTTGAATTTTTTAAAGATTATCGCTAGATAATAGATTACCGAGCATTCCCAACTTGCGTGTTACCCAAGTAAAGTGTAAATAAATATTATAGCCAAGAATTGAAAGGTGGAGTGGTAGCAAACGGGACAGTGGATGATTTCTCGCCTAAGTGGCTACCTTCAATTTATACTGTTGTTAAGGCAACCCTATTTAGAAGTTTAGAACGGAAGACTATAGCGCCACCATCTTGGTTTGGCGACAAAAAAAACCGCCTTGGCGCTACTGTCCCGTTTGCTACCACTCCACCAATAGAAATATTGTAATCAAGAATTGTGCATTTAAATTATTCTATTAAATGCTTTAATACATTGTATTACTGATATTACTAAAATTTTTAATTTAAATCATAAATTTGTGCCCTTTGGTTCATATTTTTAATAAAATGTCGATGAATTATAAATTCTTCTGTTTTTTACCCAATATCTTCTGTTTTTTTTACCTTATCCAGTTGGCAGCTATGATTACTGCCTTACAGTGTCGTACTCTCGGGTCATCCAAGTGATCTTTTCCTGCTTTCATCTCACTACTCTGTTCCCCAATCCATTTTCCCCTTTTCTAAACATCTTTTGGTGCCTTGTGTTTGGTACAGCTTGGCCAAATATGTCCCTTGTGCCATAAAACATCAAGACAACCACTCTTACTATCTTTATTAGTGTTTTTAGGCCCCCAATAAGGTACCGGGCCGGCCCTGTTAAAATTTTTACAGTAAATAGCAAAATAACTTGCTTCGCAATGAAAACCCCTTGCTAAGGATGCAAAAGGATGTTCTAACGAGTGCATTTCTTTGGGGTCTCCCAATATTTCTATAATCGAACATGCATCCTCTCCAACAGTACTACAAAAGTGTGTACAGGCTTCACAGACTCTAATTAATGTTTCTCTAGTGAAGTACCCTACTGATCTTTTCTCATCCCATGGGGTTTGCTGTCTTTAATAGACATGGGGGACTTGCTCCCTCGATATATCTAAAAGATTATTTTCTTTTAGGTACGCAGCTCGTTTCGACTGCGCTTCGGAATACAATTTGAGCGTCATACTACTGAGTGAAGACTGTAATATTTATAATAGTAATTCTTATAATTTAAGCAAGCTGGATGAATTTAGTTTCAGTTTCCAGGAAGAACAGTGGGCTGGGAGAGAATGGCATAAGGTATGTAATGTATTAAAATGTATGTGTACCCAATAATGTATTAAAATGTTTTATTATTTTCTCTTGCTTTTTTGTGGTGGAGATGCTGATTTCTAGCTACTTTGTATTGATGTGAAATTCACATTTTGAACTGATGAACTAAACATGTCTGCTGAGTGGTTTCTATTGATCTTCTAAAAAGGAATTTTTAGAGATATTTTTAAACTTTAAAATTATGTCTTGATATTTCAAAGGACTACAGTTGTTCAGTTTTAAGAATAGCAATTTTTGAACAACCATATAATTGGTTGTTTGGGTTTTATGGCATAAGGTCCGAAAGCAGATAAACTGTCAATTAGCTACCAGATAGTTGGGATTTCAAAACTCGATTCAACCAAAGATCGTCATGTATGTATGACCGTTGTTGCATATCCTCTTATTCTGTTTTTTATACTTTGTTGTGAGAGGAGTTGCAACAGGAAGCTCGGGGGGAAAAAAAAAAAAAACTTCGCATTTTTATTGGATTGTGAGTTTGTGAATTGATTGTAAATAGTTAAGATATGCATATAAAATGTAAATAACTCACTAAAGAAACTTCTTGGTTGTTAATTCATGAGAGCCGTCTCATTTTATTTATAAGAAATGAGTGTTATATAGTTCGCTGTCTTTAGCGACAACCGTCATATAGGAACTGAAGCATATTAAATCTGTTGTGGCCTCATAAGTCCTCATGCTTTCATCGTGTTGAAGTTTGGAGAGTGGGGTGCCAGCTCAGATGTTGACCTCGTCATCTCACCGGGGTGTTGTAATTGAATCTTTCCCTTCGTGCGCCGACCAACCGGTCTGGTGGTTAAAGGGTTACCTCTAGATTGGAAGGTTCCTGGTTTGAATTCGGGTCAATGCATGGACATTTGTAAGCATATGGTGTTGAGGCCGGCTGGTGCACATTAAATCTGTTGTGGCCGAAAGTCCTGATATTGGGTTGGTGTGGAAGTTTGGGTGAGAGGGGTGCCAGCTCGGGTGTTGACATCAGTATCTCTCATTCAGACTCTTGAGAAAAGATATCTAGAATATAAATTACAATTTCTAGTGGGTGAGTAAGAGAGATAATAGCACACATGACTTTTATGCATGGTTTCGTGCATGGCTGTCAGATGACAGCATTATGTCAACGTTCTATAAATTTGCATAGTGAATGTTGCCACAGATCTTTCCCTTATGGATGGATCTCAGACCATCACCTATAGCTGGTTGCTCCAGTGCAACTTTAATTAACTACCTGATGTATAAACTCAGAATTGTATTATTTTGAATGGAACTGACACATTGTTCATTGTTTTCTTAGGTCATTCATGAATTCAAAAATGTCAGTGATGTGAGATATGTTTTCTTCCAACACCATGGAAAAGATAGGCAGTTTTGGGCAGGAAATTATGGAATTAAGATGACAGGTGCTTCCGTAAAAATCATTGTTTGAAATAACAGTGCAAAGAGAAATTCCATTCCATTAAAACTGAGCTTAAAATCTATTGTTGTCCACGAAAGTGTCATTAAAAATGTGGTGAAACCGCATCTGAAAGAAAAATGTACTTGAGTTTGTGTGCATAAATATATTTGCGATTTTTAGCTGAAGTAATTCGCAAAGCTATTGTGCTGATACTAGTCAAAAATGTATTGGTGAAACTGCTTAGTAAAATTTTATTTTTTTTACTGTTTAAATGGTATTTTGACTATACTCTTCAATCTTGTTATTGTCAATCCAGTGCAATGCATGTGAACAAAAAATGTACAGGTTAAAAATTTTGTACCTTCATTTACTTGTTGGGTTTGTTAATTTGATTTTGTTCTGTGTGTTAAAATGTTTTATTTATGAATTCTACAAAAAGCTGTATTGTTAAAAAATTAAATATTTCAAGCTGCTTAATAGGTAGATTTGAAATATACACTTAAAATTGTATATATTACCACATAAAATTTTCAGAATAAATCCTCGTTACAAATTGTTACTAAATCTTGTTAACAGTTCAAGTTTTGATTGCTTTTGCTTGTAAACATAAAATTTCTAAATCTAAGATCAGGTGCTGCAACATCATCTGACCGTGGTTCGAAATTACGTGGTGCTGTCTTTGGATCCTTCCCTCTGGGTTTGATGCTGTACCATTTCCAATAGTCCTTTGTGTTGCTCCAGTACGACATTATTCAAATATATACCTACCTGAATCTAATATAAAAATATTTTACTAATTGTGTAGGTAGGTAAAATTATTGTTGGTACTGGAGCAACAGGCAATTGGCAACGGACTGGGAACATCCCCCGAAGGGAAAGATTTGAGAACAACACCACATAATTTTAAACCACGTTCAGATGACGAACTAAGAGAGTGTTTCATCACCATTTAAAATCATCTTTAATTAGCGAGATTGAATTAATATACATAAAACAAATTAAGTTAGATTCATGTTTGTGTTTTTGCTGTTGTGTAAACTTTAACTTTTCAAGTCCTGATGTATGTTTTCAAATGATATGATTATTCTCGTATGTCTCTCTTATGCTTGATGCACTCTGGTAGAGTGCATCAAGCTTGTCCAATAATATGTTGGTATCTCCATTCAAGCTTAAAATTTGTGAATTGTTGTATTTTGCACTGATATCTAGTAAATTTATTTCC
Organism: Metellina segmentata; assembly: GCA_947359465.1. Lineage (NCBI taxonomy): Eukaryota > Metazoa > Arthropoda > Arachnida > Araneae > Tetragnathidae > Metellina > Metellina segmentata. Next base: position 114,763,674 of record OX375878.1, on the reverse strand, counting down.
ATCTTAAACAATTCTGTAAATATAACTTTTACCAATATGGTACTGTGAAAATTTCATGACATTTTATAGGGATAATTACGGTTTTTAAGTACTGTATTAGGCAGAGCAATGATAGAATTTATTGTAGTTGCAATTTTCTTTTTCTTATGATTGCATTTATTGTTTTACCATAAAAAAATTTACATGCTTGTATGAGGTGATTATCCCCAATTTTACGGAGTTTAATTTTGCTGAACAATGTACATACTGAATTTTTTTCGTTGAAAACTCAAAATAAATTACGTTTCATATATTCATGGGTTCTTTTTTGTTCCATTACAAACAACGTCTGCCTTAAAAAAATGAATTACGTACTGCTGACCATGAACATTTAATACGCTGTGATCACTACAAAAAACAAGCACGTAATGGTGACGCATGTAATGCATAACTAACGTGAAATACAGTACTTAGGTGATATTTTCAAACTTTCTGCTGAAAATTCCTCAAAATTCAACAAACATTTTATCTTCTTTATTCAGACAGGAAAAAATATTTTTCTGCGGAGAAAAACTTCCTAAGGACGCTAATTTTACAGTTTTGACGCGAAATTGCTGAAACCATTGAAGAAAAAACGTCCAACTCTGGGCACTAGATTGTCATAATGAACCTTATCAAGAAAATATTTAATTTTAAATTTCTTGGTGAGATCTCCAAGGTCTGTTTTGTACTTAACCTTTTGACTACGGCCATAGATATAACAAGAGCGATTCTTTCTTGGAGTGATTCTTATAACTCTCAAGGTACAACTGCTGTAACGGCCGTAGTCTAAATTCTTCCTTGGCGCGATTCTTATAACTTTCAAAGTACGACTGATGTACTGGCCGTTGTCTAAATTCTTACTTGACGCGATCATGTTAGAACTGCTGTACCAGCCGTAGTCTAAAGGTTTATTATGATTTGTGAGCTTCAGCCAATTCATTTTGTATCCGAGCAACTAAAATTGCTTCAAAAATAGGGTTTAAGAGGATGTCGGAGTCACCGAGCGATGTCTAATTTGATAGACAGTGTGTGTAGTATTGACCAAGAATAGAAGGACGCTGCATACCTAAATTAGACATTAAAATTTATTTACAATCTTAATATATATAAATTACGCGTCACGTTGTTTGTCCGCTATGGACTCCTAAACTACTTAACCGATTTCAATCAAATTTGCGCACCGTGTGCAGTTTGATCTAACTTAAAAGATAGGATAGCCTTCATCTCAATTTATAGCCGCGATATTATTTTATTGCAAATTATTGCGGTATCTGTTGACTGGATTGAGTAAGTATTCTAACAGATGGCGCTGTGTTGAAAGTACCAACGTTTCACATAAGCTACAGTTTCCAATTCGTTTAGCTTTTGCCATCTCTATAAACAAGTCTCAAGGCCAAACAATGGCCATTTGTGGTTTAGATTTGGAAAATCCATGTTTTTCTCATGTGTAGGAAAACCGTCAAATCTATTTGTGTTGGCTAAAGACAGGTTAACCAAAAATATTGTGCACCGATTAGTGTTAAATTAAATTAAAATTACAAGTATTTATAATTCAAAATAATAAACATTATTGTTAAAAATTTAAAACTATCTGCCCTACCTACCTCATTAATAAGTTTAAGTGTTATTTACTTACAACTTTGTAATGTACTCATTTGTTACAGACTTGAATGCAAAAAATAAAAAAATTTTAATTTATTTCTTTTGTATTGATTTTTGCTCAATATCAACGGTAGTAGAAAATCAATCATGGAGGTCGCCATGTATTTTGACAAATGGCATCTGTGTAAAAAAGCATGGTGGTCCCCATGACTGGTGTTCTCCTACCGTTTCCCTTGAATAGAGAGTTTACTACTATGTAATATAATAAAAACCGTAGCCACAGCAACGCGTGGCCGGGTCTGCTAGTATAATTTATAAAGTTTCCAATATATACGTTGCACTGTCCGGTGCAAAAACACGTCTCACTCCTCTGAAGTGTACAACGAATCTGTCCTTATTTGTGTTCTTATCCAGAACAGCCCCCAATATTTCATGTTCTTGATCGTATCAGAACACATGCACTGTCATACATCGATTTTCGTCCACTAGAACAGTAGCAACCAGAACACAAGAACAACTGTTCTTGTAACCTATATGTTCGTAATCACCTGTCGGAAGATCGTTTCATTCCTCACTCCTTAAGCGTGAAATATGCCCGAAAGGCCTGTTTCATAAAATGCTAGACATATAATACAAAACATTTACACAACATACAATAATGTCACTTAAATTCACTAACACAAAACCATGTTAAGTATGTAGAATCGCTTTTGAGGATTATTCAATTTTACACTCGTAACTCCGTGTTAGTTATGCCATCTCTAATCTTGATAAGGCCATCTGCACTCCCATTCTCCTTTTCGTTAGTATGTCGTATTGTCAGGTTATACTGCTGAAGTGCCAGTGCCCAATGTGTCAACTTCGTGCTTCTCGGTGTGGTCACTGATAGATATTTTGGAGTGTTATTGTCTGCATATAAATGTATCTCTGATCCGAAAATCCAATGTTCGAATTTCCGTAACCTGAATAGTACACCATAGGCATCCTTCTCGATCGTCAACAAATTCCGCTGAGTGTCCGATAACTTTTGACATGCGAACCTAATCGGTTTAAAATGGCTTTTGGGATGAACACGTGGAAATTGCTGAATTTGATGCATCGGTATGCATTTGAAAAGGAATGGTGAAATCAGGAGTAGTGAGTGAGGAAGCATCCATAGTCGACGCTTAAGTTCCTGAACGAAATAGTTTCCCTTTCCCCTCGCTGCCAAATCCCATTCACTCCTCAATGAGTCGCTTGTATTTTGTGTTCGTTGAAATTCGTCGGCGGGTGACTGTCTCTGTCCCTTTTCTCTTTCTACCGTTTTGTCGCCAGCCAACACCAACATCTTTTCCCTCCAGGACTATTTCTCTACACCCTGCCATTACTGGGGGAAGTAATTCACACGATATTTAATTCAACATATAGCACAGGTTGGGTACCAATGGATTGGAAGTTGGTCAACATAACTCCAATTTTCAAAAAGGGAATACAAAGTGATCCGGGCAACTATAGACCAGTAAGTCTAACATAAGTAATTTGCAAAATATTTGAATCTCTGTTAAAAAAAGCATATAATGTTATACTTGGAGGAGGGGGGGACTGTTATCAGAGAATCAGTATGGGTTTAGGAATGGCAGATCCTGCTCTACAAACCTTTTGAAGTTCTACGAAAAAATTACTGAAGAGCTGGATAATAAGAGCAGTGTGGATATCATGTACATGGATTTTCAAAAGGCTTTTGATAAAGTACCTCATGAGGCATTACTGTTTAAATTGGAAAGGCTGGGGATTCAGGGAAAAACATTAATATGGATAAAGAATTGGTTATTGGGTAGAAAGCAGAGAGTGCAGGTAAAAGGAAATTATTCACAGTGGACAGAAGTTATAAGTGGGGTGCCTCAGGGATCAGTTTTGGGACCAATTTTATTTATAATTTTCATAGATGATATAGGTCAGGAGATAAAGAATAGAATCAGTATATTTGCAGATGACTTAAAAATATGTGGGACAGTGGATACCAAGTTACAGATAGAAAATTTACAAGGGGATTTTGATAAAATATCCGAATGGGCTGTAAAATGGGGTATGTCATTTAATGCAGGGAAATGTCAAGTTCTGCATATGGGTTACAGGAACAGTGGAGCCGAGTACTGTCTGCAGGGAGTAAAGGTAAAGGAGGGAGAAACAGTCAAGGATCTTGGGGTGATAATTCACAGGGATTTTAAAATGGGTCACCAATGTTCAGCTGCGGGTAAAAAGGCTAATAGGTTATTGGGGTATATTAAAAAGACTGTAACTTCAAGGGATAAGAATATAATCTTGCAGTTATATAAGGGTTTAGTAAGATCACATCTAGAATATGCTGTACAATTCTGGGCTACATATATGAGAAAGGACATAGAATCAATTGAAAGGGTTCAGCACAGAGCTACAAAAATAATAAAGGGGCTAGCAAATTTCGACTATAATGAACGTTTAAGTAAGCTAAACATTTATACACTGGAAAGAAGAAGAAGTAGGGGGGATTAGATTCAGCTTTTCAAGTTTGTAAAACAAGGGGACACAGAGGGCTTAAATTTCAATAGGGATAACAGAACAAGGGGTCATGGGTATAAATTGAATAAGACACATTTTAATTTAAGGAAAAACTACTACTTTAATAGGGTAATAGACAGTTGGAACGCGTTGCCAGAAAATATAGTTAATTCAAAGGGAGTGTACGAATTTAAGACACAATTGGATAGTCAGTGGGAATTGGAGAATTCATAAACAAAGGACCAGCCTTGTTGGGCTTGAGCCTGTAGCTGGTCGTCAATATTTGTATTTGTATTTCTACTTCGCAAGTCTCGACAACTGCTGGTTCGTTACGGTCATTTTTGCCCTCTAAAATATTAACTATTTGTGAGTTAAGGATCACTTCATCAGAAATGTTAGAAGTGATCGCACATAATATTCGTTTATGCACCACATTGGTATTACTTCCGTATGGGATCTCCAAATTCACATGTATCAAGTACGCGACTATTGTCTCTCCGAAAGCTGGCTTTAGATGGATTTTACCTATCGCTTTCGATTTGTAAAATCTGAAATAATTATTCTTCGGAAGGTTGTTTTCTCTCAATACAGTTACTTGGCATCCGCTGTCCAGCAAAGCATTTACGATTTTACCTTGCACATTAATTTTGATATGTTTCAGAGATGCGATATAGGGTTGTAGATTCGCATCAGTCACGTTAATAGCGTTTATATTGGCTATACATTAGTGATGGGGAAAATGACTCTTTTCAGGGATCGGATCGGAACCGCTCACTCACTAAAAAGAGCTAGCTCTTTTTGATGACTCACCGCTCCTTTGAGATATATAATAATGTATATAACACATCGAAATGTATACAATATGTTTGGGCCATCGAACATCCCTCGTTGTCACGTGAGCGCATGTGTCCAGACGAAGAGGCGCCAAGCGTGCTTGAAACACCCACGCACACAACACTTGAAACACTTACTCATCCAGCAATTGCGCAGTTTACCTCTAAAATCAACAAAAGGAGGGAGACGGGGCCCGAGGACGATAGGCATTGCAGCATAGGGCTGCTAAGCTGTAAAATTTAATTGTAAGGCATAAGATGGCCCAAAACCATGTCAATTCATATAACTTTGAAATTGTCTATAAAGAATAAATTACTTTGAGGACACTTCTACTTTTGTAATTCCCGTCATGAACCCGTTGAGATTACAGAAGTAGCAATTAAAATATCCAAACACGTTAAAAATCTCATTTTTGACCAAGAATTCTAAAAAAGTTTTCGATTTTATTGGATAGAGTATTTATTTGACTTTCCAAAACATATTTAATTTTTTTCTCTGTTAATTACTTGAAGAAGTATTAAGATTTTAATCAAGGCGGGAAAACAAGAAGTAAGAATGGAAAACACTGGAAATGGCCATTAAAAGGCCAAAAACATGGCAAAATCTAAATTTAAACCTTACTTTTTTTTGCAAATATAATTTTAGAAAGTTTTTTCAAATATTTAAATGGATTCTCTTTTGGAAATGGAGTGAACTTTTTTAAAGAGAAGGAAGAACAAAATTGTTTACACAAAGAGCAAACGCAAGGGAGCAAGCGATGCACTTGAAACTACCTTTAACTCTAAATTAATATTTTTGCATTATTTCCTCACTTCAAATGTTATAATACAAAAACTTATAACTGGATTCTAGTAAACTTTTGAGAGTTTGTTATTTATAATGTTGTCAAGTGAATGAACTAGAATAATTATGCTGAGTTCAAAAGTTTCTAAATTATTACTATTTATTTAAGAAGTAGGACTGTAAAACTATAAAAAATCTTCTATTTATTTTCAATCACTTGTAAAATTGTTGTTTATTTAAATATCCTTTTATTCTAGTTCATTCCCTAGAAATATGCATGTAGTTTACTTTGGTAGCATCATTTTTCAAATTGGTTGAATAGATTTTCATGTAGCACATTTGAAGTTTTTGACACATTTCTTTAAAATTTCATACATAATTATCATATTTTTACAAAATTATTAATATATACTTTTAATATTTATAGCCCATTGCTATTGTTTAAAACACAAAACATAAAAATATCATTAAAATGTTTCTATACCACATTTAAAAAAAGTGTCTTGGACGTGTTTGGATACATTAAGATTTCTTTCTAAAACCACTTAGTTACCAAATGAGACTTCCTAATAATTTAAATGATATTTTAAAATCATATAATAAAAATATTAATAATTTATTGAAGTACTTAAGATTTTTAACTATTTATTTTAAGATATAGGTATATAATACCCTCGAATACTCGTTGTCCCAAAGATTTTCAAAATCCAAGTCCCCTCCCTGTCTTTTAATAAAATATTTTCAAAATGCCTTGTTTTGTGAAGGCAATGCAATAAAAACGAGTTACGTTTAATTTAATTTTGTGTAGCTTTATTAAAATAATATCACTCCCGAGAAATCAAGGTTTTATTATAATTATTATATTAATGTTAAGTGAATAACATAATAACTGTTAGAATATGTTTTAATAACAACCTTAAGACTAGTTTTAATTTGTGCTAAAAGGCGTGATATGACTTAAGCCGTAAAAACACCCTTTCAATCTAAAATTGAATTAAATTTAAAAAAATAACATTTATGATAATACATAGATATTTAAAAATTTGAAACTTCAAAAAAGTAACAAAAAGCTAGGGAGCGCAAAAGAACGAATGCGGAATTGACTCTTCGAGAGCGATAGTTATCGAAAAGAGCCAAAGAGTTAACTCCTTAAAAGAATCAACTCCCAAAAGAATCAGTGAGCGCAAACGATCGAATGCGGAAATGATTCTTCGAAAGAGCCAAATCTCGAAAAGAATCAACTCCCAAAGAATCAACTCCCAAAAAGAATCACTGAGCTGGTGATCGCATGCGGAAATGACTCTTCGAGAATGGAAGCGCTGATTGGTTAAAAAAGAGTTACCGCTCTTCAGCCCTGATTGGTTAAAAAAGAGCTATAGCTCTTTTTTGACGAATCAGCGCTCGCTCACTCCGTCAAGAGAGCTAACTCTTTGAGTCAGCTCCTGAGCGGATTGCCCATCTCTACTATACATACATCGCATTTTTCTACCTCTGAATAGGATGCAGCTACTTGGTTTATTCCACCCACCTACGAATTATTTGATCTAATTCTATCATTTATACATGTCGCACCCCGGCAAGAAAAGTGACAGATCAAAATTGAAGAATTTGAGAAACATCAATTTAAGAGATACTATAAAACTTATTGTGATGTTCTGCTCTTCCAATAACCAAGCACGAGATTATAAAAATAACAATTTAATTAAACTATAAAAAGAACACAAAAAACAAAAGACAACCTCTCTTAACCGAGGCAAGTATCCGACTGCCAATTTTCTCTATGGCAACCCTTCCACGCAGGAAGGGTAGTCGCCAAGAACTCTCCTATATTGATCGCCAACAGCGGCTAGATATCACACCATCCCGCCAAGATGGAGTTTTATCTACAAATCAAAATTTCATCTGATAACAAATTGACCGACTGTTGCGATCGGTTTACCTCTCTATTTTCGCAAAATATGAAATAACTATGTCTTAAAATATTATTAAAGCAAAAAAATATTAAACAGATCAATACATAAAAATACAGGGTGGAGTGGTCGTTCACGGTAAGAAGGCCATTTGTCGCCAAATATGGTAACCTTCACCTTTTCCGGATTTGCTTCACATCTGCCGTTTTTGTTATCGCAACCCTATCTGCTGTTACGGAATTCGGCCGCCATCTTGATTTGGCGACAAACGTCTTACCGTGAACGACCACTCCACCAAAAATACAGTTTCGATATCAATAGCAAATCACAAGCAGAACTAAGTTAACAGCAGACGACAAAATAATATATGTATATAAACAAATCCTTTCTACTCAGACGAATAAATTTTAAAATCAAACATTTCTGTTTCTTATAAATCAAAATAGACTCCTAGACAACTAACTCTTTTTCTAGCTACACTTACTAAACAAAACTAACTTATACCATATGATAAACTGGAATAAAATTACATCATTATAGTAGCATGAAATCATTATTTTGCTACCGAAGTTATGTACCAAAATTATATATAGGAACAAAAGTACAAAATAACAAACATTTCAACGAAAGAAAATATATCTAGCTAACCATATACACAGTCCAGTCACATTAATGTGACCACCTGTCAAAAGCCAGAATAATCACCTTTGGCAGAGCGGACCGCTGCGAGACGTGCAGGAGGAGAGTCAATTAGGTTTCTGAAGGTGTTCACTGGGATGTTGAGCCATGCCGACTCCAGTGCCGTGGCCAGCTGCGCTAGATTACGCGGTTGAGGATCCATGGCAATTGTTGCAGGGTGTTTGCTTTCAGACGTTTCACGCCGTATACGCCAACGTCCATCTGTCCGATGGAGCACAAAACGTGATTCATTGGAAAAAGCCACCTGTCGCCACTCTGTGGACGTCCAGTTGCGGTACTGGCGTGCAAATTCCAGCCTTCGTCGCCGATGAACAGCAGTCAGCATAGGTGCATTAACCAGGCGTTTGCTGCAACGTTCGCTGAACCGTTGTTGAGGATACACTCTTGGTAGCCCCTTGGTTCATCTGGGCGGTCAATTGCTCAACAGTTGCACGCAGGCCCGCCGTAAGCGGGCGTGCACCGCACGCTGGCGGCACGTCCAGAGGGGGCGGCAAATCTAGCGATCGGTCACGTAATATTCTAAGTCATTGTCATAATACCCTCTCCAAATGTAGCATAAGAAATGTCACTACATGGAGGAAAAAATCCGACCAGCGCGAAGTTATTATTTTCTTTTATAGTACTGGGGGCTCCGCCACCTGCAAGCTTATTCTCGCCAACCCCCGCAAAAATTGACGTTTAGAGGTACTCTTAAAAAAAAACCTCACGACTAAAGACTAAAAAATTGGTACAGCTACACTCTACGTTTATGAGTGATGGCAACGACTTGGCGTTTTTTTTTGGCGTACTTCTAGTAGCGAGTTACGATAAATTAAGGCAACCCATATTTCGTTGCTGTTGTTGTGGTTTTCATGGCAACCTCGGCAAACGGAAACTTTCAATTTTCATTTTGAATATTCTAGAAAGTTCTTTCAAAATCCGTTAAAGTCGTTTGATTTCATTGATTCGTTTGAAATTTTTTCTTTCCTCCCATTGGTTATTTTGTTTTTAAAATATCCTTTGATTGCATTGGTCCTTTTAAATCGTTTTCTGTGATACCATTGGTCCTTTTATTTGTATTTTGACAGTTGTGGAATTTTTATTTTGTTATAATAGTTTTAACGACAGGATTAAGAGTTTTGTTTTTTTTACCATTTTTGTTTTCATTATTTTTTTACGAGAGAATTCTGACTTTATCAGGTATTATTTCTTGCTTTTTTTCTTTTGTAAATCTTTTTTCTTTTTCAACATGTTCACTTTATTTAGTGTAATTGATAAGTTTCAGGGTATTCTTACCATTCGTAGCTTAGTTTCTTTGCTGGTTCACAAATGTGTTTTGATATGTTCTTAAGCTTACTACTTTTTGTGAAATTTTTTTTTAAATATACTTTTTAAAACGTTCTGAAATATGCTTAAAAAGTGTGTTGTTAAAAGAAAAAAAAATTGTGACATTAAAAGAGTTAGAAAATAATTCTTTCCTTGGCGACTTTAGAAGTGCGCCAAAAAAAAAAATCGCCAAAGCCGTCGCCATCACTCATAAACGTAGAGTGTAGCTGTACCACTAATATATGCATCTGAAAAAAAATTTCCCTGTGCAATTTTGAACAAACCATGTCAATTTTTTAATTTTCTGATCCGTACTTTCGCGTGAAACCGTCTAAGAATTGAGTTAACAGCACAGTTTTCAATCCTGCGGTGGCGCCAACTTTTTTTTAATATAGAGACTAGGGGGCTCCGCCCCCTGCTCGCTAACCCCCGGGGATTGCACACTGCCATTTGATTGCCATTTGGTTTGCTTCTCAAACAAACACTCATTTTGCAGTTACAACTAGTTTTGCAGAGTCAATCTCCTGCGGCGAAACTATCTTAATAATTCGTATAATCCTGATTTTACTCGAGCAGATGCGATCAGGGGGCGGAGCAGTCTAGTTGTATTAAAAATTATAAAAAATACTTACCGTTCAAGAAAAATTTCAGGAATCGCCAGAAAAGGAAAACAACTTTCAGAAGCGCAATGAAAAACACAATGGATTGGAAAAAAAAAAAAAATTTGGAAATCAGTAATCGCGCATTTTACGCTCCATGCTGGTCTCGGTCTCAATTTGGTAGTCAATGATGCAGGAAATATTACGTACGAAACTAAATTTTTTTTTATATAATTCAAGAAATTTACGTTTTTTTTCATCGTCTACAAAAAGCTGGTCGATAATTCGCAAACATTTACCAGATTTCAAATTGAAAGCTTTAAGTGCCACGCGATGGTCTAGCAGAATCGATGCAGTCAAACCATTACGGTATCACCTCGAAAAAATATTTGATGCTTTGCTGGAAATATCTGATAATTCGTCGGAATGGGATCGTACATCTCGCAAAGCTCATTCGATTGCTTTGAACATTCAAAATTATAGATTTATTTGCTCGGTTGTAATTTGGTTCGATATTTTAAACAAAATTAATGCTCTGAGTAAAATTTTGCAAAGCCCCACAATAAGTACTCAAGTTTGCACAATGATTGATAAGTTCACAGAATATCGTATGGATGAACACTTTGAAAGGGTGTTATATGAAGCTACCAATGTGGCTCACGAACTTAGAGTAGAAACAGATTTCCCACCAATAAACACAATTCGTCCACGAAGAAAACAACACAATTTCAATATGAACATAGTGATGAAGTTTTACTAGACCCCAAAATCAAATACAAAGTAGTTTTTATCAGAATCCTAGATCAGACATTAGCTTCTGTAAAGTATAGATTCGAGGAGATAAAAACATTTACCGACGTATTTGACACTTTCAGCAATAACTTATTTAATTACTCCAATTATGAATTAATGAAACATTGTAAAGATTTAAATCTGATGCTTAAAGTGAAACAGACATGATCCACAAACCTGATTACAATATATTTTTACTAATGACTAAATTTCAATATTTCCGAACACAGCAATAGCGCTAAGAATACTGCTTACATTGCCGGTTTCAGTTGCATCTGGTGAAAAAAGTCCTTTTCAAAGTTAAAAATTATAAAAAAAACTATTTAAGACCAACAATGCACCAGCAAAGACAAAGTAATTTAGCTATAGTTTCAATTGAACATGAAATCTTTAACAGCTTGGATGTAAGAAAATTGATAGCAGATTTCGCAAAGGCAAGAGGTAAATTTCTGTAGATAAATATTTATATGGTTTTACACTTAAGTAAACAAAACCAACTATGTATTAAAAATAAAAAAATAAATAGTTTTTCTTTGTAAAGTATATTTTCTTTTTTTTACACCCCTATGAGACAACACTAAAGAGCCTTTCTGCCAAGCTCAGCGTAGTTAGTCGTACTTAAACAGGGGGCGGCATAATCGGTGTTGCACACAGGCGTTCAAACAGCTAGCGGCGGACCTGGTTGCACGTCTATTCGCCCGAACGCATCTCCGTAGCCTTCGTTCGCCTCTGTCATCTATAGCCCGTGGTGCACCACATGTGCCACGCCGCTGATTTTGGATAGTGCCATTTTGAAATGCACGGTATACTTTTACCACGGCGGCACACGAACAGTTCACAAAATTAGCCGTTTCTGAAATGCTTCCACCCTTGGCCCGAAAGCTAATAATCATGCCCTTTTGGACGTCGGATAAATCGCTACGTTTCTGCATTACGCCAACGATTGAAATGCTTTCCGATGCCCTAGGACATCCTTTATATACACTCCACTGCAATGTGCTGCCACCTGTCTTTTGTGATTGGTTAGTTCACGTTGACGTCGAAAGTAGGTGGTGGTCACATTAATGTGACTGGACTGTATATATTCAAATGAAATCATGATACACAAAAGAAAATCAAGATAAATGTAAATAAACACTGAAAGGATACTGAATAAATATGATCCAAGGATATGCAATTAATTCAAAATTTTCACGTATTAAAAGTTTATACTAATTGTCACATTTACGCATCAGAAAATAATCTTGATCATGCATCCGCGTGAGGCATTTTGGCTCCTGGGCAGTGTTTTATCGTGATGTCATATTTTTGAAGAGCAAAAACCCAACGTTGTAAACGCGAATATTGAGGAGCGCATTTCGTGAGACACGACAAGGGATTGTGATCGGTAAAAAGTTCTATTTTGGAACCGAAAACTAAAGTTTTAAACTTCTTTAAGCACCATGCAATGACATTTGTTTCCCTCTCTATAGTAGACCACGCTTGTTGGGTTTTGTTTAACTTTTGGCTGCCATACGCTATAGGTTGGGGCTTTCCCTTGAATATTTTGTCATGCACAAGCGGCAACACCATACTGTGAAGCATCTGTGTGAATTATGAATGATTCACTCATAACGGGAGTGTGCAGAGTAGGAGCTTTCATTAACGTAGATTTCAGTTTGTTGAACGCCTCGTCGTGTATATCCGACCACGATAGATTGTCAGGAACTCTCTTCTTTGTTAGTTCTGTCAGAGGTAAAGCTACTTCTGCATAACGAGGTATGTATCCTCGATAAAAATTGCATAATCCAAGCATGCTTCTCAATTGTTTCTTGGTCTTAGGTCTTGGTAGTTGAGAAATCGCTTTGATTTTGTCTGGATCGATTTTCCCAGACCCGATTATATGGTCTAAATATTTTATTTCTGACCTAGCAAATGCACACTTCTATAGATTCACTGTAAATTGCAGTTTTTCTAACTTAGTAAAAATGAGTCCTAAATGTTGTAAGTGATCTTTCATGTTGTTAGAAAAGATAGCTATGTCGTCAATGTATGCATGACTAAATTCTCTAAATGGTGCTAACGCGCGATTTATTTCTCTCTGGAAGGTGGCAGTTGCGTTTTTCAAACCAAACGGCATGACTTTTAATCTGTACTGAGATCTATGGATCTTAAATGAAGTAAAATCACAACTTTCCTCTTCCATTGGGATAGCCCAATATCCCTTTAATAGATCGAGTGTGGTAATGATATTAGCATGCCGACCAACCGGTATAGTGGTTAAGGTGTTAGCCTCTAGATCGGAAGGTCCCCGGTTCGAATCCGGGTTCGGGCATGGATGTTTGTAAGCGTATACCAGCTCAGGTGTTGCTTCGTCATCTGAACATGGTGCAAAATTACGAAGTAATTGTTAGGAGCAATGATGGTCCTCCCACTGGGTGCTCCTTCACAAGTGGCCATCACTTCCGGCCTTGTAGTGGCCAAAGACTTCGGTCAAATGTGCCCGCCATTAGGGAAAAAAAATGATATTAGCATTTCCAATGCAATGAAGTAGTTGAATGGCATCTTCCATCGGAAAGTCATCGGTCTTAGTCACAGCGTTCAAAGAGCGATAATCAACGTATAGTCGCATACCTCCGTCCTTCTTGTTTACACACACGATGTGGTGAGCTATCTCCACGAAACTTTATTCTATTAAATCCAGCTGAATTAATTCGTCAATTTGGGAGTCCACTTGCGATTTCAAAGCTTCAGGAATTCTGTAAACAAAGGGTTTTCTTCTCTCTTTTCCATCTTCTAACCTAATCCAGATGATTCCAACTGCATTGACTCTTGTCTGGAATTTTCGGATTTTGTTCACATGAACGTGTTTTCTCCTTCCATCAGGTAATTTTACTAAGTAGGAGTGTGGCGGATAATGTTTGATAATTTCACCGGGACCAGTCCACCGAGCATATAATTTGTTGTTTGAGCCAGAAATAAGTAGATACACGATCTCCAGGTATGAAACATTTTGATCCAGTCCTTCTACGAGGGTAAGTCAATATGTATCTGCAACCAATTTTTATTATTTATTACAACAAGAGTACAAAGTTTTTAGTGGTATCATTTTTCAACTTAGTCACACTGCTTTTCAATACACTTGGTCCACCGTTGCACAAGCTTTCCGATACCCGTGAAAAAAAAAAGGTTTTTGGTTGCGCAGCAAGGCACGTATACACCGCTTCCTTCACCTGTTGATCGGAGCTGATCGACGGCCTCTTAAAGCATCTTTAACAGATGGTAACCTTAACACATGGTATCTTTAATGATGGAACCAAACAGATGGTAATCTGACGAGGCAAGATCGGGACTGTATGCGAGATGCTCGAACACCTCAAAACGCAGCGTCTGAAGAGTTTGCACATTAGTTACTGTTATATTTTCGTACTATCGTCTGTACACTAATTGCTGTTATATTTTCGTATTATCGTTTGCACACTAGTTACTGTTATATTTTCGTATAATTTCGTTTGAGAAGAATGGCAACAGTATGAGAGAGATCACACAGCTTCTGATCTGAGCGTTCATTCCTAAAAAGAATGTCTGATAACGCAGCCGTGTAAAGATTTCCATGTATGGAGTCAGATTACATAAAGTGTATTTTTGTAGAGAACGACTGAATAACCTGATTCAAGGAGAGCCTCGTAAAACACCAATCGCTCTTGCTATGAACAAGAATGTGTATGTTTAATTTTGTCCTAGTTTGGATGACGAATTAGACTCGTCATCCGTAACTTAGGCAATACGAGTGCATGACGAGTCTCAGTCGTCAAATGTACCCAAGGGGTGAATTACCTGCCATTTGTACCTCGTGGTACTCGGTAAAAAAAAAATTTGGGACCACGTTATCCTGTACGTTGCACGCAGGGATAAAAAATCCCTACCTCTAATCATCGTCGAGGCACATGTGAACCTTCACCTGCACGTCTGATTATTAATTGCACTACAATAAAAACAGACCACCAACCCTAGCTTCGGCATAGACGGCTGGAATATTGTTTTCACGTTCTCTCCCCCCTCTTGGAGCGCTGGTAACAAAAGCCTCTCCACCTGCCCCGCGATATTTTAACGAGGAACCACATCGCCAAGTGTGCTCAGCACCGATACAATCGCGCATAATCCGATAATTGACGAGTGGAGTTAGCACGGGTCGAAGTTAACGGTTTTCCCTCCAAACAGTACTGGACAAAAGCCTTTGTATATCGGTTATTATCACAAAAGAATCATTGCGGTATTTGGCCGTTAATGATTGACCGGTTCCCTTGTCAGGTATGCGACCCCAATAACAGAAGAGGATATTTATATATATAAAAAAGTAATGATAATGATGACTGAAAAAGAGCCGACCGCTTGAATAATTGTTACTTTTGTTTCAGAGAGCGCGTTGTTACGTGAGATCTAGAAGAAGGGTTTTTCATGGAGTTGAGATTAACCGGCCACTTGGAGATAATCAGCTTACTTTACAACGAAGATCGTTTACGA
Organism: Metellina segmentata; assembly: GCA_947359465.1. Classification (NCBI taxonomy): domain Eukaryota; kingdom Metazoa; phylum Arthropoda; class Arachnida; order Araneae; family Tetragnathidae; genus Metellina; species Metellina segmentata. The sequence goes on along the minus strand of OX375878.1, from coordinate 114,748,109 downwards.
ACAATACCCAATTTTGGTCTTTGAAAGGCCCAGTATTCACGCACGATCACAGGAACTGACAATCTAATTGCTCGGGATTTGACTTCTGTAGTCTTCGGGTCTAGTCTTTTGATACAAGGTGGTGGTTTGTCTTGTTCCTAATGGTGTGCGCTCATTAACTTGAGAACACGCAAGGGAAGCTATGATTCTGCTAACCTCTTATTGATAATCGAACAACGGGTTGGTGTTTTAGAGCAAAGTTACAACCGGTTGGTACTTGAATCGGCGTCGCATTGTAATACAAATAGTGTCTTCGAAGATACAAAAATGAAACCCATCATGAGATACCACGAGAAAAGATCAACATCGGGCAAAAGAATCTCATACCTTAACACCAGTGTTTTAAAAGCGTTCTTTGAACGTTGAGTTCCTTAAACATTCATTGAAGCCACGATAATCCAGTCGGAGAGCAACCAGTGGTTTGTAAGTTCGAAACCGGGTCCAGCCAAAATCCAACCGTGTACACGGGGGCTGGTGCACGTTAAATCTGTCGTAGCCTCGAATATCCTCACGTTGTCGTGGTGTGGAGGTTTGGAGAGTGGGGTGCCAGCACAGTTGTTCTCGTCTTCTGATCGTAGTTCAAAATGACATTTTTTGACGTGGAATGGTTCTCCTATTATTTTATGTGAGCTCTACACGCACAACCAATAGTAGGTTGTGATCGTTTTATCAAACAATGCATTCTCTAAACAGCCATCCATCCAGGAAAAATTGCTAACTGAAAGCTGTTTATAAAATGCCAAATTCATCAGGGACATTAGAGATAGTATTTACATATAAAGTTTTAACTTACGGTGCAACACTTAATTCTCAAACATCGTTACAGTCAAAGAAATTATGAAGTGTGTGCAGGGAATTTCAAAATTTACTGTACAAACTTTAAGGTTATGGTATGTAAGAACTTGTCTTAAGAATTCCAGTTTCGTTTCTTTAGAAAAAAAAGAGAAATTCGTTCTGAAGAGCGATTTTAAAAATTTACTGTACAAAGTTTAAGGGTATTTAGGGACCTATCTTGAGAATTCTGTAGTTTCTTTATAACCAGAGAAATTTATTTTTCGTAGATATCTTTAGAATTTCATAAATAAAAAATTCGTTTTCATCGAGATAACTGTAGAATTCTAGTTTTTCCTAAATAAAAGCCTAGCTTGATTTTATAGATAGGTGCTGTGTAAATATGTTTAAACAAAAGTTAGGCAGTATCAATTTTCTTCTGTGCTTCAATAAGAAATCAATTTTTGAAAATTTTAGATTCCGGGCCTAGAATTTTTGCTTCCTGCACAAGCTTACCTCCCCACCATAAACTTTTTTACTCGACCTTCATCAATCTAAGCGTAAGATTACAGTTTGAAGAAATAGATTCAGAGAACACATTATTATATTGAAATGAAAAAAATTCGCCTTGCCTATATTCGAAGGAAATGTTTTTTGTCATTTTTGGTATTGGTATTTGGTATATTTTAATTTATTGGTACTTGGTAATTGGTTTTTTTAATCTTATTCGCACTGAAGCTGCACATTCCGCCAGGGAAGTCCCCGCACCTATCTTGTAAGGATTTACCGGTTTAGTATTCTTCTCTGGGCGTTTATTAGTTTCTTATTTGCAGAGTTTCTGCAAGGTTTTCTTGAGGGTCATATAGGAACTATGTTTATGTCGTTGCTATAAAATCCCTGCAGCTGATTGTCAGAATATCACTGATTTTGCAAATGTTTTTTCTGCAATTCTTATGCTTTAGTGCTAGGTTTAGCTATCCTGGGGAGGGTCTTGGTAGTGGGCAACCCAGGTGAAGTGAGCATGTGAGGGAACAATCCAAGGCATAATGCATTGGAGTTCCCTCTATTTCTCATTGGTTGGTTTGAGATAACCCTGATCTGTGGAGATGGCTGTTGAATTGGCCATGGCCCGTTACAAACTATAAAAGACGTCTATCTTTGATGCGGGTATCCGTGGAGACGTCTGCGAAGAGATCGTGTGTTGAGCGGCCTGTGTCATCTGTATTCCATTCATCCTGCCACAGTTGAAGGATGTGGCCTCTAGGGAGTCTCTTGAAGTGTGAAACTGGAAGGGATATTTGTTTGTCCTCTGGAGCATCTTTGTTTGCTGCCGCTTACTTCGTCAGACTGTCAACTTTTTCTTTATTCTCGTGTTCAACGTGAGCCTTGATCCATCGTAGTTCTAATGCTGGCTTGTTGTGGATGGAGGAGTTTCTGGATTTCTTTGATGAGGGAATTTCTGGAAGTTGGGTTTCGGAGAGCTTTTAGAACTGCTTGGCTGTATGAGAAGATTGTTGCTTTTTCAGGGACCATTCTAACTGCTTCTCTGATTGGAACCGACTCAGCTTGGTACACACTGTTGTTAATTTGTAGTCTATTCGACCATTTTTTTTGTTAACATTCTTTCTTCGTAGAGGCAAAAAAACTGATCCCACGCCAGTCGTCTGTCTTAGATCCATCTGTGTAGATGGAAATGGGTGATGGTTTGAATGGAGTATCAATGGAGATGTTAACTTCTTTGCTTTGTATACATGAATGGGAGAACCATTCTTGCTGTCTTCATTTCAAAATCTTGTAAGTTAAATGTTTCATAGTTCATTTGAACTGGTTTATGAAGACGAATAAGTTCTGTAGTTTTTGCTTCATGGGAGAGGAAGATATGTAGGGGTGGTACTCCAATAGTGATACAGAGAGCTAAAGTTGGGGCAGTTGAATAAGCCGAAGAGAAAAAAAAGCAAGGCAACTTCTGGTTTTGCTTCTAGCTTCTTGGGTTAATCGAGGAATAGAGCTTTGGATTTCTTATGAGAAATTTTCAAGCCCATTTATTCACACCATGATAAGACTTGGTCAAGGGCTATCTTGAAGAGTGTTTTAAGGAGATCTTTGATTCGTCCAGCAACCACTAGAATCATGTCATGAGCAAAATCTTGAATGTGTACTACAGAAGGCCAGGGTTCATTCAAGCGGTCGTCGGCCACCAAGTTCCATAGGATGGGTTCACTACAGGATCCTTGTGAGCAACCCATGGTCTGGTCGACTTGCACTATAGCTGTTCCTGTTGTTATGCAAACCGTTCTCTCCGAGAGGAAGCTGGAGAAAAACTTGTAGAGCTTTGTTGGACAATTTATGGTTTTTAGGCGTGTTAGAATGCAGTTCCACCTAAGGGAGTCGAATGCTTTTGAATGTCTAGATATATTAAGAGTAATTGTTGTGATTGATGTTTGTGTGGATTTTTTCTAAAAGGTTGTATAAGGCATGCTCTGTTGACGAATTTTCAAAGAAGCCAAACTGTAGTGGATTCGTGTGGACATGCTTTTGAATATGGTATAGCAATCTGTTAATCAATATTTTTTCCAGTCATTTTCAAATGGCTGGGAGAAAACTGATAGGTCTGTATGATGAAGTTTCAAAAATATTTCCTACTTATTCTTCAAAAATATTCCTACTTCTATATTTCCTACTTAAAGCTGAGGGGAAAAGCAAGATGAGACCTTTTTTCAGTGATGCTGGGAAGACTCCAAGTTTAGGGTATTTGTTGAAAAGTGTGTGAAATAATTTGGAGAAATTATTATTTAGGTTTTCAAGAATCACTGGGTCCATTCCATCAAATTCAGGAGTTTTGTTTATAGGGAGATTGCGTATGACATACGCTATTTCTTCTTTTGTGATTGCTGGTTCCAAGTTGGGGCTCACATACTTGGAATTTTGAGGCAGGTAATCTGTGTTCGGATAAATTACCTTTAAAAATTTTGCAGGATTTCTTCCTCTGTGCCTGATTGTTTTGAGTTTGAATCAAAAGCTAAGGGGATCTTGGCTTTTCTCTGTGTAATTTTGTAGGGTGTACTAAAGGGCGAAGTAGATTTGTACAGAATTTTCTCCAGGACGCTAATTTTTGTTTCCTTACTGTCTTCATGTAAAGTGCACGTTCTTTCGTGAAGACTATTTGCATGTCGTGTTTCACCGTTATGTCCTGCTCTCTTTGCCTCCTTCTGAGGGCTGAAATAATTATTTTCCTATTGATCTCCAATTCCGGGATTTAACAGGTTGTTTCCTTTGATATCTTATGCGACTTCAACTTGTATGATTTGGTACTAGTCTTGGATGGTTGTAATTAGTGAATCTATTGTTATTTCCAATTCCTGCTTACTGTTTGCTATATTTAAGGAGTTTTCTATGTAGCTGAGATAGGGAGTAAAGTGTCTGATCATCTTGTTGTGGTTTGCATGGTTTATTTTGAACCTTTTAAAGCAAAGTTGGTTAGTATTGGCTATTAGTTGAACGAGAATCGGGCGGTGATGCTATGGCTTTCGTCTTCTAAAATGTTTCTGACAGTTGTAGTGAAGTGCTTGCGAATGTCAGATCAAGTCAGCCTCTTGTACATGAGCTTCGAAAGACGGGGGCTGGAAGCCAAAACCTTAAGCGTATGGCGTAGAGGCGGCTGGTGCACCTTAAATCTGTCGTGGCAGAAAGTCCTCCGGGGGTTGGCGAGCGGTAGCGAGCAGGGGGCGGGCCCCCTAATATATATATATAATTCTCTTACGTGGCACGCAAAAAAGACGTTATTTGTTGACCCGTTTTGGCAACACTGTACGATTGTTTGTTTACCACAAGGCCTCGCGCATCAATTGAATTTATAAGCGTTATCGGATGAAATTTTATTGAAAAAAAATGAATTTTAGCTGAGCTGTTGCAGTTTATAATAGAAATTGCGGTATTAAATAATAGTAATAGTAATTGCGGTAAAATTAAAAAAAAGCGGAGGATCTTTTCAGGGCCCTTTAAAAAACGTTTTTTTTTAGGGCAAACAATTATAGTTCAACAAGACGCTTGCACTACAACTTTCGGCAACAAACTCAATAAAAAAGCGTGGGTGGTTCGAGTGCTGGGGAAATGTACACAAACAACATGCTGGGTATTCAATTTCCAAAGCAACGCTCACATTTCGAGTCAAAATTTGCTCAAAGTTTTCATAATTTTGATTTTAGAGGTGCTGTATATATATTTTCTGTAATGCAGCAATTTTAGATTTGAAAAACTCTTTTTTGGAATATCATATTTTGTAAACAATCCCTTCTGCTAGAACACATGTCTTCATTGATGCGAGCGAAGCGATCATAGGTTCGCGCAGTGAAACAATGAGGATTGCGAAGCAATCCTCCTGGGGTTGGCGAGCGTTGAGGACTGGGGTTGGCGAGCAGGGGGCGTGCCCCCTAGTATATATATAATTCTCTTACGTGGCACGCAAAAAAAGCGTTATTTGTTATCGCGTTTTGGCAACACTGTACGATTGTTTGTTAACCACAAGGCCTCGCGCCTCAATGGCATTTATAGCGTTATCGGATGAAATTTTATTGAAGAAATGAATAATTAAAGTTTATTACACTACTTTCTTTCAAAATGTCAAAAACAAGGGCACTTTTCAGGGCCATATAAGAAAACGGCCATTTCTAGGGCCAACAATTATAGTTCAACAAGACGTTTGCACTACAACTTTCGACAACAAACTCAATGAAAAAGTGTGGGTGGCTCGAGTGCTGGGTAAATGTACACACAAACAACATGCTGGGTATTCGATTACCAAAGCAGCGCTCACATTTCGAGTCAAAATTTGCTCAGTTTTCATTTGAATTCCAAATCATTCGAGTTCTGATTCCAGAGGTACTGTATAACTTTACATTTTACAAATTTACACTTGAAAAGTAATTTTTGGAACGTCATATTTTGTGAACACTCCCTTCTGCTAGGACATATGTTTTCATTGATTCGAGCGAAGCGAGCAAGGTTCGCGCGGCCAATAAATGATGATTGCTGCAATCCTCCAGGGGTTGGCGACCGTTTGCGAGCAGGGGGCGGGCCCTCTAGTAAAAATTTTAAAACCGCTAATTTAATTTTTTGTTACAAAAAAAATATTTACTTCATCGCTCTTTTCTTGTACTTTTATTGTCAAATGCAATTGAAAAAATTGTTTTGAAGAAATGTTTTAATGAAAATGTGGTACAGCTATACTCTACGTTTATGAGTGATGGCAACGGCTTGGCGATTTTTTTTTGGCGCACTTCTAGTAGCGAGTTACGATAAATTAAGGCAACCCATCTTTCGTTAATGTTGTTGTGGTTTTCATTGCAACCTCGGCAAACGGAAACTTTCAATTTTTATTTTGAATATTCTAGAAAGTTCTTTCAAAATCCATTAAAATCGTTTGATTTCATTGATTCGTTTGAAATTTTTTCTTTCCTCCCATTGGTTATTTTGTCTTCAAAATATCCTTTGATTGCAATGGTCTTTTTAAATCGTTTTCTGTGATACCATTGGTCCATTTATTTGTATTTTGACAGTTGTGGAATTTTTTATTATTATAATAGTTTTCACGATAGGATTAAAAGTTTTGTTTTTTTGACCATTTTCGTTTTCATTATTTTTTTACGATAGAATTATAATCGTTATCAGGTTGTATTAGTTTTTTCTTTTGTAAATTTTTTTCTTTTTCAACATGCCCACTGTATTTAGTGTAATTGATAGGTTTCAGGGTATTCTTACCCAACATTCGTAGCTTAGTTTCTCTGCTGGTTCACAAATGTGTTTTGATATGTGCTTAAGCTTACTACTTTTTGTGAGAGTTTTTAAAAATATACTTTTTAAAACGTTCTGAAATGTGCTTAAAAAGTGTGTTGTAAAAAGAAAAAAATTTGTGACAGAAAAAGAGTTAGGAAATAAGTCTTTCCTTGGCGACTTTAGAAGTGCGCCAAAAAAATCGCCAAGGTCGTTGCCATCTTTCATAAACGTAGAGTGTAGCTGTTCCGAAAATGTTTTTTCCCTTTCCAATAAACATTCTTTAAGGACCAACGATCCGAAATCGTGCATGCTTAGAAAGTTTAGACACATATTCAATAACGCTCATTCTCTTCGTGATTTGTCATTCATTTTTTAATTTCCTAATCGAGCCTTTTACCTGAGAATACTAATATTCAAGTAAATACTAAGGTAAGACGTATTCTACGTCAAAAAAGAAAGAGTGAAGTAAAAAGCTCAATACTAAATTTAAACCCGGATTTTTTCGGGACGTGTGATTTCCCCCTCATCACTTCCAAATCTATTTTTCTTCAATCGTTTTCACACGGAAAACAATGCTTCATTTGTCTCCGCTCGTGATGCAAAGACTGAAGCGTACGCATCTATGAAGTTGTGCCCCAATGTAATCTAATCAATAAACCGGGAGTCCTGTCTACGCCCTATGGGACTGATACACGAAATCGTGAGGGAGATCTCTTCTCCGTGTGATTGGACCACCGTGCCATTGTCAAACAAGCTATGATCAGGAATCGAAGTTTCTTGGCACCGTCCAAAATGGCACGCTCACGTATTGGATGAAAAATGTTTTTCTAGATTTGCTATCCAGACAGTTTCGACAAGGTTAGTGAACCATAAGATTACCTTTGGAAAATTTTGATAGCTTCTGACCAACCGGTCTGGTGGATGAGGTGTTAGCCTCTTAACCGGAAGGTTCCTGGTTTGAATCCGGGTCCGGGCATGGATGTTTGTAAGCGTATGGTGTAGAGGCGGCTGGTGCACCTTAAATCTGTCATAGTCGAAAGCCTTCACGTTGGGTTGGTGTGGAAGTTTGGAGAGTGGGGTGACAGCTCAGGTGTTGTCTCGTCATCTGTCCGTGGTTCAAAATTACACGGTGCTGTCCTTGGATCTTTCCCTTAAGGGATTGATCCCGGACCGTCGCCAATAGTCCATTGTGTTGCTCTAGTACGACGTTAAAAATTACAAAATTACCTGGACGGTCACCAATAGACCGTTGTTTTCCTCCAGTTTGACGTTAATTCATATACCTACTTAACATGCTGGATAATCATTTTAACAGATCAAAGAATCGTCACACATTTTTCTTTTCGTGATTTTACAAAAAACACGTAACGTATCTTCAAATAACACGAGGCACCCCGCACATACTATGTCTATTTCACCAGAAAGTCGAAGATTCCACCAACCAATTTTTGGTAGAAAAGGTAATGGTAAAGTTATGTTTAGTTAACGTCGTACTAGAGCAACACAATGGGCTATTGACGACGGCCCGGGATCAATCCCTTAAGGGAAAATCCGAGGACAACAAATCGTAATTTTGAACCACGGTCAGATGACGAGGCAACACCTGAGCTGGCACCCCATTCTCCAAACTTCCAAACCAACCCAACATGAGGACTTTCGGCCACGACAAATTTAAGGTGCACCAGCCGCCTCTACACCATACGCTTACAAACATCGATTCCCGGACCCGGATTCGAACCAGGAACCTTCCGCTCTAGAGGCTAACACCTTAACCACTATACCGGTTGGTCGGCTTTGGTAGACAAAGTTACGCTTTTTTGTCATATGGCGTGCTGAAGAATATACGTGGCGAAATCACAAAACACTTTTTCTTCAGCACTCTGAGTCACGGTGCAGGCCACGGAGGATCGATTGGAAAAGTACCGGATTAGCAACCGGAGGGTTGCGAGTTCGAATCCAACAAACACCGTCGTGTACAAACGGGGATGGTGCACGTTAAATCTGTTGTGGCCTCAAATATCATCTCGCTGACGTGGTATGGAAGTTTGGAGAGTGGGGTGCCATCTCGTGTGTTATCTCGTCATCCGATCCTGGTTAAAAATTACGTGGTGTTGTCCTGGGATCTTATCCCTTGGGGTATTGATCCCGGACGGTCGTCAATAGCCCGTTGTGTGGCTACTACCTACCCCGGCTATGGTACCCTAATTAGAAGAGAAACGGAATAACAACCGGAGGGTTTCGAGTTCCAAACTAGATCCAGACAAAAACCATTATATACGTGTGGGAAGGAGCTGGTGCACGTTAAATATGCCATAAAATGTCCGCGTGGTTTGGAAGTTTGGAGACTTAGGTGCCCGCTCAGGTGCTCACCACGTCTTCTGACCGTTGTTCAAAATGACCAGGTGTTGTCCTAGAATCTTTCGTTTTGACATGGATTCCGGACTATCGCCCATAACCCCTTGTGTTGCTGCAGTGTGCCGTAAGTCCACTTACCTACCCCTTTAATTTTTTATATCAACTATTCATTCTACCGTGCCCTGCAGCATATTTAAGCTATCGTTTGTACCTTTTTGCAGTTCATATTTCCCTTTTTTTCTCTTAATATCTTCATTTCTAAAACATTGCAGAGATCTTTTGTTTGGCTCCCAGAAACCCAACTAAGGGCAAAATGTTTCACAGTAAACTGTGACTGACAGCAGGGCTGTAGTGGAGGGTATACGACGGTATCCTCTGGTTTTTCCAGCAAATTCCGTGTACCCTCTGCTTTTTCTTAAAAACTACGCACACGCTTTGTTTTTCCAAGAAAACTTCGCGCGAAACGCAGATGGCTGTAGAAGCAAGAGAAAAGTTTCTATTTCAAGATATCACCTTGGTACATAATTCCAAAATTGTACCTATTAATCATAAGCAATTCATTCAAAGTATTATCGATAGAATGATATCCAGACTTTGTTCTGTTGTTAATGAAGAAAATTATCAACTTTTGAAGGATATATCCATGTTTGATCCAGAAAGTATAAACACATGAGATATTCGCCATGGAGAAAAGGAGGTAAAAAGGATCTGTCGACGTTTTGGTATAGATGAAATGTGCACTATTCAGGGTTTGAGGGAGCATTGAAAACGCCCAAGCTGTTCCAGAAAAATTAAAGCCTCTTTTAAGAACAATTGAAATATTACAATGTTCACGGACGAATGCGAGCCCGGGCTTAGTTTAATGAATAATATAATGTAATAGATTTGAGATAATCTTTATTGATTTCAAACGTCTCCAATCTAATGTTTATTAAGGCAAATGGACCACCGAAAATAAATGCGTGTGAACACTTTCAACCGTAAAAAATTTGTAAATTCTTGGTTGGGCCAACCATTGCAATTGAGTAGACAATAGATCGAGAGTATGGTTCTACTATAGCTCTACAAAATGAGACACAGAGATGGATTTCTCTAGTCAAGCATTTCGAAAAATATTTCAATGAAAATGATTGAGGAAGGCCTTAAAATTTTGTTAAAACGAATTTCTGCGAAATTCGAAGTTTCTTCAATGTTCCACAGTTCCTTTCCTGTAGTTTTAAATTAATATAGGCTGTTTTCTCTCGATAATTTGAACTTCGATTAATTCGAACATATTCCCCGGAGGAGGGGGGCCGACAACTCCCTGGCTTATGGATTTCCTATATATATATATATATATATATATGTATGTGCGTGTGTACATGTTATTGCCCCCCCCCCCTTCTGGAAAGTGTAAGTAGTAAGTACATATTTCGCCTCCCATGGAAAAAATTCTGCGGGCGCCCATGGTATACCCTCTGTTCTTTTTACGACTACAGCACTGACTGACAGGTCTTTCCGGAAATTCCCGTGTGGCCTGTGGTTCCAGAAACTGTTATATTTATTTAAAAAATAAATAAATGAGATTTGTAACGCAAAAAAAATTAAAACAAAGAATTAGAATATGGATGTATATGTGTCGGCAGAGGGAGCAGATGCAATTGAATTTAATTCTAAGATTCAATATACCATAGTGATCTTTCAAAAATAAATTTGAATGTGTGGCTGTAAATTTTCGAATTGAAATATAGATTTTGATCTACCATAACTGTGAAATCCAAAATGTAGTGCTTTTCACATAAAGTTCCGCTTCGTATATAAAATATCAAAGCAATTTAAACTATGACCTGTTTTAAATTTTCTATCCTAATTTTACCTTTATTTGGAAATCTGCAAAAATCACTCGTCTTAGTCCACTGAAAATGTGTCTTCTAGCAGAATAGAATGAAATTAGTTCAAATTTGACTAAGTATCAGGTACAAACAATGATGTGTAGTATACATATAATCAAATGTGTATGTAAAAAAAAAATTATAGACGTTTTTCACGTTTTTGAGTGTGTTTTCAGCTTGTACTTTTAACAAAAGGTCGCCGAATACTTTTGCGGTGTCTGATGTCATGGGTTACGTTACAGTTTAAGTATTTTTAGCAAATCTTTTATTATTATTCGATTTTGATGGGAGATTAAAATGGAAGGAAAGCTTTTTTGGGATAAAATTTTAAATTGTAATTTTCATTCATTATATATCCTTATATAATACTTTAAAATAGTTAGAAGCTATTACTTCTGTGATATGCAATGTATCTACACATTAAATTTTGTATTTATAAGTTACATATATATATGGATACAAAAAAAAAACTGACATAAACAGTTGAACAACTTTATGAAATTATAAACAATTTTCTGGGTTATCAGTGAAGTAATTGGAAGTAATTATTTAAACTTGCACATTACAACAAATCAGAACAACTTTCAACGAAATTTTCCCTTGAAACAATTCTTAAGAATTTCTAATTCTGTCTTTATGAAAGTTTTTTGCAAACAAAACTTCTTTGTATGGACTTTTTTTGTAACCAAGAACCGTTTAAAACTCGATAAAAAACTGACAAATAGTTAAACAACCCTTGTGAAATGTTAACAGTTTTCTGTCTTTTCAGGTGAAGTATTATCTTTTCATACTTACACATTTTTACAAAACAACAAATCAGAACAACTTACAGGGAAACTAAAATTTTTGAACTACTATTCTAATTCCATTTAAATAAAAGTTTCTGCAACCCAAACTTCTTCGTTTCGACTTTTTTTTTTTCGTTGCCAACAATTGTTTGAAACGAAACTAGCTACTCAAACAACTCAACTCCAAAAGACGAGGGAAACTCATTCCATGCCAGTGCGAAGAAGGGAGAATCGGACTTAAGCACGAACACACGCGAGCAAAAACAAAATGACCGCTTCTCCAGCGAAAGGGGAAAAGATCCGTTAAGAGAGCAGCGAGTAGGGAAAATAGTCGTCCGAGGTGGGAAAAAAATTCAAATTTGCTCGTCTGCTAGCCCATGATGGTCGAAATACACCTGGTTGATGAACCGCGCACGTTTCAGGTAGTTTCAGTTCGTCTCGAGCTATGTCGGAGTAAGTACCGGTTTTTTTAGTTTCGTTAGAACACTCGTTCGCCCAACGGAAAGAGTTTCGTGTTTTTATGGATTTTTACACTTGCCGGATGTTTGCCTATGAAAAGCGGCCGAGCAACGGTAGGTTTCCAGAAGTTATTTTGATTCTTCTATATTTATTTCTCTCTCCTCCCACAACACAACATTTATTTATTTTGTGTTTGTTTGATGTGAAAAACTGTTCCCCGTGTTTTGATGTTTGTGGTGAACTGGTAGTTTTGTTCTGTATGGTTTATGATAAAACACATTTGCACGATGTGTTGTTTCGGAAGGGTTTTTAAAATTTTTATTTCCTATTGAATATGGCTTTAAGAAAACTTTTCTTTTGTATATATTAAGTTTCAAGTAAATCAGTGTCATGTTCCTACGTATATTGATGTGAACGTAAATTCTTTTTCGTTTTTTCGAACTTAATGAATCAACTTTGGAAGACCAAAAATTTAACTTAATTATATGGAATTCGTCAATATATCTTGGTTTGAAAATTTAGCCTTTAAAACTCAAACGATCAAGAGTTTTGTTCCTTTCTCATTCATTTTTCCATACATTGTTATCTTGTGTTTAACACAACTTGGCCAAATATGACACTTTTGACAAAAAATCAACCCATTTTTCTACACAACTTAATTCTGATACAGCTGAAGAAAAATCATTTATTTCAAAACGTTTTGATAAATCCCTCTAAATTGTTTACTCAATATACGTATATACTATTTACGTAAATACTATTAAATACTAAATACTACTACGTACTAAATACTACGTACGTAAAATACTATTTGTAGACTTATTAAAGTCTACAAATAGTATTTTATAGTAAGAGAATCGACTCAAAAAAAATTTCAAACTTTTATTGGAATTTTCCAATAAGAATCTAATTAAAATATTATGGAATAACTGTCACATGACATTTTTTAAAAATTATGCATACAAACAGCAAAATAAATATTTTTGTTGCCTATCACGGGTGAATTGAAGAAGTGTTTACAGTTAATATAATCTTCGTCGCATAGTTAATAGATAACTCCGGGAAATTCATTTTTATGATTATAGAATTAGCTCTTTTCATAGGTTATTAAATGCTGAATTGGAATCTCATTTCATGTCTATGATAAATGCGCTTGCATGCGTTGCAATTAAAAACTCAAAACTTCCATTGGACAGTTAAGTAAAAAGACAGAAATCAGGAATGAACAAACAAAATCGCTTTTTGAATGAAATATTCCTTTGTCTTAATTTTATGACCAACAAAGCTAGATTCATTTATTTATGAGTCCCTGTTTGAAAAAACTGCTCGGAGTGATAATTCTTAAAAGTCCTTCCGCCCCCCCCCCCATAAAGCTCTAAATCACACATTTTCCAATGAATAAATTTCGCCTTGATTGTTTTTTGCAATATAGTTCAGAACCAAGAAAATACAAAAACCACGTTAATTTTTTTTTACTCCTGATACAATAATTGCTTTGTATAATTTGACATTTAATTAAATACGAGCGTATGATTGCCAGGTAGGTATCTGCAGTATTACAATACTGGTACCTCGGCTGTTATTCTTTTTGTTTGATCCCGACAATTATGTCGTTAAAGTAAATTGAATACTTGACAGTCGAAAACATTTTAAAATTAAAAGTAATCGTTTGAGTGTGTTGCTAATTAAATTAAGGATAAAATTAGGAAATTAAAAATCCATCTTTCCCAGTCTCATTTATGAGGGGAGAATTGAACAGACTGACATATATTAGCTTTGGATAGTTATGGGGAACGGACGTTCAATGGATGGACACTGAGTCATGGGCAATGAAAATAACTATTTTAATGTAGGTGATATTCGGTGATTCTCGTAAATTCCGGGGCAATTTGACATTCAACCGGGATTCTGGACAGCAGCTTAAATTCCGGGACGGTTGGCAACCCTATTTATGACGGGCCCCAAATTGGAGTGTGGGTGGCTCCATTTGGGGAATCAGTTTGGTTCTGGACACAAAGAAAGTCTTCTGATACAGAACAGAGAAATATACACACACACAGGGAGGATTAAAACTTACGCCTCCTACAGGCTGCTGCATTGGAAAAACACACCGCCCCTTGGCGACCCCAACCAAGCCCTGACTGCTTTATTTATTCGAAAGCGACTTAATCCGACAGCCCACCGAGTCACACAACTATAAAAATAAAATCCCCACACGGAATCCTCAACGATCACCCAACGCTGGAAAGTTCATTTGTATGCGCCTCGTTCACCGAATGCCAATAATGATGTCCGGAAACGCCACCCGATTTTTTTTTTCTCTTTCACATGCTGCGAGTCACACGGACACAAGTGATATTAATTGAATTCAACCGCAGCGACCATTCATCACTAAATGAGATTGCGGATCGTAGGACGCACACATAAGCTGCTTACCCTTTAACTTACTGGGAAATGGTTTTTCTGCTGTCCCCCTGTGTCTGGGCACGGGACAATCTGGATGAGTTATGGAGTGGTCATTACACCCGATCGAGACGAGTGGTCGGATGCTGGGAAAATTACTTATCCGAATGGGGTCGTGTTTGTCATCGCATGCTTGGGAAATGTGTGTTGATGTCTTGTCTTGTGAAGTCGTTGAAATATTCATCTTGGAGCGATGGTGGTAGGTGAATTAACGTCGCACTGGAGCAATACGGGATAACGACAACGGTCCGTGATCTATCTGGAAGGATTGGATTGGACGCTGTAGGAGGACACTGTTTCACCTGTGCGGCTTTCAGCTGCATAGTCCGCCTTAGGAGGAGATTCGGGGATAAGGGAGAGCCGAGCAAACCGCCACACATACATAAAACATTTAAGTACATGAAAGAAAAGGATGACAAAATTTGAAAATTGACACAGAAAAAAATGAGAACAAAAACAAAAATAAACATAGACAATAAACAAAAACCATACATAAAAACAGGAAATCATTTTCAGAAGAGGAAAAAAAATATTAAATCCTAAAATTAAAACGTATAAAGACGGCCAAAATGACATATACTAGTTTCGAAATAAAGTTATTTTGAGAACTTTCGACTTCTCAGCTCTCACACAGATGTAATCAATGTTGAAGCTGAGAAATTCCATCATTACAAGGATTTTGTGGTGGCAGTGTCTGTTCTTGGCAGTACTTAGGTAACAATGTGAGTAGTTTTGAAGAGAAGGTTTCACCAAATGCCACGGACTTGTGAGATCACAGTCAAAAAGTTCGTGGATGGGATCACTTTCTGGGCCGCAGATGCACACCATACTAGTTCTAAGGTGGAAACGTTCTAGATGTGACGGAAATAGTCCATGGCCTGCGAAAAATTGCACCAGCTTTGAGTTCTGGTATTTTAGGTCGGTTCAAATCTTCGGAAAGACCGAAGACCTCGTCAATCTGAACCAGATGACGAGGTCAACACTTCAGCTGGCATCCCTCTCACCTCGTCATTCAACAGCGGCTCAAAATTATATGGTGTTGTCCTCAAATCTTTCACTTCGGGTTTTATCCCGAACCGTCGCCAATAGTCCATTGTGTTTCTTCAGTGTGACGCGATAATTTTAATACCTACCTGTTATCTTGACAAATTTCTCCTTCCTTTCTGTAATCAGGGTCTAACTTCTAACCTATCCCACATGTTATAATATTTTTCTGCGTGCAAAATTTTTTTATTGTAATGTGCGTCTCCTCTGAGACTGTCCTGAGTTATTAGCCGGACTACACTATGGTACGGTTTTATAGAGCATTATTATATCAATAAGTGTCTGGTTTGTAGATCCTGAAGCGAGTTAAGATTTATAAAACGTTTACAAATTTCCCCACAGATTGTATCATTACTTTCCGGAATCCTTGCAAATAAAAAGGGTTCAGCATAGATTTTTAAATATTGTGTTGGAACTCTCACTCTGTTTATATATACGAGTAAACTGTTTATAGATCGTGCAAAATTTACGTTGTAAATTGTGAGGATATTTACTAAGTTTAGAAGTTCATATTACTTTCATAAAATGTGTGTTTAGAAATGATATTGGCGAAAATTATCTAGTGATGGAATTTATGGTTCTGTTTTAGTTTTTAGTTATTTCCCAAGTAAAATTTTTAAAAACAACTATGAAAGTAAAATAAATTTGCAACTACAGGTAAATGGTGAATTGTAGTATGAAAATAGGGATGAAAAATTACATGGTTAAATTGCATTAATTTGTGTTCTACGATGATTCTAGAATTATAATCATAAGATTCTAGACTTCAAATGCAATATTTTCTTCTCTTGTCCCCAGTTGGAAGAGTAACAGATTAGCAACCAGAGGAATGAGAGTTCGAGTCCAACCAAAGACCGTCATGTGTGTGTGGGGGGGGGGGGCTGGCGCACGTTAAATTTGTCAGGGTCTTTCACGTTAGAGTAGTGTAGAAGGCGTGGGGTGCCAGCTCAGGTATGACGTCGTCATGTGACCGTGGGTCCAAATTACGTGGTGTTCACGGATCTAAACCTTCGGGTTTGACCCCTCACCGTCACTAATAGCCCATTGTGTTGCTTCGTTACGACGTTGATTAAAATACCTACCTATCTATCCCCACTAGTAATTTATTCTATCTTCATTGTGTTTTCGAATCATCAATTGGATTTCAAATGTAAATAAATTGGCGGTGAAAAATATAAATTGTTTTTATCATGCTGAAAATATCTGGAACGATTCGAACTCTTTCCCAAAGATTGAAATGCAAAGCCTTAGCTTAAAAAATCGATTTTTTTTTTTCATTTCGATTCGATTAGACGAGCACAAAATAGTGTCAAGGAGGATTTTCTACAACTCGACAATTTCAGGTCGACTACTTAAAAAGAAAAGGACATCTTCAATCGAATATCGATCTTTTCCATCGATTTCTGGTTTCTATAACAATCTAGTCTTGTTCGATGTAGTTCTTGGAAATGTCTAGTTTGGTCTGCTGGAAGGCATTTTGTTTTGTTCTTTTTAGAATGATCACGCTTCTAATCACTCCAAAAGTGCCCCGTAAAATAATTCATATACAAAGCCTTTACCTCGATTATATTATTTAAGAGGAAATCATCATAAATAAGATTTAATTTCGTTAATAACTATTTGGTTGCATTTGTTAATAAAGGAATCTCGTAATCTCTGTAATCGTGTAGTCTTTTCAGAGCTTAAGAAAGATTTCCATTTTCGAACCCCTCCTTAGTTTCAGTAAAATATAACAATACCTGGACTACTACAGGCGACTATATTTCAATCTTGGTGACTAGGGGTATCGATTTGATCAAAATCTTCTTAACAACTTAATTTCATAATTTTGGTGACTTTTTTTTAAATTCTTCAAAGATTAACCAAAATTTAGTCTGACGGAAAACTATTTTTTTTGTAGGTAGGTAAGTGGGAAATGAATTAACGCCGCACTGGAGCAACACAACGGGATATTGGCCGACGGTCCAGGAATATTTATCGGATTTTTCTTTAGAAAAAAAATGTTTAGATATGCCAATTTTGAAATTTTGGCACCAAACAGTGGAAAACCACGAAAGAAATAAAATGGAATCTGCGTTTGCCAGATTGTCATGAAAACCGTAATTATTATAACCGAATTAAGAAAATATTTAGTTTTCTTAATTTCAAAATTTCAATTTCGTAGTGAAATCTTCAACGTACTAAAGCCCGGTGCACACATCCGATTTTTCAACGTGCTGCGCCGCTGCGGCACCGAAGCCAAAATATGCACACATAACCGTGAAATGACGCAAGTACTCATTTCGCGCCATTTGCGATAAATATTCTATCGAAGAAAACGTTTATTTCGCTTGGTGTAAAAAAAAAAATGAATATTTTAAAACAAAATAGACGTTACTGAATACAACCATTTATTAATTATTACTTATATTCCATTTATTTAAGAAAACAAGTTATTTCAGACCGGAGAAGCGTGTGCGGCGAGCTGCGGCGCCGTGATGAACTGCGGTACAAATTGCACGCAATTGGACGTGCGTGTCCGCAGACATGTATACACTAATCCATTGGATCTAATGTATCTCAGACCGTACTTGCGTTGCCGCACGTTGAAAAACCGTTTGTGTTCACCGGGCTTTATATAGCCCATTTTGTATTTCAGCCGATTCATATAGTATTTGACAGGCTAAAATTGCTGCTAATACAGAATTCAAGAGATGGTTCTTGCTACTACTTAAAAAATTTTATTCTACCCATCCTACTATTTCACAAGGGCTTTAACTGTGGCAGCCATGCATTACAAAAAATTTTCAAGATTATAGTGTGCTTTGAGACTACTTGTAGTTCTTTCTCTTTCTGATTAAAATTTATGAGAGGGATTATACTCTGTTTCACCTTAACTTGTCAGTAGAGTAAAGGCTACGTTGACCGCATCACAGCCGTTGTCGTAGAAACTAGGGTTACAATGTCAGAAGAAGTCAGCTATAAGCGAGGAAATTCGCCCTTTTTGGCAAGGAGAGATAAAATGCACGTGGAAATTCTATACGTTTCACAGATCTTTAATTTCTAATGGCTCTTGCATTACATTTGTTAATTAAACAAAAAGCTACTCTATGTTAATATAAAGGCGTTTTGATTTTTCTAAATGAGTATTATTTTTAGTTATTTAAAAATATATATATTTAAAATTTTTTTACAATAAATGTTGTTTAAAAAAACAGTCTATTTAAAGATGTGATGAACCATAAAATTCATTTTTTGAATTTACTTACCTGAAAGCTAAACACCTTGATTAATACTTCTTTTTTCAATTTTAATAATTTTATTAAAGGAAATTAATCCAATTTAATTACTCCTTTGGTCTTACATTTGGTTGGACAAGGTAGGGGAGAGTGCGTCGTCTGCTAAAATATGTGTTTTTCTTAACAGCAAAATATAGTCTCCAAATTAAATCAAATTTATTCTGATATTAAAGAAAGTAAATAACAAATAAAAATACATATAACATAGAGGATATAAAATACATTCACAATAAATAAATAGAATATAAAAAATACAAATATAGTGAATACACATACAATAATAAAAAAAATGAAACCATTTTAAAAATTAGAGTTAAAAAAAATAAACCTTATATGTGTGAAACATATTCTGAAACTCGCGGAACGGTGTCGGGTTGATTAGTAGTAAATTATTAATTTTATGAATAATTTAAAATAGTTTACAAGAAAGTGTACAGAAGAAACCAATCTCTTTCATGAATAGTAGTTACAATGAGAAAACTATATTTACTATTTACTTATTCATCACATGCATTTATACATCATCAATATATGTAAAACATAGCAAACATCATAACAAATCTATTTACATTATAATATACTTATTCATCACATGAATTTACACATCATCATCACTTAACATTTCCGAATCGCTATCAGACTCACTATTAAAAGAAATTACCAAGTTCTTACTTTCCCAAATATCATCCACAAGTCCATCTACTTCCCACATGTATTTCTCTTTTTCAGTAACATGGTTTATGCAGTTTTTCCAATTTTGTACAGAGACCTTTTCAATCCCTTGGATGACTAAATCCTTCACATCGTTCAGTTTAAAAGTCTTGTTTTCCCTGGCAACGTGTCCTTTTACTTGACTCCATATCATTTCAATGGGATTAAGCTCACAGTGATACGGGGGAAGTCTCAAAACCTTATGTCCAAATTTTTCGGCAATTTCTTCAACTCTGTATTTATCAAACATATGTTTGATTTCGCTAACTTTTTTCAACAGTTCAATCTTGATCATGTCCTGGTTCCACGTAATGTTTTTCAACGATAGCCATTCTTGAATTGCACTTTTTTTCCAAGATGTCGTCGGAATTTTTTCTTTCTTCACCGAGTGATAGGGGGCATTGTCCATCACTACAAAGCTGTTTCGTTTCAATTTAGGCATGATATCTTCAAACCACTTCTCAAAATGGTTACCATCCATTTCTTCGTGGTAGTCACCGGATTTTTTTCCTACAAAAATGTCAGCCGCATCAGGTACAAATCCTTCATCACTTCCGATATGGGTAATGATGAGTCTTCTTCCTTTTCCTTTTGGTGCAGCCAAGCCTGTTGTCAAACTTGAAGAGGAAGCTTCATTGGTGCTTTTGATGTTTTTGTCTTGCCATACTCGACTTTGTGAGTGTCCTTCATTCACCCATGTTTCATCTAAATAATAGATTGAAGCATTTTCATTCTTCAGTTCTCTAATTTTTCGTAAATAATTTCTTCGCCATAAAATTATGTCGTGTCTTTCTAAAAGCATAGCCTGCCTTTTTCGCTTTTCAAAGGAAAATCCCAAATCTTTCAGTATCCTGTACAGTGTACTTCGGCTAATGTTTGTCGAAAAAATATCCTTATCATTGTTAATTTCATTTAGAACTTTGTCCAATGTAGGAATTTCATTTCGACGAAAACAATCATGAATTTTTCGTCGGATGCACGATAAAGTAAAGTTGTCATATTTCATCATTCTTGTTCTTTTTCCAACGGCATAAGGTCGTTTTTTTCCTGGAGTACTCAAAGGACTTGTCGTCTTCTTTTCTTTTTTCAAACGAAAAACAGTTCTTTTGGAAACACCAGTTAGTTGAGACACCTTTCCGACGATTTGGTTAATGGAATCACTATGGTTTTCTTCTCGAAGTCTAGAATAAACATTCAATATGTTCCTGCGAGCTCCACTACCAATTGATTTTCCTTGCTTTGATGGCGTATACAGCTTGGATGGTGACGTTCCTTTTTCAGCCATGTTCAGAGTATCAAACACACTCCAATAAAATAGCACAAGAGAGATATGAACGTAAATACACACGCTAGCAAAGACGCAGAGCGAAATGGCGCAGACTTGGCCGGAAAGCGTAT
Source organism: Metellina segmentata (assembly GCA_947359465.1). NCBI lineage: Eukaryota > Metazoa > Arthropoda > Arachnida > Araneae > Tetragnathidae > Metellina > Metellina segmentata. The sequence goes on along the minus strand of OX375878.1, from coordinate 114,727,160 downwards.
TTAGCTCGCCAGAAATGTTACCATGGAAACCGGTTTAGAATTCCGTTTCGGATATATTCATTCGCTTCGGTCAAAAAAAAATGCTTTTTACAAATAAATAACCGATTATAAAGGTTCAAAAATCACTCCTTCATTGTAGGACAATTTTTACACGTTTATATGCATTTTCTTTATTTTAAATTCCAAATCAAGTTGGAATTATTTTTCATGCGGATGAACATCATTTCTGCCTTTCCCAATACTGACAAGTTAAGGTGAAACAGAGTATAGTAAACAAGCCTGAGAGAGATTGCGATACTATAATGTTCTCGCATTATACATATCGGGGCTATCTTAAAATGTAGTTTATCGCCATTTTGATAACTGACGTTGGATCTAATTTGCTTTGACCCCGTCACAATCAACTATTTTATTTCAATCCCGAATTCATTCTTTGGAAATTTTATTGGTGACGTGCTAAAATCATAATCGAAGCAAAAGACAAATAACGTCATGATTGGAATACATAAAGAAAACATTCTGACGCAGAAAAATTACACCATTACCCAGAAAAAGTGTCATACTATATAGGAGACCACGAGCGTAAAATGAGATTGACACTTAAAATACAATTACGGTCACCATTCATAAAGGAAAACACTGTTATATATTTTTGATTTAATTAAAAATCGTTGTAATACTTTTTAATAAAACTAGTTCTAAAATTTTATAGTATACTATTGCTATAGTAGTTTACTATCTAGTAGGAAAGTCAAAAGGGATATACCCTGTTATATCTATATAGTGATAGATAGAAATGAGATATTAAATCCCTAGCTAGCATATAAACTAGAAGTAATGTCAAAGGGGATAATTTAGGGCCCCCGTGGATGTGAAGTGCAAGCTGAATGGCTCACTGCCCAACAGTCTTCCAAATTGATGTCTCCCCAAAGTGATGAATTTGAAATTTCCAGAGATTATCTATGCCTGGTGGCTAAGTAAAGGATATTCTGTCCTTCGATTCAGTCAAATTGTTTGCCACAGAGTTTCAACTTAATCCTCCAAAGGGTTTCAATGAAATATCTCGTCCAAAAAGATCTGAACAATTTTGCTAATGAGACGAGATACCTACTTCGTGCATCAAGATCTAGTCAGTTTTGCAAATGCCCAGATACCTCGCTGAAACAACCACCAGGAGGATTAAGAGCGAAATAAAGACTTTCCCAAATCGCAGGTGGAAAGAGATGGACGTCGTCCCGAAAACCGTCCAAACTTTTAACGCGTCTTCCCAGTTTGCCTGTCTTGCTCTTTCAGCTAGCTCCCTTGTAGACCTCCCGTTCACCGTTAGGCTTAGAGTGTAATAGTGGTCCAGGGGGAGCTTGGCCCCCTTGACCGTCTCTCCCTTCTCTTTCTAATTTAACTCCAGGTATACAACGGGATATTGGTGACAGTCCAATTGGTGACAGACATTTTTTTTCTAAAATCTGACTTTTTATGGAAATTCTATTCAGAAAGGTTCTTCGGTATTGACATTCACTACCCTGAAACGAAAAGGGTATAGCTCGATTCATATCTCTGCTATTTAGAAATCACTAATTTTTTATGGAACAAGGTAATTTAAAAAAAAATTAATGTGACCCTAAATGGCAATAGAAAGTAAGGTAATTGGTAATTTTCTCGAAAGGAACAATCTCGAAAGGAAAGATCCAAGGACGAAACCTCGTCATTTTGAACCAGATGACGAGGTCAACCCCACTCTCCAAAATTCCTCACCGTGAGGACATGTGAGACCACGACAGATTTAACGTGACCCAGCCCCCGCGTACACGACGATCTTCCGTTGGACGTACTTTCGAACTCGCAACCCTCTGTCTCTCCCAACTAGGCTACCCTAAGATAAAAAATAAACCGATGTTGACATTCAACATCTCTTTAACTTCGCGAAATATATCCGCAGTGGCTAGAGGTGGAGTATTTTTATCACATGCATGTTGGAGGGATTCGTCATGAGTGATTTATTGTTCCTGTATCACTGAATCGATTGATGGTCAACAACATTAACAAATTGAGTGATAAAACTTCATTGGCTATGCTTAAAAACAAGTGTATGAGCAGGGGAAAGCAGTATGGAAAAGCAAACGTTTCCCACTTATGCGAAATGGAACCCTCCGGAATACAACAAATGAAAATCACTTAAGGTAATAAAACGATTTGTTAAGTCCACGACCCAGATGCTAATATCCAATCCTTGTCGCATATAAACCATCTAGATCTCAATTACGTGGCCATCTCAATCAAAACGGATAAAAATGAATTTAATATCGCCGTCGGAATTTGCACGGACAAAACATTGTGTGGCTGCAATTCTGTTCAATCAAAGCTCTTCTCTAGCCTTGTTTAAAAAAAGACATTCTTCAGAATAGCTCGTTAGCGTGCCTAAGAAAGATTATGGCATATTTTGATTGATGGATTACTCCACTCGTCCTAGCGTGTTGATGACGTTTCCTCGCGCTACTTGTCTTGATAAATTCTCTTGATAAGCGACCTTGTGTTTTCATCCTCAGGGTGACCAAGGAATGCTTTCGTAATCAAAATAACTTTCTCTTATGCTCGTATGTAGATACCTGGAAGAGATCTCTCTCTCTCTCTCTCTCTCTCTGTGCAATTAAAAAGATTTTTTTTTCTAAAATCTAACTTTTTATGGAAATTCTATTCAGAAAGGTTCTTAGGCATTGACATTCACTACCCTGAAACGAAAAGGGTATAGCTCGATTCTCATCTCTGCTATTTAGAAATCACTAATTTTTTATGGAACAAGGTAATTTTTTAAAAAAATAATGTGACCCTAAATGGCAATAGAAAGTAAGGTAATTGGTAATTTTAGTTAACGTCGTACTAGAGCAACACAACGGGCTATTGACGACGGTCCGGGATCAGTCCCTCAAGGGAAAGATCCGAGGACAACACTTCGTAATTTTGAACCACGGTCAGATGACGAAACAACACCTGAGCTGGTACCCCACTCTCCAAACTTCCACTCCAAGCCAACGTGAAATAGAAAGTAAGAAGATATTTTAATTAACGTCTCACTGGAGCAACACAACGGGCTATTGGTGACGGTCCGGGATCAAACCCTAAGGGAAAGATCCGAGGATAACATCACGTAATTTTGAACCATGGTCGAATGACGAGGTTAACACTGAGCTTGCAACCCCATCTTTCCAAATTTCCACACCACGCCGACGTGAGGACATTTACGGCCACGACAGTTTTAACGTGCACCAGATCCATTTGTACACGACGGTCTTTGATTGGATTCAAACTCGCAACCCTCTTGGTTAAAATGGCAATAGGAGCTAACTGAGTTTGTTTACTGAATTTGAAATCTTTCTTTAAAATGTTGCATTTTTCATGCCTTGTATATTTCTTAACTACTTTAGTTAAGAATCTTTTATCTCTATGCCATTTAAAAAAAAGTTTTTTTTCTTGAATTTGACTATTTATTACGTTCTCATGCATTGATTTTCACTACCCTGAGGCAAAAATCTATATAAATAAGAATGGAGTGTTTGTTTGTACATTCAATATTTTCGATCCATTTCAGGTTTTCTATCCGTTTTAGACCCTTCTGATGCCGAATCCGCCTTTTTTTCGTTTGGTGTCTGTCTGTCTGTCCGTCCGTCCGTCTGTCTGTCTGTCTGTCTGTCTGTATGTTGTGCCCTATACACGTCCACGCGGTTTAAGATATTTTCATGAAAATTTGCATACAGTGAGTACTTATCTTCATTTAGTGAGTGGTATTGGTTGCGAAAGTCTGTCTGTCCGTCTTTCTGTTCTATGCTCGATTTTGTGTTTGTGTGTTTGTGTAGACATCACATGAATTGTATTCCAGATATTTGATTGCATTGTATTTTATTTTATACATTATCTATTAGTTTAGTGAACGCAATATTAAACATTTCTTTATTGTTATATTTAGTTGAGGTTCATGCTAAAACACCTGAGTAAGTATACTTAAATCAACCATAATTTGGTAGTTTTGGAAAAATTGGAATGTCTATTGAATATTACGATTACTTCGATTGCTTTACCAGTACTGCTGAAAAAGTAATATTATTCTTTAAAAAAAAATTTTTTTATGGAATTTCATCTCTGATGCTTTATTTATTTCGAGTTTTATTTTTATTCTTTGCGCAATGAAAACGATTTCCGAATATTTGGGACAGACGATATTTTTCAATGAAATGAGAATGAACAAGATCGCGCGAGCAGTGATATTTTTTCTGGTTCTTTCGCTCTGAATTAATTTCACATTTCTAAATTTTGTACACTTTTAGTTGTAAGTTGTGGCAACTGTGCGAGATCAAGAGATAAAATTGAATCACAAATTAATATCTTTAGAACAATTTTTTGTTACATCTTTTATTTTGTTTTACTTCGCTGTTTCCAGTTTTAAATATTTATTATTTTAATAAATGTGTTTTTCCTTCTCATCACACGCAACAGCACCACAAAGTATTAGACTTAAAAATGTTAGGTAAGTCAGTATAAATTTTCAGTAAATTTTAAGTGTAGTTATGCCATTATTGAAAGAATAATGCCGTTATTTAAAGAATAATGCCGTTATTGAAAGAATAATGCCGTTATTTAAAGAATAATGCCGTTATTTAAAGAATAATGCCGTTATTTTAAAGAATAATGCCGTTATTTAAAGAATAATGCCGTTATTGAAAGAATAATAATGTTTATTAATCCAAACTGGAACTTTTTCCAAAATTAAAAAATTTGTTGTAATAAAGACAGGAGAAGATTGCAAAATTTCACAATGTCGCATACCGGAGGCAAGAGTGCCACAAGTAAAAAAATATTGTTTTGTTGACTATGAGTGCGAGAGCACTCGCCGTAAATCGTAATTTTAATTAATTGAGTTGAACATGAAAAGAACTTAAGAAAGGGAATTCCAAATCTTCCTATAAATCGTCTTTTATAGTAGTAACCTTAGTATCACCTTTCGTCATTTTGTAGCTTTGTCATACAGCAATTGTAAGATGTATGTGAAATGTATTACATGAATGGATATGCATGTGTAGGATTTGTGTCCAAAGTAAGTTGTAGAAAATATAAAGATGGCGAAAGATGTTAAAATAAATTTTTATTCTACAAAAAACGTAAGTCATTGTATAATTTGATTATCTCTTCAATCTAGAGTAAACCAATTCAAACCGAGTAAGGTCGGGTATTTTGCTAGTAGATTAATAAAAATAGCTCGATTCTTCTCTAAATCACTCATTCTTAATGCCAAAAGCTAACTTTTCATGTGAAAATTAATGTTATAAATTTACTCTTTTGTGAACTTGCTATTGACTAGGGGTATTTTTCTTAAGCAAACACGTTTCAAATTATTCTATTTTTTTTCAAAATTGAGACTTTTTGAAACTTTTGGTAGTTTACGTACTCCAAAATTACGCCCCGCCCCCTATTTTTAACGAATAGTATCAATATTTGCTTACGTCTGGATTGATTGAAGCTTACGGCAAGTAAGGAAAAATCCCATTTGATAAAATAGTGCGCTAGCCAAAAAGTTGGCTACCCAACGTCTCTTCTTCACAAACGATCGCCAAATTGGCGCTTTATAACATTCCGAAAATTCCAATCCAAGCCATTTCCATTCGTATACTGAACAGAAAAAAACTGCTGCCTTTTAAGGGCATTGTCGGAAATCCAGATTTCATATTAAGAAAGTATTTTTTTTCTCAAGTAAAAAATCTTTTGTATATTTAACGTTTGTTTCATACGTAATTAACACATCATTTTGTGTTTTGGCGACTAAATTGACTACTAAACTGTGCTTCAAGAGAAGACAAATTTTACTATTTTTTTAGGACCTTATGCTACTAAACCTATTAGTTCACAAGTGCTTAGGCTGTGGCAGCCCTAAAATAGCAACGAAACGTCGTAAAGCGAAATGATAGATGGAAAAAGCGCCTTTGTTACCAAGTGTCGCAATTTAAACAACGACGCAGAATCGCAATCAACAAGATTTGGTATGTGACGGCCGATATAATGAAGTTCGAAAATTTATGACATGCAGTAACTTGACTGGAAAGGTAATAAAAATCTAAATTTATTGTTTTTATGTTCCTAAAAGTTTATGATACTTAAAACAGAGTTTAAATAGAAATCATTATAGTGATTGTCTCGTTTTACTTGTGCTAGAGAGAAGTACGTTCCAACGACAACCTTAAATATTGTTATTTTCTTCTTGGTAATTTGTTCGTTTATTTTTCTCTCGTTCTTTTTACTGCCCTCCGTCGTAAGAAATGCGGTTAACTAGACAATCGATCCTTCTATTTAACTAAGATCGTTCCACTTGTTCTCAATTGCGAGAGAATGCACTGCGCCACCAACTCATAGGAATAACTAGAGAACGAGGTCGTTTTCAACCCTCTTGTCATCAGCTTCGAATATTCTTTTCTTTGTGTCGAAGCGAGACGCAAAAAATCAACAGCAAAAACATTTTGTTTGAAAAAGAAACTTTCGAATGAGACACGACAGTTATTTCATAGTCATAAACACGTATTTTAACTCCTCTCTTATTTGGCCATTAATTTCTCGATTCTTTGTGTTAAATACGCAGCGAATTTTTTAAAATTAAAAATAAAATATTAATTCACAGGATTCTCCGAGGAGGCTATGAGGGTTCAAGCCTCTCCAGTCAATGAGGGGATATCCTTATTTAATTGATTCGTTCTTTAAAAATTTGTTAAGTTGTATCGGGAATACAAACCGTAATTTCAACTTTAATTGTCGGATCTGATGTTGGATTGTGGGATGAATGAAGTAGACTAAGGAAGTTTGAAAGATCGTTTATAATATTCAACAATTCATTTTCACATTTTGAGTGATTAAAGTGCAGTTAAAAAGGGGGAAATATTTTTGATGCTTCACTTAGTGCTAGGCCATGTCAAATCAAAGAAAATTGAAATGGTTCCATTAAATTAATAAAATACGTTAATTTTTCTGTGACTCACGTTGCAATTGTGAATTCTGAGGACTGAATGCTTATTAATAACGTTTATGAAATTTTAATCTGTGCTAAAATCAACTTTTTATACATGTGCATGAAAAATGTGAATTAAGTTATTTTGATTCAAAATTGTTTTAACATTAAATAAAAAATTTTGATCTATAAAAAACCCAGTTTAATATGTAGTTACGATATATTTAATAATAAATACTATACTAAGGTCTTCAAAGCATAAATGGTAAAGAATATTAATCAATGAAATGTTTCCCAGTTTAGGCCATAATAATGATTTAGCCTTCATTACGGCAAAAGTTTGAACTATCTGGAAAAGAACTAACAAACATTTGAGGTAATTTTCAAAAATATTTTTTCCCTTGCATGTCTCATGTCTAGTGGAAATGCCCGTACAATTTTATTGAATAAAGGCCTTTGATTGGTAGCGTAGTTCGGTAGCATTTGAATGACATCACTTTTGTAGTCCTCACTCCACATAATCCAAAGTTATACTGGCCCAAAACTCGCCCAGCACCGTAGAATTGCGACCTAATGGGGTATCCCTACGCTCATAGCGCCTGCGCACTGAGTTCGATGGTCATGTTTTGTCTAGAAAAGCGCTATATTTATTTCCTGAATGTTTTTCCTTGTTCGGAAATCAAAACAATTATTACGATTTTTTTTCTGTAACGCTAGACTTTTCATGCATGCCGCCCACTACTGTTCCGATTTAGAAAACGTATTCCGGTCAAAATTGTATAAAAAGACGTTTTTGACATGTCTTCCTGATTCTGTTGTTCCTTTCTTCAGAATAGAATCCTTTAATGAGACTATGTTAGCCCTTTCCTTAGAATAGAATCAATTGGAAAGTTTCTATTGCTCCTTTCCTCTGAATAGAATCCTTAAACGATATTCTGTGATAGTCTTTTTCCCAAGAAGATTCCGTTACTTCTTTCTTTGAAATAGAATCCTTGGAATAATTTTATTTCTCCTTTCCTTAAAATTTAATCCTCAGGAAAGATTTTATCGGTAAAGGTCAATAACTGGTTTGAAGTCATGTAGGGAGCATATACTAGCGTGCTGTGGAAATTTGGAGAGTGGGGTGCCAGCTCAGGTGTTGAACTCGTCATCTCACCGTGGTTCAAAATGATGAGGTGTTATCCTCGGGATCTTACCCTTCGGCGTTGATCGCTGATCCACTGCGTTGCTCCAATACGACATTAGTAACTACCTACTTAACAACTTGTTTCACTTATTTTTCCTTTTTGCATGTTTTGTTAGTGTTATCAGATCACGTAATCCTTGTCCCAACAGCACAACAGCAGCACAACAAACAGCATGTTATTTTCTCCTCTAATTAAAAACGTTACAGGAAAGAATGTTTTACAGTGAACATTCTGAGTCGTTAATGTTATTTATTGCTGTTTCAATGACTGGTTTCTTATATGAGCACTGTCACTCGAGTATGTGATTGGTTCACACTATGTATGTGAAATCGACGTTTTTTTATATTTCTGTTATTTGTACATGAAGGTGGTTTGTTTTGATTCGTTCAATTATTTTTCATCGTCATGCATATAACCATTAAATGCATTTCCTTTTGTGGATGCAACGTCTATTTTTTTATAAGCTTTTTAACGTTTACGAAGATATTTGTTTAGAATGAAAGCTTTATGCATTCGAATAAAATTCAGCGTGGTCGTGACGCTCCGAAAAAAATTATCGTTTGGATATTGAGAGAAAATACAAAGTTAACTACCGATTTTGTTCTTTCAAAAGCCAGTTTTGCGTTCTTGTTTTGTAACTTATTGTTGGCTTTATCTGGCCGGTGCTTTATCAAACTAAAAACAATTATGCATTATTTTAGAAAACTATCAGCAGATGTGTGTGAGAAGGTAAAGAAAATGCAAAAATTCGCAACCCTTCCCAATCACTATAAAATGACAGGTGCTGGCCTCCATCAATTCTATTCGACCCTTCTGTTTATTCTAACAGGTTGGCATTTACTCCAATTTAAATTTAAAAAATAATTAATAATTAAATTAAAAAAAAAATTTATTAAAAAAATAATTTAATTTTTTTTAATGAATTTTTTTTATAAATATACTGATATTTTGTATTTTTGAAAATAATTCCTTGATAAATTTAGAGTTAACTTTTCCAGTGGCTGTTAAATCTCGTCTCATTAGCAAACATGGCCAGTTCTCGATGGACGATATATCTCGTAATTAGAAGAAAACTGACCAGATCTGAATCTCGTCATCGTAGAAAAATAGGCAATAACTTGCTGATGAGTATCTCGTCGTTAGAAAATTCAGTCTTATCTTGACGAACGAGATATATCGTCTTAATCACTTGGAGGTTAAGGGAGGTTGGTTGTGTGTTTATGGCTCAAGGGCCATATTTGGCCATCCTGCGCCAGACACAAGACATACAATATCAAATTAAGGACCATACGCACATAAATAAAGATTTTCCATGAGACTGAAGAGAGAAATACAGGCAGGGATGAATCGAACCTGTGGCGATTACGACTCGCAGTAATACCCAATTGAAGAAGAAAGCAAATTCCAAACTCGATAAAAAAAATTCCAAGCATTACTTTCGTCTCATTGTTTTTTTTTTAAATATCGTCTGCGAGCTATTCCTTTCATTCCATTGCCAAAAGGAAGAAAAATCAAAACAGTTAGGGCCGAGAGCGAAGCAAAGCGTGAGGAGAAATAAACTCCTCAAGTGGAATAGACATTCTTTTCCGAATCGGAGACGCATTCGCACGCAGCTGGTAAGCGATCTTGTCAAACCTGCTGAAATCGAATCTGCGCTCGATGCAAATGCACGTTAAAAAAAAACGAAAAGGCGAATGCTTTATGAATTGTAGATAGGTCTTAACTTGACGGGTGGAGATGGAATTCTTCTTGCATGCTCTCAAATTTCAATCTGTCACCAGGTGTGAAAAGAAGGAAAACGGAAAAAGATAAAGGGGGAAATCTAGAACAGGGGTTCCCAACCTTTTAGTAACTGCGTACCACTTGAAATTTTTAGAAATTTTTGGCGTACCACCAGTCCTATATTTTTTTAAACATATATCTAATGTCAAAAAAGTGCCCAGTGGCTTGTTTTATTTTAATTAAAATACTAAGAAAGCTTCATATTTTATGATTAATGCACTTGTATTTCGTATTAATGATGTTTTAATAAATGAAGAATTAAACGATTATTGAAAATTACCGTTTTATTTTTTACTCACAGTTCTAAAAACACATAATTTTAAATAATTAGTACAAACTAAGCAAACAAAGATTAACCTAATCAAAAATCAATTTTTAGTGCGAAACTTGTTGCTTGGCTTTTATTAAAATATCAATATCAGGAGCAATGGAGCTTAACTTTACTCTTACGTCCTCTTCAACACTTACTCTGTTTCTATATTTATTTTTTATATACAAAAGTTCAGAAAAACCACTCTCACACAAGTAACTAGTAACAAATGGAATAAAAACATAACTTGGTTGTACATACTAAAAAAAATCGAACAAACTTCGTAGAATATTTGGGTCGTTCGTATCATCCTTGCGTACCACCTGAAACGTTGCCGCGTACCACCGGTTGGAAATCCCTGATCTAGAATGCTGTATTTTGCTTCAAGTTGTGGCTGTTTTTTACGATTTTGCTTCCATGTCCTCACGAAATTTCGTGACCCCAATCGGAATTTTCGTGGGGCGCAGATTCAGATATCTCATATTTGTAACACAGACACTGTCATTCGTGGATGTTCGTCTACTAGAACAGTAGCAACCAGAACACAAGAACAACTGTTCTTATAACCTATCTGTGTTCGTAATCACCTGTTGGGAGATCGTTACAATTTACAAAGCGAAAAGAGACAAAACAAATGACACCTCAAACGTCTGGCTCGCACAAAGGCCGGAGCAGGACTAAATTAATGTGAGCGTCAGTGCGCATTTTCGTGTCTCAACTTCGCGCTGCGATTGCATCAACCGATGACGTCAGCGCAAGCATTTATAACATTCTTTGTTTAATGCTCGTTTGAACGCGATATCGTTCATTTATGTATCACTTTCATTTTTCAAGTTATTACATGTTTCACACTTTCGCTGTTTTGGGACATTCAAAAATTGAGCTCGGTTCACCGGTTACGAAAGGTAAGACGTTTTCTACGACAAAAAAAAAAGGTATTTTTCTAAATGTGTGTGGTTGTTTAAGTCATCAAGCGTGTTGTGGGGTAAGAACAATGCCACACAACTCGGTGGGTCAATCCATTATACCCGGATGTTTAAAATGTTGCCGGTCCACTGAGCGTTTCTCTCATTCGATAACTAAACAGACGTAATTGAGACGGAGGACCCTGTCAGAGACCCTCTCGCATCTGAGTGGGGAAAAGGCAGCGAAGTGATGCGATCTCGCACTCGTGGTATTTCAGTGTTGTAATTTCCCTGAGCAAAGGGCTGCTCTTTTTCCAAAAGGAGAAAGTGCAACGGCTGAGATCGTGCGGCAGATACAAGGGCCTAAGGCGGGGCAGGAACGGAATCGGGCCTAGTAGGTAAAAAACGCGGCGGATAGTCGTGACTCGGAACACCGTCTTGGAAATGTGCCGCAGATCCTCTAGCTCCAGCGTCGACTCCGAGATCGGTCAGTATTTACCTTGTTTGGGAGTATTAGTCCAGAAACTTTTATTTTAACTTGTACGGTTTCGCTATATCCTATACGGATTTGGGCTGTAGGATTATACCGGCGATTGTGAGTGGGGAGCCAGTTCAGGTTCTGAAAGTGGATCAAAATTACGTGGCGATACCGATACACCGAATGGCTTAGGTTGGGACGGTGGTTAAGTAGTTGAACATCGGCGATTGTACGATTTTTATCGGAAAGTATAAATGGAATTTTGTTTCCTAAATAGACCCAATGCCTGTTTACAGAGATGTCAACGACGCGTTTTTTTTTTTTTTTTGCTGCTCCTACGGGGAAATATTCTGTTCTACAAAGTATGGAAAGCTTAATTCTACTATGGTAAATAAATGTTTCATCCGGAAATATGTCGGAGATCTTTCATCTTGACTGTTGCCTATAACACTGGTTATTTTCATAGCTTAGGAGTAATTTGTATTGAAACTTTTAGGCTAACCTGTACGCTTTTGTTGTACACTATAAGGATTTGGGCTGTAAGATTATACGATTTTTAGCGAAACATATAAATGAAATTTTGTTTGAAAAAAAGAGACCGATGTCAACGACATGTTATCTTTTCTGCTCCTACGGGGAAACATTCTGTTGCACAAACTATGGAAAGCTTAAATCCTACTATGGTAAATAAATGTTCCATCCGGAAATATGTCGGAGATCTTTCATCTTGACTGTTGCCTATAACACTGGTTATTTTCATAGCTTAGGAGTAATTTGTATTGAAACTTTTAGGCTAACCTGTACGCTTTTGTTGTACACTATAAGGATTTGGGCTGTAAGATTATACGATTTTTAGCGAAACATATAAATGAAATTTTGTTTGAAAAAAAGAGACCGATGTCAACGACATGTTATCTTTTCTGCTCCTACGGGGAAACATTCTGTTGCACAAACTATGGAAAGCTTAAATCCTACTATGGTAAATAAATGTTTCATCCGGAAATATGTCGGAGATCTTTCATCTTGACTGTTGCCTATAACACTGGTTATTTTCATAGCTTAGGAGTAATTTGTATTGAAACTTTTAGGCTAACCTGTACGCTTTTGTTGTACACTATAAGGATTTGGGCTGTAAGATTATACGATTTTTAGCGAAACATATAAATGAAATTTTGTTTGAAAAAAAGAGACCGATGTCAACGACATGTTATCTTTTCTGCTCCTACGGGGAAACATTCTGTTGCACAAACTATGGAAAGCTTAAATCCTACTATGGTAAATAAATGTTCCATCCGGAAATATGTCGGAGATCTTTCATCTTGACTGTTGCCTATAACACTGGTTATTTTCATAGCTTAGGAGTAATTTGTATTGAAACTTTTAGGCTAACCTGTACGCTTTTGTTGTACACTATAAGGATTTGGGCTGTAAGATTATACGATTTTTAGCGAAACATAAATGAAATTTTGTTTGAAAAAAAGAGACCGATGTCAACGACATGTTATCTTTTCTGCTCCTACGGGGAAACATTCTGTTGCACAAACTATGGAAAGCTTAAATCCTACTATGGTAAATAAATGTTTCATCCGGAAATATGTCGGAGATCTTTCATCTTGACTGTTGCCTATAACACTGGTTATTTTCATAGCTTAGGAGTAATTTGTATTGAAACTTTTAGGCTAACCTGTACGCTTTTGTTGTACACTATAAGGATTTGGGCTGTAAGATTATACGATTTTTAGCGAAACATATAAATGAAATTTTGTTTGAAAAAAAGAGACCGATGTCAACGACATGTTATCTTTTCTGCTCCTACGGGGAAACATTCTGTTGCACAAACTATGGAAAGCTTAAATCCTACTATGGTAAATAAATGTTCCATCCGGAGATATGTTGGAGATCTCTCATCTTGACAGTTGCCTATGGCACTGGTCATTTTCATGGTTTAGAAGTGTTTGTTCGGAAACTTTTAGGCTAACCTGTATGCTTTTGTTGTGCACTATAAGGATTTGGATGTAAGATTATACGATTTTTAGCGAAATATAAAAATGAAATTTTGTTTGCAAAATAGAGATCCAATGCCTGTTTACAGAGATGTCAACGACGCGTCTTCTTTTTAACTCCGAAGGCGAAACATTCTGTTCTACAAACTAAGGAAAGCTTAAATTCTATTATGGTAAATAAATGTTACATTTTTCAAAGCAATCTTTCTTTCGTTTCACCCCACTATTAGTTAGTTTCTTGCAACTGTTTTATGTACGAATTCCCTTCCATTGCAATCGAAAGGGTGTTCAGACAGAAGTCACGAAATAGTGAAGAAATCAGATAAAGGTCACTGCTGTCAAGTTCATCAAAAAAAATTAACTGTAGGATTGCAGTTCACTAACAAGTCATTGTAACGCTTTCGTAACGCTCAACATTCTGTACTGGCTTCCTGTACTGATAGAGATGCGGTAGCCCGGTTAGAAGAGTAACGAATAAGCAACCGGAGGGTTGCGAGTACGAAACTCGATCCAACCAGACCGTCGTGAACGTGAGGGCAGGTTCACTTTTCATCTCACGTGCCCTAAAGTGTCATTGGCGTGGTGTGGAAGTTTGTAAAGGTGGTACCAGCTCAAGTGTGTTTGTGTGGGGGGGGGAGGTTATCTCATCTTAATGGATATAGGTCTGGACAAAGTTGAGTGGAGGACGCTCGGTTCCTGCATCCTCTCTGCCGACTTTTGGAGGGCCGTGGTTGCCCGGTTGGAAGAGTAAGAAACTAGCAAAGTTCGAATCCAACCAAAGACCGTTATAAAAAAAATTGGGCTGGTGCATGTTAAATCAGTCGTGGTCTCAAATGTCCTAACGCTGGCGCGATGTGGACGTTTGAAGAGTGGGGTGCCAGCTCGGGTGTTGCCTCGTCATCTGACCGTTGTTCAAAATGACGAGGTGTTGTCCTCAGAACCCTTCGAAAAAGGATCCATGACCGTCGCCAATAGCCCATTGTATTTATTGCTTCAGGGCGACTCTTCTTGAACTACTCCTTAACACTGGTCTGATTTTAAAGACGTAAAGACGCCAATAAAGGAGACATCAAACTGACAAGCAATGAACATTTTCCGATTCTACGGTCATTTATTGCAACAAGAGCTAATTAGACCGGAAACCACGACTGAAAATGAACTCTTGGGAATCATTCCAATTCTAACGCCTCCCCCCAAACTGTCAGAATTGCGTGTCAGACATCTGCTTGATGGCAATTACGGCTCAATAATATGTAACAGAATTCACCCTTCTGCTCAACTAACAGTGACGACGTTAACCGAAGTCACGCTAAGCTGTATAAAAGCCTTGTTCGATATTAGAGCGGACAGATGGCTTGCGTCACTTCGCAGCAGCTGCATTGGATTAGACGCAGACAAGTTAGGCACAAATGGACCGCGACGAATCCGCCCGCTACAGAAACAGACCTTTTTGGAGTGCGACTGTGTTCTCTTGCAGCACACACTGCCAAAGGCGACTTTTTGCTATTTTCCAATCATGGTGACAAAAGGCGACAATTGTAGCAAAATGATCTCAAAAGCTTCTGTTTTCAAAACGGTGTGGAGAGTACGAATTGAAATTCGTTGTTCTTGTCAGAAGCAGACGATTCGCGTAATATCGCTCTCTTTCTCTCTCGGCGCAAGTTTGTAATGCGCATGCGCGAAGCATTGCGAACGGAGCGCGTATCAATATTTTTACTTCTTAACTTTTCCCTTTCGGTTGTGTTCGTCTTGTGTCTCTTTTCGTCTTATGGAATAAATTATTGTGTTCTAATTTATGTTGTATTAATTGCACACCAACGAACACCACAAATGGTGACCCGCTATTAAAGAACGCACAATACCTGAATCCGGATATATTTTTCAAAATTATCCATTATTTTTCTTCAACGTGCTGTGAAGCCTTGGACTTAAAAATGACCGACGTCAGCGCGGTGAAAATTCCGTCCTACAACTACAGCGACCCTGCACTTTGGTTCCACATGTGTGAGAGTACGTTCGAATTAGGAGTACCCAAACCAATAACGGACAATCGTACCAAGTTTAACTACATTGCATCCACGAGCATTGTCACGAGAGACGGTAGCTCGGTTGGATGGTTAGCGGATTTGCAACCGGAGGGTTGCGAGTTTGAAATCAAAGATCATCATTTTGCTAGTGAACGTTAAATTTTTTGCGGCCTTTACGTTGGCGCAATGTGGACGTTTGGGGTACCAGTCAAGTGTGACCTCGTTATCTGATCGTGGTTCAAACTGACCAGGCGCGATCTTAGGATCTTTCCCTTCGGAATGGATTCGTCAATAGCCCGTTGTGTTGTAGAAATGCAACTGTAAATACCTAGCTGCCGACCTACCGGTCTGGTGGTTAAGGTGTTAGCCTCTAGATCGGAAGGTTCCTGATTCGAATCCGGGTTCGTGCATGGATGTTTGTAAGCGTATGGTGTAGAGGTACGCCTTAAATCTGTCGTGGCCGGAAGTCCACACGGTGAGTTGGTGTGGTAGTTTGGAGAGTGGGGTGCCAGCTCAGGTGTTGCCTCGTCGTCTGACCGTGGTTTAAAATTACGTGGTGTTGTCCCGGAGTCTTTCCCTTAGTGGATTGATCGCGGACCGTCGTCAGTAGCCCGTTGTGTTGCTCTAGTACGACGTTAATTAAAAAAATTACCAAAACTACCTACCTGTTTTCAAAATTTTGAAGACTTTTTTAATACATCAAACGTCAACAAAAATTTAGTCTCTTTTAAAATAAAAAATAGACAGGGAAAAGATATTTTTCGGGTTTTTCTTTTGTAAGAAAATATTCCAGAAAACGTCAATTTCGAAGTTTTGGTGTCTGGCCATGACAACCATGAATACGCCCATCGGAATCTGGAACCACTAGATTGTCGTGAAACAGAAATCTAGCGTTTACACACAGGGTGGTAAAATCTCCGTCACCGTCGTACGAATCAGTTGACTGTTGGCAGTGTAGTTTCATCATCAAACTATTTACTTTAGTTCAACAGTGTTATTTAAATTATTTATAGCCTCGTGTAGTTTGAAATGAACAGAGAGCAAATTCTAGCTTTATTGTTATTCCATCGTCGAATGAAGAGGAGAAAAAATCGACTTATTTAGGTTCATTCGATTAATGAAAGAGTAGGTTGGAACTTTCTATACGCTATTTGATGAGTTGAGGCAGGATGACACAAAAAAATTTTACGACCCCTACACTCTAGTACGTATATGTAAGAGAGAGAGAGAGAGAAAATACCAAAATAATTTCTCTTTTTTTTCATCCAACATATTAAAGTCGTTTCGAAATCCCAAGCAAACTTCCTACCAAGCATTTCTGTTCTTAAATATGTCGAAGGTTTTATCCCACACTAGCCCGGCGTTGCCCGTGCCCGTGCCCGTGGTGTTGGTTTGAGGAGCAAACCAACACCACGAGCAAGGTATTAAGGTATTAAGCTGGTGTAAAATTTTCCGCAGATTTCAAATCCGTTGAAGATATATTCAATTAAAAAATTAATTATTTAAAGAAAATCATATTTTTAGGTATCAATCTAAACTGAAATGTTACGCATATTTCAAATCCGTTGAAATTTTTACTCTTATCTTTAACGGTCTGGGAGATAGGAAAAGGAACTTTGACTTCAGTTAAAAGATTTATCGTCTGGCTGGGAAATCAATCGCGCAAAATCAAAGCGGAAACGAAAAAATATAATTTTCTCCGCGTTCTGCGGATGAAAAAAACTTGGCATGGTTCCAAACCTTGACTGCAAGGTCGCATGAGTAGAAAAAGTTCTTGGCGTTTGTAAAAACGGGCGGAGAATAAAACTATTAACTTCATTCAAAAATATTCTAGATTGAATTTTACAATTCGCCGCGACCCAAAAATTGCAAATAATTCGGACTACCTGTGTGCCAAATCTCAATGCTGTAAGTGCCATAGAATCTTCAGGATTTTGCGGCCCCAAACAGACAAACAAACACTTTCTTTTATAATAGTAGAGACAGCAGCCTTTTCTTGGTTTAATGCAATTAAAATTTCGTTATTTATATTTAGGTCACTCAGTTTCACAATAGAAAAAAAAACCAATTGATGCTAAAACAACTGTGTTACACACACGAAGGTAATTCACACTAAGCAAAACTACTTTAAACGGTAGAAAAACAATGGTGTGTCCAAATGTGCATTTGGTTAAGTACGCCACTATTTAGGCGGCGACGGTCAAGCTGCCGCCGACGCCAGTGGCAGTTGTCGGCTGCATAGCTACCGCCAACGACAAATTGACCGAGCGTTTATTTTTCCGTTTAATGTAAAGGTTTAATGTTTTTACTTCAGTATGCTTCTGTTGGAACGGTGACGACGGACAATTCTTCGGAGTTGATCCCGGACCGTCGCCAATAGTTGCGTTGCGTTTCTCCAGTGCGACGTTAATCAAAATACCTACCTTCCTTAATATCTAATTCATCTATTTGTAGACTTCGTTTTACACTTAGCAACTTCTTAGAAACTATCAGACTCTCCATGTTGGTACAAGACATTATTTCTTTATCGTAACAATTAGTTCACAACAACTCTTTAATTTCATTTGAAGGTTCTGTCGTCTTTTATTTGTCGACTTCCGTTAGCTATTCGTAACTGCTTGGTGACTATCATACTCTCCAACCTTATGCAATATAATCAATTCTGAATCGTAACAATTCGTTCACCGACAGCTCTATTTCATTTCATTTTAAAGATATGTCATCTTTTATTTGTCAAATTCGGTTTAGTCTTCAAAACTTCCTACTAACTATCATGCTACACTCAATCCTTGTATCCCACGGAAAAGCCTTTCTCAACCGTGACAGTTCAAGACTGCTCTGTTTCTTTAGCTTCGAAAGATCTATCGCCTTTTATTTATAGACTTCGTAAGTTCTTGGTAACTATCTCACCCTATTCTCGTGCAGGGCATTATTTCTCAACTTTAACAATTCGTTCACGACTGCTCTGCTTCATTACGTTCGAAAGATATGTCGCCTAAATCAGTCAAGGTCAACCGGACTATAAAAGCCACGTTTAATTATACAAGGCACAACTCTTATTCAGTCTTAACGAGGCTCGCTCCCAACACCTCCCACCATTCAACCCGTCACAATGCCGGCGTGATGGCATGGCTCGTTTGCCTTGCGCGTCCTTGAGTCGCAAAACCAATGCCCTACTTGGCGACAAATTTATTTATTTACTCCGACGGACTTCGAGTCAACACGCCATCACAAAAACTGGATCGGGAGCAGTGGGCCGCAGCTGAGAGCATCTCCAGGTTGACAAACAGAACTTGGAGGACATCGAATGTGTGCTCATGGAATCATGAATCAACTAACGGGGATAGTAATTCTCGAGAAATGTCTCTTGACTGTGTCACTTGTGTTTAGAGTCTTGTTGAACTGCTTAGGGAGACAACAATAATAGACTTAAAATTTTATAAGGTTTTTGCAAAGTGGGTCAGAGACGCACTTACTGGTCGATTGTTCTTGATGTTACGGTGTCCACATACGAGTGGTCGCTGGTACTGTAGTACAGGAATGTTTTGTATTATTTTTGTCGTTCATTTTTTCAAGAAGCTTCAAAAGTTAAATCTCCAGTGAACTTATAATGAAACTTTGCAATAATACGTGAGCAAAGGAATAAAGAAAAATAAAGTTGTACACGCTGATTCTCCAAGAGGCTTCGACGAGGTATGTCGTTTGTCAAGATCTGACCAATTTTTCTTCTGTCGACATATCTCGTTAAAGAGAATCTCGACGATATATCTCTAAAAAATATAGGCAATATCTTGTCGACGAGATATCTCGTCAATAATATATTGCCGATTCTGACGAGATCAAAATCAGATCCGTTTTCTTCTGGTGATTGTGATCGGGTTTTCAAATAATGACGAGATATCTCGTCCAACAAGATCTGGTCAGTTTTACTAGTGACGAGATGCCTCGTCGAGACAACCACCAGGACTGACTAATGAGAGTACTTGGGATGAATATTGATATTTCATGAGGAGCTCAACATTTGAACCTCGTCCCGGTAGGTAGGTATTATAACGTCGTACTGAAGCAACAGAACGGGCTATTGACGACGGTCCGGGCTTCGAATAAACATGCCATCACAAAAAAAGTCCAATATCCCCCAATCAAAATATCCGAGGACTACACCACGTAATTTTAAACCACGTTCAGATCACGCTGTCACACCTGAGCTGGATCACTGACTCACGACAGATTTAACGTGCACCAGCCTCTTTCGTACACGACTGTCTTTGGTTGGATTCGAACTCGCAACCCTCCGATTGCTAATCCGTTACTCTTCGAATGGGCCCCCGCTACTAAAATGTGATTCAAGAGGTATGTATGGTAGATATTTCAATTAAAGGTCACACTGGAACAACAAAACGGGCTTCTGGTGACGGTCCGAGATCAAGCCCAAAGGGAAAGATCCCAGGACAACACCTCGTAATTTTGCACCACGGTCAGATAACACCTGAACTAGGATTCAAGAGGAGACCCCCCCCCATACTACCATTTAAAAAACTTTTTTCCACTATTTCACAAGGGTCTTCGCTGTGGTGGCCCAGAAAATAATTTCTTTTTATCTATTTCGGACACATCCATGGAATTAAGGGTCGTTGTAGCCCGGTTGGAAGAGTAGAGGATTTTTAACTGGAGGGTTGCTTGTTCAAATCCAACCAAACGACCGTCTTGTACACGTTGAATCTGTCGTGCCCTCTAATGCCCTCACGTTTGCGTGGAGTAGAAGTTTGGAGAGTGGGGTGCTACCTCCGGAATTGCCTCGTCATCTGACCGTGGTTAAAATAAACGTAGTGCTGTCCTCGGATCTTTCCCTTGGGTGATTGACCGTCGCCATTAGCCCGTTGTTTTGCTCCAGTGCGACGTTAATTAAACTAGAGTGCCTATATAATAAGAGTGGCGACATACGGGAAACACTTTCTGATTGGCTTAGAGACCTTTTCTACCGCCCGAGGCGGTCTTTTCCTAGCTCCCGTAGACTTAACATGGGAACTTTTTGTGTGTTCGAGAAAAACGTGTGTACATTAAATAAAAAAGAAAATATAGCTTATTCTTGTTCCATTTCGTGTTTCAGAATGTTTATTTATCATTATTTTAGTGTTTTATCAGTATAAATTTTAAAACTTTTTAAGTAAACAGTTTTTTTTAACAACATGGTGTTTCTCGCAATCTAAGTTAGCGCGTTGTGTAATCCATCTCATCAATTACGCATGTAATTGAGCGTTTATATGATTCATTTATACCGAATGTATTCATATTATAATAATCATATGCTTTTTGTTCTCCTTGAAATGATGTATTAATTCGCCCAGCAACCTTCTTTGAGACGATTCTGGTAGAAAAATGGCTGCCGCGCATGCGCATTGGGCCAAATTTGGTACCTTGTCGCCACTCTTATTGTATAGGCACTCTAAATTAAACCATCTACATACCATTGAAGCCTAAAGGCATTAAAGCCTACATCTGCGAACCGATCCGTTCGCGAGCCTCTAGTTCTCATGATTTGGACCGTGTTTTGGGCTCCAAACGAACGGCTCGTAGCGAACCGTTTCCTATCGGTTTTTCGATGAATTTAAAGGCGTTCGCAGTTCAGAGTTGGACGGCGTCGTGAGTAGTTCGTTGCTTTTCTTTCTGCTAGCGAACCTCCAGGCTCAATCGTCATTACCGGAGGCTGACGAATGACAGCCTTTTGGTTCGCGGTTCGTTCCTTCCTTTCGCATGGATCATCATAAGTTTGTGGTGAAAATAATTTCAACGAACAGTGCACGAGCGGCTCGTGATGGCAATTTGGTAATTTTAGTTAACGTCGTACAAGAACAACACAAAGGGCTATTGCTATTGACTACGGTCCGGGATCAGTCCCTTAAGGGGACATCAGAGAACAACACCTCGAGGACATCCGAGGACAACACCTCGTAATTTTGAACCACGGTCAGACGACGCGGCTCGTGAACGGTTCGGCCCGCAATTGTACACTCACCGTAACACACCGTAGTAATAACCTTGAGTCTCGCAGCGCTGAATCTATCCGAAGCTCCTTCCTCTTCCTACAGCATCCGAATAAAAGAGAAACAACATAAATGACATCGCGTGACTGGAACTGTTACGAGCGCGACTCTGCAGAGGAAAGAATAAAAAAAAATCTTTCCTTTTCTGTCCATCTACCCATTTACACCGCCGTTCCTTTCATCCCTGCCCCCTGTTTCTGTTCAATTTATCATTTATTTCCTGATTACGAGGGGCAGGCCTTTTCCGGTGTCGGCGACGTCATCGAGGGGATGGTCAGGGTCTGTGGTTGAAGTGTCAGTGAACCTGTGTCCGATGGAAGATCGACTTGTAACGCGTGCGCGTAATTTGGACGATGAAAAGTTTCAAAGTTGTGTTACTCACACTTTTGTTTCGAAAGCAGATTTCAATCTTCTCTCTTTCGCCTTGACCATTCGCATCAATCGTGCCCTAATCAAATCGGGGTTGCTTCTTTGCCAGCTGCAGGTGTTTAGTTTAACAACCCCATTATTCTCGATTCAACTGGTAGGTAGGTATCGTCGCACTAAAACAACACAACGGGCTATTGACGACGGTCCGGGATCAAACCATAAGGGAAAGATCTTAGGACAACACTACGGTCAGATGAAGAGCAGAGTGGTAACAGAACCTGGAAAACCGGGAAATCAGGGAATTCTCGGGGAACTTTTTAATTCTGGAAAAATCAGGGAAATCTCAGGGAAAATTTCCAACAATCAGGGAAATTCTGACAATTTAAACGGCTACCATTATCGTTCATTTAGAGATGCACTATTACGAGTGCTTTTGAGAATCGAATAAATTATATTCGCCGAAATTGTAATTTGAATAAAGAACCATGGCGTCGTAATTTTTAAACACCGCGAAAACTGCCTTCGCCGTTTTTTTCGCGGCCGTAGCGTCTTGGTTGCCGTGAGGCTAGCGATACAACTGGTGGTATACAATTTGAAATTTGTGTAACTAATGATGTTTTTTGTGTATTAAATTAGTTATTTTTGTTTGCAATTACATTTTTGTAGAACTTTTTATGTATATTTGCAGTTGGTTTCGATGAATAGTATGATAATGTAGGGTGAGGTGTAAAAAGTTCATAATCAGAATTGTTTGCATTTTTTCTCCATTTTTTTCAATTACAATTCTAAGAGTTCCATTAAGGGTTCCAACCCTTACAATAACAATTAAAATATCTGTAGAGAAAAAATACAAAATATTGGTGGATAATGATTCTTTTACACCCTCTGATCTTAAATATTTAAAAATAGTGTTGTGTGGATACTTTATATCGATACCAATCACGGATCACAACATTTCTTAAGGGAATTGTTAAATCAGGGAAATTTTTATGAGACTATCAGGGAAATCATGGAAATATCATTGAACTTTTTGTCTTGGATTTTGTTGCCACCCTGAAGAGGTCCCTCCTGAGCTTACAACCCACCTCTCCATTTTTCCACACCACGCCAATCCCGATTCAACTGATGCAAGTTGTAAGTTGCACAAGGTGGATTCATCTTGGATATATTTCTCTCTCTCTTTTGGGTCAGTGAAACTTTGTTTGGCGCAGCTTGTCAGAATATCTACCAACAATTTCAAATCTGCTAATGCAGGATGTGCGATGCGATTATCTGAGGTTTCTTACGATGACTCACTGGGATTTGAAGCTCCGTTTATTTCCGCTGTTACTATCTATTTGAGCTCTACAAATTTCTACATATGCTCTACAAATTTCGTCAGTAAACTGACAGGCACTTATGAAGCTCACTGGAATCTTATTTGTTACAGAAGCTACTATCTGTTATAGTAACTAAATTTCTCCAGTCGACTGCAAGGTTCTTTATTAAGGTTCAGTGGAATCTGAAAACTTCGTTTGTTATACCTGTTGCTATCTATTTGAGGGCTCAAATATTTTACTATTTTCGTCAGTGGACTGAAAAGTTCTTTATGAAACTCACTAGAATCGGATTTGTTACAGCCGCTGCTATCTATTATAGGAACCAAATTTCTTCAGTGAACTGCAAGGTTCTTTATAAAGGTACACTGGAAACTGAAAACTTCATTTGTTACAGCTGTTACTGATATGTTCTGCCGTTACTATCCATTTGAGGAACCAAATTTCTTCAGTGATCTGTAAGTAGGGTTGTCAGAAGATGTGAATATCAGAAAAAAGAACATTTGGTATAATTATTTTGAAAAAAAAAGAAGAAAAAAAAGGACAGGAAAAGTGAAAATCCGGAGGTTTTTTAACTACTTCCGAATGAGTTTTCGATCATTTGAAAAGCTTACGGGACAAAATTACTGACAAGATTATGTCCCAAAATAAATGGATGAGACTATACCTCCTACACAATTCTATATCCAAATGTACAGCCTGTGTTTAGAATTTCGATTAATAAATTAACAGCAGCCAATGTTATATTCTTTTAACTTTATCACACAAACAAACAAGAAAAATTATAACTTAACAATGGGCAGAACGAAAAACAAATAGTGATAACACAAGTAAATAATGCACCAACACAAGTAAATAATACCATAAACATGTAATTATACCTCACCGTATTCTGCGCAGCAATTCATAGTTGATTTATTGACTTCGATTTAATGCTAAAAGGTGGCTAAGTTAAGCAACGTGATTTCCTTCCAAACTAAAAAAGGTTGTGAATCGTCTGTCTTACAATATATATATTCATTCTGATATAATAACAACAGTATTTCTTATTCATATTATTCTAACACGAATCGAAATTCTCATTGGTTATCTACTTGATCTCCTAACGAGACATTTAACATGGAGCTCAATATACACTAGAGGTTGAACTTCCTATTATACGTTGTGTTGCGTTTTAATAATACGTACGATTTTCGTACATTGTACTAGATCTAGTACGTATTTAAATAGCTACGGTTTAAACAACGATATAGTAGGCAATATGAATACATTAACGCGTAATCCTTGAACAGTGAAATATATTTTTAACACAATCTGAAATAATGAACAAAGAGAACAAAGAGTGAACAACCGAAAAAAAAGAAGACATAAAAAGATTTAACTTAAAAAAGAGAGTGAGAAAAAAGATCCGAGCAGAAAAAGAGGACATGTTCTCTTTAAAAGATGTTCTGGCAACCTTAAATTTAAGGCTCTTCATGAAGCTATACTAGGATCTAAAAATTCCCTACATTATAGCTGTTACTATCTATTTGAGGACCCGAATGTCCTACAAATTTTTTCGGTGGACTGTGAGATTCCTTATGGAGGTACGCTGGAATCTGAAAACTTCGTTTGTTATAGTAGTTACTACTTATTTGAAGACCCAAATGTTCTACAAATATCTTCGATGGACTGTAAGGTTTTCTATGAAGCTACATTGGAATCTGAAAAAACTCAGTTTAGAACAGGTGGAACTATCTATTTGAGTACCAAAATACACTACAAATTTCTTCTGTGGGCTGTAAGTTTCTTTATGAATTTCTCTGGAATCTGAGAACTCCATTTATTACAATATTTACAGATGCCCATACGTATGCAATGATTAGCCCTATGGCAAGTAAATGAATATTCTGATTCTATTGTCTGAACAGGATGGTTGTGTTCATCAAGTTGAATATAGATTCCATCCCGTGGCGTCAACGTAGAGTGTTCCAAAATTTCATGCAGAGGGTAGAGAACTCGAAAATAAATCGTATTCAAATAGGGAAAGGGAGGATGATTTTCCTTGCTCGTAGAAAGTAGTGTCAAAATCGTCTGGTTTCATGTGTATTTGAGAAATTTCCTATTGTCTAATGATAATTGTCATTATTTGACAATTAATTCTCGCCAACCACTATCGTGTCAATCTTGAATCACCAAAGCATAGAGCAATTCTTTTTAAATTTCGTTTGCCACCGGTTCATGAATGAAGTGAAGAATACGGATAGCTAATGAAACTTTTAAAAAATAGATCTATGGGTGGACGATTATAGAGTGGAGTGCCAACTCGGGTTTTGACCTCGTCGTCTGGTTCGAAATGACAAGGTGTTGTCCTCGGATCTTTCCTTTAGCCTACCATCCTGGGATCTACCGTCGGCAATAGTTCGTTGTGTTGCTCCAGTGCGACGCTAATTCGACTACACCCCCTCATTTAGGGCCTTACGATTGAATAGAAAATAGATTGAATCCCCTCCGGAGATTATTTTGGTCCACATTTGCTCGTTTGGTAGAGTCATGGATTAACAACCGAAAGGTTACGAGTTCAGAACCCGATCCAACCAAAGACCGTCGGGGGCTGGGGCACTTTAAATTTGCAGTGACCTGAAATACCCTCACGTTGGACCGGGTGCCACCTTAGGTGTTGACCTCTATATTTGGTTCGAAAAGACGAGGTGTTGTGCTAGTATCTTTCCGTTCTGGATGCATCCCGGATTTTCGACAATTCCTCGTATGTGTTACTGCAGTACGCATTTTCAACTACCTTATTTGCATCGGCTCAAATACTGGCATTGATGTATCGCATTCTACTACCTAAAATATATTCACGTTGACGTGGGGTGTCAGCTCAAGTGTTGACCTCACCGTCTGGTTCAAAACGACTAAGTGTTGTCCTCGTCACTTTCCCTTCGGGGTAAGATCCCGGACCGTCGCCAATAGCCCGTACGTGTTATCCCAGTGCGCAAATTCAACCACCTCATTTGCATCGGTTCCAACGTTGGCAGTGATGCATCGCAATCTGCAAGAGCTGCGATCTTTGACACTCCGAATGAAAAGGCAGGCCTCCCTCCCACCACATAAGAAAATCACAAACTAGCCTTCAGAGAAACCATCGTGCTCGTGTGAAAACACGGCCTGGGGGACCCCGTGGTCTTGGGAAACATTTGTTATGTCCCTCCGCTACTTTCATGCTTCGTTGCACGTCTTGACGACTGTTGCTTTTTCTGGTTACTCGTTTCACGGGTGCCACCACTCGACCGATAGTTCCCACCTTTGTTCGGTTTGTTGCCACTCTGTCTACACTAATTTTACGCTTTTTCCATTTCTCTCTCTCCTCTGGAGGGAAAGGGAATTCCGAATGGGTTGGGTCGAGTTGTCCCTTTCGGAGTTCAGCAACGAATTGAAGGAGGAGAGTAGTATGTTATGGGTCTGAGTAATTGATGTTCTCTATTTAGGATGTACTTAACCGTCCCGAGCATAAATATACGTCCAAATATGTGGCTATCCATTTTTTCAAGATAGGTTGAATGGACGTCCCACTTGGAGTAATACAGCGGGTTATTGGCAACGGTCCGGGATCATACCCGAAGGTAAAGATTTGAGGTCAACACCAGATAATTTTAAACCACGTTCAGATGACGAGGTCAACTCCTGAGCTGGCTACCCGCACTCCAAACTTCCACACCACGCATTGGGAGGGCCCGGACGACAGATTTAACACCCCGCTGCACACGACAGTCTTTGGATTCGAACCCGGGAGGACACCTCATCATGTTGAATCACGTTCGGATGATGAGGTTAGCACATGAGTTTATTTACAAGTGCTATTTGGATGAAGTGAATATGCTTTCATGTCCTTCATATTTAGAGCTCTGTGGTAGCCCAGTTGGGTAATGGTAATGGTAATTTTAGTTAACGTCGTACTAGAGCAACACAACGGGCTATTGACTACGGTCCGGGTTCAGTCCCTTAAGGGAAAGATCCGAGGACAACACCTCGTAATTTTGAACCACGGTCAGGTGACGAAGCAACACCTGAGCTGGCACCCCACTCTCCAAACTTCCACGCCAACCCAACGTGAGGACTTTCGGCCACGACAGATTTAAGGTGCACCAGCCGCCTCTACACCATACGTTTACAAACATCCATGCCCGGGCCCGGATTCGAACCAGGAACCTTCCAATCTAGAGGCTAACACCTTAACCACTATACCGGTTGGTCGGCGTAGCCCAGTTGGGATAGCAACGGATAAGCAACCGGAGGATTGCGAGTTCGAAACTCGGTCCAGTCGAAGACCATCATATAAACGAGGGCTGGTGCTCGTTAAATCTGCCGTGACCTCAAGTGTCCTCACTTGGGCGTGGTGTGGACGCTTGGAGAGCTCAGGTGTTAACCTCGTCATCTGAGCGTGGTTCAAAATTACGTGTAGTTGCACTCGGACCTCCTCCTTCAGGTTTGATCCCAACAGTCCCTCGTGTTGCTCCAGTGAGACGTTAATTCAACCTACCTTCTTCAGACGCTTAAAAGTTGATTATTCTTACAACACTTAAAAGGTCTTTTCCATTTATCACCTGAGGTGTTAGCCTCTAGATAGGAAGGTTCCTGGTTCGAATCCGGGTCCGGGCATGGATGTTTGTAAACGTATGGTGTAGAGGCGGCTGGTGCACCTTAAATCTGTCGTGGCCGAAAGTCCTCACGTTGAGTTGGCGTGGAAGTTTGGAGAGTGGGGTGCCAGCTCAGGTGTTGCTTCGTCACCTGACCGTGGTTCAAAATTACGAGGTGTTGTCTACGGATCTTTCCCTTAAGGGACTGATCCCGGACCGTAGTCAATAGCCCGTTGTGTTGCTCTAGTACGACGTTAACTAAAATTACCATTACCATTACCATTTTTCACCTGATAGTTTTGCTGTTACGAAAATAGAGAAGAGGCAAACTAATAACGTTCCAATAAACTACAATACATCTAATAACATTTTAACGCATGTGCAATTAATAGTTTTAATTTTATTGCTCAGAAATATTGGGTATTTGGTATTTTTAACTAACGTAGTACTAGAGCAACACAACCAGAAATATTGGGAGGCAAGAAGATTGGTGGTCAAATTGACAAGCGCCTGGCATTTGTAAATAAAATACGTCGTTTCATGTCATAGTGAAAGTACGAACGGTCGTTGCGGGAACTACTATTGATATTACCATATATATTTACCAATTAATGTCATCTACGCGTCATCGAACGATACTATCGCCGTTAGAAAGAGTTATTGCTAGTTGAAATAGGTCACTAATACCGCGTCCACCTCAAATCTGGGTACTACCATAAGACTTTGTTTTACGCCAAAATAGAAATAAATAATCTGTTGTGCACATACGAATACGTGTATTTCATGACGGGCGCAGGATTCTGGCCCTCTGGTGAGGATGCATGGTTCCTGAGTTCGAAACTGTAGTAACATCCGATTAGGCACCAAATGAACGGACAGTTGAGATGAAAACAGACTAATGAATAGAACGAGTGATCGGATCTTCTCCAGTTATTATATTCCTGATACTCCATAGATGTTAAAATACTCTCCAAGGGAATTTTAAAGTATGGTATTAACTTACAGATAAAGAACAACACTAAACATACAATCACGTACAACTCTAAAATGCGGGCTTTACCTTTTCTTCGGGAATAGCTCGTTGTGTCGCTCCAGTAATGATTAAACTACTTATCTAAAATGTGGGGTTCAAATATCGGTAGGTCTTTTAACTAACGTCGCACTGGAGCAACATAACGAGATATTGGCGAGGTTTGAAGTCAATCTCTAAGGGAAAGATCCGTAGATAACACTTAATTTTAAACCATGGTCAGTGACGTGGTAATACCTGAGCTGGCACCCCCCACTATCCAAACTAACACCACGCCAAAACTCAAATATCGGTAATGGTAATGGTAACATTAGTTAACGTCGTACTAGAGCAACACAACGGGCTATTGACGACGGTCCGGGATCAGTCCCTTAAGGGAAAGATCCGAGGACAACACCTTAATTTTGAACCACGGTTAGATGGCGAAGCAACACCTGAGCTGGCACCCCACTCTTTCGGCCTTCTGAGGACTTTCGGCCACGACAGATTTAAAGTGCACCAGCCGCCTCTACACCATATGCTTACAAACATCGATGCCCGGACCCGGATTCGAACCAGGAACCTTCCTATCTAGAGGCTAACACCTTAACCACTATACCGGTTGGTCGGCTACTCAAATATCGGATAGTTAGCCATTACGCAGTGAAAGTCCTCACGTTTGGTTGGCGTGGAAGTTTGGAGAGTGGGGTGCCAGCTCAGGTGTTCTTCGTCATCTGACCGTGATTCAAAATTACGAGGTGTTGTCCTCGGATCTTTCCCTTAAGGGACTGATCCCGGACCGTCGTCAATAGCCCCCCGTTGTGTTGCTCTAGTACGACGTTAACTAAAATTACCATTACCATTACGCAGTAGCAGGACATTAATTAAAATTAATATTCTATTGTTCAAAAAGCAGGATCTATATCACACTGCTTCCAAGTCTTACAATACAATCCCGATACAATTGCAGAGTTTGTGTTTTTCCCAACAGAATAATGCACCAACTGGTAGAATTGAATTTAGCTCAATTATTCCTCGCACAATCTGTAAGATATGCAGTCATAAAAAATGGCGTTCCGACTCGGTCGGAATTTTTTTTGGTGAGAATTCTTTTCTAATGAAGCCACATTGTGAAAGAATGAGCACTTCGTGACTGAGACGATTGTTAGAAGAAAAAAATGGCCGTGCCCTTGCTGTGAAAAAATGCATTCCTTCTTTTTTTTTATTCTTTTGTGTGTTACTCCGTTTCTTTTTTTATTTATAAAAGCATTCTTGTTCAGCGAAAACAAAAGAGCTGCACATCTGTCTACCAGAGCCGAATTGGAGGCCTCTTTGGCAGCGGCGCGTCTAAAGGGCGGCGACCGAAAGTTGTAGTGTCTAAAGAGGTGCCGCCAGGCCGCGTCTCAGTATCAATTTTCCGGGCCGAAAGAGACAAACCGGCATAATGTTTAAGATGTTAGCCTCCAGATCGGAAGGTTCCTGGTTCGTTTCCAGGTCAGTTCATGGATGTTTGTGAGCGTATGGTGTAGAGGCGGCTGGTGCACCTTAAATCTGTCGTGGCCGAAAGTCCTCACGTTGGGTTGGCGTGGAAGTTTGGAGAGTGGGGTGCCAGCTCAGGTGTTGCTTCGTCATCTGACCGTGGTTCAAAATTACGAAGTGTTGTCCTCGGATCTTTCCCTTAAGGGACTGATCCCGGACCGTCGTCAATAGCCCGTTGTGTTGCTCTAGTACGACGTTAACTAAAATTACCAATTACCTTCACAAAAGGTGATTAATTTATTGCACTGGATTCTCTATAAAGTTACTCAACATGTAATAGCTCTACATGGAAAAAAAATCATGTCCATATTGATCTATATCCTGCTTAGTAAAACCATGGAATTAAACAAGATGCATATGGTTAATGTCTCTCAGCTGCCGCTACATCAAAGGGAAGATAAATTAATCAGAACATCCACACACATTTCATCTATGAAAGTTTGACGCTGTACTTTTGAAATCGCTTGGAACCGAACAGGGTGTTTGTCATTTCTTGGTATTCGATTTGTGCTTTTCTTGGAAGTATATAACAGACCAGAGAATTATTTCGAAATTACTTGGTTTAATTTTTCAGCTCTGTAGTAAGGTATTTGGTATTTTTAAAAATTAACGTCACAATGGGCTATTGGTGACGGTCTAGGATCAACCCCCTAAGGGAGAGATCCGAGTACAACAAGTAATTTAGAACCATACAGTAGTTTGAGATATACTGGTCATATGCAATGTTGTCTCTAGATTATGGAAAATTTTCAGTATTTAGTTGAACCCAGTAGCTTTGTGGCTATTTTAGATAGGAAGGTTCCTGTTTCGAATCCGGGTCAGTGCATGGATATTTGTAAACGTATGGTGTAGAGGCGGCTGGTGCACCTTAAATCTGTCGTGGCCGAAAGTCCTCACGTTGGGTTGGCGTGGAAGTTTGGAGAGTGGGGTGCCAGCTCAGGTGTTGCTTCGTTATCTGACCGTGGTTCAAAATTACGAGGTGTTGTCCTCGGATCTTTCCCTTAAGGGACTGATTCCGGACCGTCGTCAATAGCCCGTTGTGTTGCTCTAGTACGACGTTAACTAAAATTATCATTACCATTACCATTACCGAGTACAACAAGTAATTTAGAACCATACAGTAGTTTGAGATATACTGTTCATATGCAATGTTGTCTCTAGATTATGGAAAATTTTCAGTATTTAGTTGAACCCAGTAGCTTTGTGGCTATTTTAGATAGGAAGGTTCCTGTTTCGAATCCGGGTCAGTGCATGGATATTTGTAACCGTATGGTGTAGAGGCGGCTGATACATCTTCAATCTGTCGTGGCCGAAAGTCCTCACGTTGGTTTGGTGTGGACGTTTGGAGGGTGGGGTGCCACCTCAGGTGTTGCCGCGTCATCTGACCGTGGTTCAAAATGAAGTGGTGCTGTCCTCGGATCTTTCCCTTGGGGGATTGATCCCCTGGACCGTCGTCAATAACTCGTTGTGTTGCTCTTGTACGACGTTAATTAAAATTACCTTACCTGAAACAAATCTTTACATTTTAGAGTAATTTTTGTTAATATTGCCTCATATGTAATAAGTTCCAACAAATGAATGGAGATCTGTCCAAACATTCTGAACTTTCGAAAGTTCTTTCTCGCAGTCAGAAGTCTTTCTTTCCAACTTCTACATCGCTGTAAACATAACAACCACCTCCCGTCAAGACGATCCCGAGAGTTTTGAAACGAGATCTTTTAATTGCAAATGAAAAATCTCCCAGTGATTCCTATTCCTTTTCTCTCAAGTATCCAACTGTTTCCACTTGTATGCCATCCCGCTGAGCTGTAATTGACTCCAAAAGGAAATGGAAGTATTAAGTTTGGAAACAAAACATCTGAACTCGTGATGATACTACCCATGAAATGAAATTCCAGAGGAGAAAAACATTTTTTTTTTGTGCCGAAGACGAAACCATTGGGAATTTCCGACAAATGCATATTGAAAAAAAAAAGGACATGAAAAGGACACGAAATATTTGTACATATTTAAAATTAAAATTTATTATTTATTCTGAACTTCCGACTTCCTGATGAATCACGATGGAAACTTATATTTTGATCAAATACATTAAAACAACTGCCTCATTACAGTTTTTATCACCATCACTCACGTTACATGCTTCTGGTGGTATGCAACTATGTGTTTTACAATTTTATCTAATCACAAATTAGATAGACAAAACAATTCATAATGATAATAACAAGTTTTTAACTAAACAATGAATTCGAATATATATATATATATATATATATATATATATATATATATATAAAAGGATGTGTGGTTAAGAGTATATTTTCTATACAAATCTACACCGTTTGACTCATCCACACCAAATTTGGAACACTTTTACTTTAGAACACTGCGGAAAACATAGGATGTTACTTTACTGTCTTCAGACCAATCTATAGCACTTACAACCATGAAAATTAGCAGACAGGTAGACCTAAAAGTACCACTTGAAGCACCAAATTTTAAAATCTAAAGTTTTTTTTCTTACAATAACACACACAGGGCTTGTGTGTGGGGGCTTATGAATTTGAGTTACCACAGGGAAATGTCGCGGTCATATTTGAGCATTACTAAATTTTATAAATCATTAGCGTCTTTATCAATATTTTTCTAATGTCTTTTTTCGAATTGCTCTACTTCAGCTCTGGAAGTTAAAAATCTTTGCAGATCTTTCGCCACAATTTCGTTTCTGTTTGTATATGTCTTAGTCTTTTTTGTGCATATTGCAATATATATATGCATCCGAAGTAAAACGAAGTTAAAAAGTATTTTCCGTTCAACTTAAATTATTGCTAAAATGTAGAAGGTATATGAAAATATTAAAACGAAGTTAAAAAGTACTTTTCCTACAACTTTTAAATGATTGATTACTTTTCTTACATAGAAAAATGCATTCTAATTCACTTTTCAATTAACAATTTCAACCCGAGCAACGCCGGATTATTCAGCTAATTTTATTACATAATTTTTTATCGAATCGCTCCCCGTTAATTAACGGTAGTATGTCCCAACTGTTAGATCGTCGCCAATAGCCCGTTGTGTTGCTCCAGTGTGACGTTAATTAAAATAACTACCTACTCAACTGTTAGATAGGTATGCCTTTAGTATATTTGTTTTGTTTGGTCATTTCCATTGCTTCCAAGGGACGCGGTAACCCGGTTTTCAATTCAATTAAATAAATAAATCTTATATACCTCATCCGATTCAATATTTAAATTTACATGCATTTCAATTCAATTAAGTATTTCAATTAAATGTACCCATTTATTATTTTTCTGATATTTTAAAAGTACGATAAAATAGTGATGAGTTATTTTGATCTCAACAAAACAAATAGCAAAAACGGTTTTATTTATGAGCGAAATGACATTTAATTAACGTCGTACTGGAGCAACACAACGGGATCAATCCCCTAAGGCAGTGGTCCCCAACCCCCGGGCCGCGGACCGGTACCGGTCCGTGGATCAAATGGTACCGGGCCGCCCAAGGAACATTAAATTATTTCCATTTTATTTACTGTGGTGTATTTCTCTCGCGTTTGTGCGATTTTTATGTATGAAATGTCCACTCAAATTAGGAGGCGGTAAATCAGAACTTGAAATTTGTTCTGTTACTAGAGCTTTAATTATGATTTCTTAATTCTGTATGTCTCTATTTTCCAATTTTGACAACTGTTTTCAAGTTGGCAGACAAAGTAGCTGCATTTAAAGCCAAACTGAAGTTGTGGAGACGGAGCGTGAACAGAGGCATTTTGGACATGTTTCAGACATTAGTGGGGATTTCAGGCGAGACTGAGCCTAAACATTCATTCTCCCAGTTGGTGCACTATCACCTGTCTTTGCTTTTAAAAGAGTTCGAGCGCTACTTCCCAACCACAAAAGACCCACGAACTAGTAAGGTATGGATCCGCGACCCATTTGTCAACAAATCGGGCGAATCTAGCATGCCTGTGCAAGAAGATCAACTGCTGGAGATTGCAAAAGAAGGCCGTCTTAAAACTACGTTCGAGACAACAACTCTGCCGGTGTTCTGGATTAAAGTCATGGCGGAATACCCTGAGATTTCCACGACAACCTATCTGTGTGAAGTGGGGTTTTCTGCAGTGACAGCAACCAAAACAAAACAACGGAATAAACTGGACATAAGAACACACTTCGGGTGTCATTGTCTCCTATTAACCCCAGATGAAACCATCTCGTTACAAAGAAACAAGCTCAGGGTTCTCATTGATTTAGCGTTCTAGTGAGTTAAAATGTTAAATCACTTTATATTCATTTTGTGGTGTAACTGTATTTTATTTTGAAGGCATGTTTAAATACAATTAAATTAAAATTGTTAACTCAAAACAATTTAAAATATAAACAATCAACGTCTCTCCCCCCCCCCCCCCCAGCGGGCCGCGTTAAAATTATCAAACGTTGATCCGGTCCGCGGCGATAAAAAGGTTGGGGAGCACTGCCCTAAGGGAAAGATCCGAGGAATAATTCAGTTGGAAGGATGCGACTCGTTTGGGATCCTTCATTCACAGTTTGAAAGCCTCCATTTTAACCCTAACTACTGTCACAATGTCGTAAAAAAATTGCCCTTTTCGCAAAATTCTGCATCTGTGTGGCACGCAGAGAGCCGAACACTCGAACAGCCCTACCCTTTCGGGGGATTTATATCCGCGCCTATCAAAATACACCCCGCCGCAGAATAATTAATCCCATCTCTATTGTGCAACACACTAGAAGAAACAATAAATCCTTCGAAAGGTCGCGGGCAATCATCGAACTTTTCGTTCTTATCGCTTCTGTCAATCGAAAGCGAAAACGATACCACTCCAGTATGCAAAGCAAACTAGGTCGTTCCATAATTTCAGGAAAGAAAAAGAACCAAAAGCGAAACACGAAATCCAGGTGTGTTCCGTCGGTCGAAGGAATTCGTTGCCACGCCCTTGACATTCAAAACTCTTCTTGTGCAGCAGAAATTGTTCCATCGCGGAATCCTCGCGAGTTACAGTGTGTGAATACTAATGAAAAGATCGCTTAATTCGTTATCGTTTGCGCTTCATGGGATTCGTGAAAGTAACTGGAAAAAGAAGCAAAAACGCGATGGCTTTATGGCTGGAAAAGAATTGTTTCTGCTTCGAAAGTAATTTCTGTATTATTACTCTTTTGAAAGCCCGGAGCGCCTGTATGGCAGGAACGATAAAACATTTTTATTTTTCTTGTTTAATATGCCACTCGTCGTTAACGGTTACAATCCGAACACTATGTCCTGGTATATTTCTCTTCGGATGAATAATTCTTCACAAATGTACCATTCGTGTTTCGTTTGTATCTTATATCAAGATTCTAGTTCATACATAATGTATTAATGGGAAATACGTATTACTTTCTTTTTCCCCACACCAGACTGAAGGACTGTGGTTGATAATATCAGGGAAAAGGTTATGTGAAGTTCCAGAAAGGTGAGATTGAGACAAACGTAACATGTTTATCTCCGCGTGGGCAACAACGATGGTTTAACAGATTACCAGAAATTGGGCCGGGTTTTTTTTTATGCATTTGGTGCTTTTTTTTTTCTTTCGTTCAGGAATGGCAACACGTTTTAAGCAATTTGAAAACAAAAGTTCCAATGCTTTCAGAATGTTTAGCTGCTGCGTAGTTGATGGAATGTTCGAATTGGAGGACAGTTTGAAGAAATTGTTTGCAATTTGATATATTGACACTGCAAATAGTGTCAATAAAGATCACGGTTTTTGATATAAATTGATGTTTCTATAAGTTTAGTTCTTTTATCTGATACGAAAAGCTAACCTTTTCCCTTATGAAATTCAAGCATCGTCTTCCCTCGGAATTCAGATCGCTTCTAAACACCTTTTTGGGACTTCCTAGGAAATTCTAATGTCCTATTAAATGTTTCTTAATACTACTGAGAAGCACGATCTGGGAATTCATCGAGCTTTCCTCAGAAACGGCTTAGGAACACCATAGGAAGACCACGGATCTGTCTTGGAGGTCTTAGGAATATTGGAACGCTGTCGGTCCAATTCCTCTCCTATGGACCTCTCCGACTTCCTAGAGAAATCTAACATCCTCCTCAGATACTAGGAATTCCTCTAGGTCTGCGGAACGGCGTTGGAAGCTCACTGATCTTTCTGGTAAGAATTTAGGAAAATTTGGATTATTTAGATGCTGATAATCGACGTGGACAAACGGTGGTTGAACCGTAGTTATCAATAACAGCATGGGCCGCGGTAGCCCGGTTGGAAGAGTAACGGATTAGAAACCGAAGGGTTGCGAGTTCGAATCCAGCCAAAGACCGTCGCGTAGAAAGAGGGTTGTGCACGTTAAATCTGTCGTGGCCTCAAATGCCCTCGCGTTGGCGTGGTGCGGAAGACTGGCGAATGGGGTGTAAGCTCAGGTGTGACTTCTTCGTCTGACAGTGGTCCAAAATGACGGTGATGTCCTCGGATCTTTTACTTCGGTGTTAGTTCCTGGACTGTAACCAATAGCCCGCTGTGTTCTATCAGTGCGACGTTAATTAAATACCAACCTACCGCCATTTTTTATTAGAGACGTGTGTCCATTTTCACCCTAGATTTGCTCGTTCTTGTTCCTAGACCCAGCACAATTTAAAACCAAAATGCAGCATGGTGGTGCACCATCCTCCTTCCCACTTATCGTGATTTGGAACTCACAGCGAAAAATAAACCCATTGCCAGCAAATGACGCGAAGTGAAATAATGCCTCCGAGCTAAGTATCCCATTAGCAGCTGTAAATTGGATCGTGATGAGGTCAAATACCCTCTTTTAAGGTCTTTATTAAGTACTCACAATTCATCACCGAGTTTCTTTTGGCTAAAGTTTCCGATTTATGTTCTCTAATCTGCTCTGATAAGGTTTCACTGCGTCTCATTACACTGTGCAGTGCAATGATAAGAGGCTTTTCATTGCTTGGAGATCTAATAGAAAGAAAGGAGGTAACCAAGAAAAACAAGTATTTGGTATTTTTTAATTAACTTCACACTGGAGCTACACAACGTACTGTTGGTGACGGTCCGGTATCATACCCTGAAGTGTAAGATCCGAGAATAACACCACGTAATGTTGAACCAACCAAGGACACGATGAACCTCAGAAAGATATTTTGATCTTATTGTGTATGTGATATGCACATGTGATCAAGAGTTTGAATAAGAGGGATTTTTAACTAACGTCTCAACTGGAGCAACAATACAACGGGATATTGGCGACGGTCCCGGCGATAAATCCCGAAGGAAAAGATCTAAGGACAATACCAAGTAAATTTTAACCTCTGTCGAATGACGAGGTCTCACCTGAGCTAGTAACCACTCTCCATACTTTAACACCAGGCCAACGACCAGGCCACGACAGACTGAACGTGCACCAGTTCCTGTGTAATCGACTATCTTTGGCTGGGCATAGTTTCGAACTCCGGTTGCTAATTCAACCAAAGACCATTGTGTACAAATAGGCTGGTGCACGTTCACTCTGTCGGGGCCTCAAATATCGTCACGTTGACATGGAGTGCCAGGTCAGATGTGACCTTGTTATCTGATTGTGGTTCAAAATTATGTGGTGTCCTCGTATCTTTCCCGTTGTGTTGCTCCAGTGTAATACTTATCTACCTTCTTCATTCAGGTACGTAGGTAGATATTTAATAACGTCGCATTGAAGCAACACAACTGGCTGTTCCATCTTTATTCAGAAATAACTGGTTGAATCTGGCAAATTGAGTAGGTAGGTAGGTATTTTAATTAACGTTGTACAACAGCAACACAACGGGCTATGGACAACTATCTGGGATCAATCCCAACGAGAAAGACCCGAGGTACGATTGTAAAAGGTTTCAGGATGAATTGTTCCTCATTGATTCATGATTGTTTTAATCAACACAACATTTCAAATAAGACTAATATTATGCACGACTGGACGTGGCAGTTACATAGTATATTAACGTCAAAATAGAGCAACACAACGGGTTATTAGCAACGGTCTATGACCAATCCCCGAACAAAAGACCGGAAAGACCCGAGGACAACACTTCGTAATTTTGATCCACGGTCAGATGACGAGGCAACACCTGAGCTGACCCCCACTCTCCAAACTCCATCACGCCAACCTGTCAAATCGGGAAAATGGATGAATCTGTCAATGGTTCAATACCAGGTCTTCACGCTGTACCACTGAGAGATTCAAAAATATGTTTTGCAGTGAAATATAATTTTTGTTTACTTTGCCATTCCAAGTAATTCCTCGACAAAAAAAAAATACGTCTACCACACACAAACATGCACTCATTTTGTTTTCTTCCTAGTATGCAAAATAGTGTATATATATATATATATAGCAATCTCAAAATTATAAAATTCCAAATTCAGAATTTTTCTTCATTTAGAAATATTATGGTAGAACCTGTCAGCGAATTTGATTTTGATGATGATGGAAAATTGACAGTTTATCATTATCATTTCCCATCAAAGAAAATTACCCATTCATAATCTAAAATAACGTGACCAGCTCTTAAGTTTCGCAAACTAGCCGTCAATTTTATTTCTTACTGTTGAAACATACCGTTTCTTAAATATTCGCAAAACTCAGTCTATTAACATAAAAATACATGAGTGAAAACCTCCTTCGGGTAATGTTTGCATATTTAACACATCCTGTACATTATCCTAATTTTCTTGTTCCGAAGTGAAGTATTAAATATAAACGATTAATATTAAAATATAAGAAGATGGAATATAGTATATACAGGGTGTTTCAGTGAACCGTTTCAGAACTTCTAAGAGGGGTAGGGTACATCCTGACATCTCGAAATCATATAGCAATGTGGGGTCGGAAATGCTTTCCTGAAGCGGTGTTGTACACAGAAGCACCGTAAAGAAAAGAGACCGTAAGTGAGAAATCCTTTTAATAATACATGAAAAGAAGCAAAAGGTACATGGATTAAAGTAAGTGTTCGAAGTTTCTTCCACGGGCTACAATGCACGCCTCATATCTCCGACGCATGGACATCCGAAAATTCTGGAATACTCCAGGCATATCTCGAATTTCTCCGGCAGCTACTGCAATTCTTGCAACCAGCTCCTCAACATTGTCAACAGGGGTGTCATAAACTAGCGATTTCAGATGACCCCAGAAATAAAAATCAAGACATGATAGGTCGGGTGACCGAGCAGGCCAACGCACGGGACCACCACGTCCGATCCACTGCTGACCAAATGTGACATCCAGGTAGTTACGAACATCTCCGCTATAATGGGCAGGGGCTCCATCGTGTTGGAACCACATTGTCTGTTGCGTCGATGCAGAAATCTGTTCATCTCTAAAAAGTTGTGGCAATACTTGCTGCAGAAAGAGCAAGTAGTTAGGTCCGGTTAGACGAGACGGTAACAGGTAAGGTCCGATGAGGTGATCTCCCATAATACCGGCCCATACATTGACCGAAAAACGAATCTGTGCTGCACGACGTCGTATTGCATGCGGGTTCTCGACCGCCCAGATATGGTCGTTGTGCGTGTTGAAAATTCCTTACCTTGTGAAGAATACCTCATCGGAAAACAACACTTCAGCAGGAAAAAGGGGATTTGTAGCACATTTTCCAAGGTACCACTGTGCGAAAGCAATACGAGGTGCATAATCCTCCGGTTGCTGTGTCTGGACACGCTGCAAGTGAAACGGATGCATGTCTTCTTCTCGGAGAATCCTCCAGACGCTGTAATGGGAAACCCCGACTGCGTTTGCTACACTTCGTGTACTCGTTCTTGGATTCCCCTGTACATGCTGCAGCACATTCTGTTCGACGTCTGCAGTCCGTGCTGTTCTTACCCTGTCCCTGTCAGCTCTTTCTAATGAACCTGTCTCAGCTAACCTCTGGTGCAGTCTTGCAAAGAAATTATGACTGGGGATACACCTCGTCGGATATCGTTCCGCGTACAAACGCTGTGCGGCTGACCCACTACAATTTGCAGCCCCGTACGCCAAATGCATATCGGCTAACTCTGCGATCGTGTAATCATCCATCCTACTAACTTGGCGTTCTTGTGCGAAATGAAGATTCCCTACACGAAAGCTCGGGATTTTCCCACAACGCCATCTACCGCGTCAGGAAAGCATTTCTGACTGCCCATTGGTATATGATTTTGGTTCGTCAGGATGTACCCTACCCCTCTTAGAAGTTCTGAAACGGTTCACTGAAACACCCTGTATACACTACCCTACAATAATGGACCGGACTGCAAGATGTGATGGTATAAAGGAAGGAATACATACTTTAATAGGGGGATGGTCCCCCACGTGCTGCAATTACACTAGCAACCCTTCTGGGCATACTTTCCAACAAGGTTTTTATACACAGCTATGGGGATTTGTGTCCATTCCTGCTGCAAGAATGTTGAAAGCTCAGCTGTAGATTTAGGACGTGGTTCCCTGGTCCTTAAGCGTCGCTCTAACGCGTCCCACAAATATTTTATGGGGTTTAGGTCGGGACTCTGAGCAGGCCAGGGAAGACTTTTTACATCCATGTCTTGATACCACTGCTTGACAGAGGCTGCAACATGACATGGAGCGTTGTCGTCCTGGAAGTAGCATTCGGCCATTCCATAAAATGGCCAGAGCGTAGGAAGAACCTGACTGTCCAAAATGTTAATGTAGGCGTAGGCGTAGTCTGAGTTTTGTGAATATTTAAGGAAAGGAATGTTTCAACAGTAAGAAATAAAATTGACGGCTAGTTTGCGAAATTTAAGAGCTGGTCACGTTACTTTAGATTATGAATGGGAAATTATCTTTGATGATTAATGATAATGATAAACTGTCAATTTTCCATCATCCTCAAAATCGAATTCGATGACAGGTTGTACCATAGTTATTTCCAAATAAAGAAAAAGTCTGGATTTGGAATTTAAAACATGCAAAGGTCCTAGGCCATACCCCGAAAAACACCCCCAAACAAGTTGTCGGATTTTATGTAAATCCACTGGCGTCCGGTCTGTTATTGTAGGTGGTATATACAGATTCAGACCACTTCATATTAATATTAATAGATTTAAATCAGGCTTTTTTTTTGTATGTATAATTTAAGATGTGAAATTAAGATTTATTTTATGCTAATTGTTGAGTATTTTCCTACGAGATGGCGCGCGGACAATTCGACCACTCGGGGATGTTACCGCACCTCCATTGTTTATACCAAAAAGGGTACATAGCCTCCCCCTGTTTTGTTGTTTTGTCACTGACTTGAAATACGACTGCCTGCCGAGCACCAACCTTATAGCTCCGGTCTCTGTTGTCTATATATATAATTCTCTTACGTGGCACGCAAAAAAGACGTTATTTGTAATCGCGTTTTGGCAACACTGTACGATTGTTTGTTTATCGCGAAGTCTCGCGCATCGATTGAATTTATAGCGTTATCGGATGAAATTTTATTGAAAAAAAAAAGTAAATTTTAATGAGCTGTTGCAGTTTGTTTATAATAGAAATCAAAGAAAGCGGAGGATCTTTTCAGGGCCATTTAAAAAACGGTCCTTTTCAGGGCCAACAATTATAGTTCAACAAGACGCTTGCACAACAACTTTCGGCAACAAACTCAATGAAAAAGTGTGGGTCGTTTGAGTGCTGGGAAATTGTACACACAAACAACATGCTGGGTATTCAATTTCCAAAGCAACGCTCACATTTCGAGTCAAAATTTGCACAGTTTTCATTTGAATTCTGATTTTAGAGATACTGTATATATTTTTTCTGTAATACAGCAAATTTAGATTTAAAAAACATTTTTTTGGTAACATATTTTGTAAACAATCTCTTCTGCTAGGACACATGTCTTCATTGAGGCGAGCGAAGCGAGCATAAGTTCGCGCAGCGAACCAATGAGGATTGCAAAGCAATCCTCCGGGGGTTGGCGAGCGTTAGCGAGCAGGGGGCAGGCCCCCTAGTTTCTTCTTAATACATCCGTTATTTGTTAACCCCGAGTTTTATTTTGTTAACTCATCAAGCACAGATAGGGATCGATTGACGTGTCCAAGCTTATATCTATCACAACATTCAACAGCTGTATGGCGATCCCCGAAGCGAGGTAACCTATCATTTCACGAAGGTAGGTACTTGAATTAGCATCGTACTGGAGCAACACAACGGG
Organism: Metellina segmentata; assembly: GCA_947359465.1. NCBI lineage: Eukaryota > Metazoa > Arthropoda > Arachnida > Araneae > Tetragnathidae > Metellina > Metellina segmentata. The sequence continues at coordinate 114,684,404 of OX375878.1, read as the reverse complement.
TTATTGGCAATCAAGCCCAGAGGGAAAGACACGAGGACAACACCGCGTATTTTTGAACCACTGTCAGGTGACGAGGACACACATGAGCTGGCAACCCACTCCCCAAACTTCCACACCACGTCAACGTGAGGACATTTGTTGTCACGACAAATTTAACGTGCACCAGCTCACTTTTGAACGCGCGGTCTTTGGTTGGATTCGAACTCTCAACCCTACAGGAAATTTTAGAAAGATTTGTTTAAAAGTTGAGAGATTTTCCGGAAAGTTTTCTGTTTTAAATATTAAGAGAGCTTAGTTTTACTCTTGTCGCGGAAGTTTTTACAGTGCAATGCGTCCAGGCCGTTTCTGAGGTATTAGACTCTCCACGTGCAAACCTCAAAAACGTCGGCCCCATCTTCAAAACCTTCGATTTTCTGAAAGACCACCCCAATTGGAATTGGTGATTTATTAAATAACGTCTTACTAGAGCAACACAACGGGCTATTGACGACGGTCCGGGATCAGTCCCTTAGGGGAAAGATCCGAGGACAACACCTCGTAATTTTGAACCACGGTCACATGACGAAGCAACACCTGAGCTGGCATCCCACTCTCCAAACTTCCACACCCACCCAACGTGAGGACTTTCGGCCACGACAGATTTAAGGTGCACCAGCCGCCTCTACACCATACGCTTACAAACATCCATGCCCGGACCCGGATTCGAACCAGGAACCTTCCGATCTAGAGGCTAACACCTTAACCACTATACCGGTTGGTCGGCACGAAGGAATTTCAATTGGAAATTTATTTCTATGCTTAACCACATTCCGTATCACCATTATGAATTAATAATTAATCTGATTTAATTAACACTACCCATCCGTCCCTTCAAAAGACTATTTTTAGTTCAGTGTTAGTAAGGTTCAATTCATTTTTAAGATCGCTTTTTAGATCCATGTTTTCGATTGAGTCGCAGTTAATAATAGTAACTGGGACGAAGTCCAATAAAAATCTTTCCCGATGAATTAAACATTGCACGGTTTTGTCGTGGTATAAAGCTCGCGAGATTGCGATGCTCTTCGATTCATCTGTACACACATAAAAGCGAAAGCTCTCGCTTACCGTCACGAAATCCCATGTCCTCCGAATATGCTAGAATTCGACACAATTTAGACGTTACTCGACAAATCTACGGCAAAGCAATTTTGATTAGAAACTGTTTATATGGGTATAATAGGTATAAAAGGGTCGCCATCAATGTAACTTAGAGCATTTGTGCATTTTAGTCCAAATCATAAACTTGAAATACAAGTAAACTGAGCATTGTTAGTGAGAGGAGCTCCAATATTGTGACCAGCCTGTCGACTCGTAGTCACGTGACTATTCCGTGAAAAGTTTGGTTGGCCGATTTGGCTTCTTATCGCCATCGTTTGGTGATATAACATCTTATAACAGTGGTGTGTGTGAAGGAGCATTTCTATACTGTGGTAACAAAAGTGGTCAAATTGCCAGTCGGCTAGTATATCGCGCGGACCAATTAGATGATGAATCAATGTGTGGATGGGCGCCTTCTCCCATCCCGTAGACCAATCAGATGATTAAGGTTTCCACCCCGAAGGGTCGCGTTACTTCTACATTTGGTCACACCGCACCCCGGCAAAAAAAGTGACACAACTCAAAATTACAGAATTGAGATGTATCAACTTAAAGGATACTATAAAACTTGTATTGAAATAGTACAAGCTTCATTTAAATTTTAGGTAAGTATTTATGGTGTGGTAACTTCTATTATATTCTATAGAATAGTAATATAACACGCTGGGGCACCTCATACATATTTTTCATACATGACATACCATCAAAAATTTTATTTTTTGACTTGTGTCACTTTTCTTGCCGGGGTGCGACATCATCCCGTGTAGAAAAAAAGGTTGCCTTAGTTTTGTACTTCGTCTATTGTTGCTCTATATTAATTGAACTTAATTCTAGGTGCATGGGCGCGAGGCTGCGGTAGCCCGGTTATAAAAATTACGGATTAGCAACCGATGGGTTGAGAGTTTGAATCTAACCAAAGACCGTCGTGTACAAAGAGGAGCTGGTGTACATTAAATCTGACCTGGCCTCAAATGTACTCACGTTGTCGTGGTGCGGAAGTTTAGAGATTGGAGTGTCCTCTCAGGTGTGATCTCGTAATCTGACCGTGGTTCACAAATGCGTTGTGTTGACCTCGAATTTTTCCTTGTGTTGCTTCAAATGCTATGTTAATTAAAATATTTCACATATACAGGTGTATACTCTCATTTGCCAAGCTATCTGTCGTCATCGGACCAAGGTCAAAATTACGTGGTGTCGTCCTGGGATCTTTCCCTTAGGGATTGATCCCGGATCGTCACCCATAGCCCATTGTATTGCTCCTTGTGTAACGTTAATTAAAATACACACATATTCAGTCTATGGTCCCAATACGCTGTTTCTTCCAATAGCACGCTCCCCGAACAAATCGACGGCATATGCACATTCTGGTCTTCCTTCTCTTTCCAGGCACCGCTTGAAGATACATTGTTGTTCTATGTCAATGCAACTCCAGGTACTTGGAGGACCGGTTGGAAGAGTAACGTAATTAGCAACCGGAGGGTTTCGAGTTCGAATCCAACCAAAGACTGTCGTGCACAAAAGGGGCTGGTACATTTTAAATTTGTCGTAGATTCACATGTCGTCACATTGGCGTGGTGTGGAAATGTGGAGAGTGAGATGTCAGCTCTGGTATAACCTCGTCATCTGACCGTGGTGCTGTTCTCGAATCTTCCCCTAATGGAGGCTTCACACCAACGGCGACATAGACAAAAAATATGTCTCTTAGTTACTGCGCAAGTGTATTACAAACAAATTTTGTTTCTTCCAGTTTGTCTCTGTCGCGAAGCTTTTAAGTCTTAGAGGAAGTTCAACTTTGTCTCTGTCGCCATGCCGACAGTCAATCAGGATGAAACCTAATCCGATATCGGTTGATGTTTTTCACCCGCTACTTTCTTCCATCATCAGCCAGAAGCTTTAAAAGCAATATTCTTCGCTGCAAAAGGAGTTTTATTATTGATCTGTCAGCCATCTTGCAGAATCAGAAGCGGAAATAAATGTTTTGCTTTCACAAAAGAAGATTATGCGCATGCGCAAATAAATTGCTGTCGCTAGTGGTGTGAAGGCTTTTTTAAGAGCAACAGAGACAGACGACATTCTGTCGCCTGTTTCTGTTGCTGCCGCCGTTGGTGTGGATCCACCATTAGGGTCTGATCCCGGAATGTCCATTGCCCTTTATGTTGCTCCAGTCTGACATTAATTAAAATACACACAACCAGGTCTATGGTCCCAACAAGCTGTTCCTTCCACCAGCACGCTCCCCCGAGCAAATCGACGGTACTCACACACATTCTGATCTTCCTTCTCTTTCCAGGTACCGCTTGAAGAGACACGGAGGGCTCGGTCCTGAGCTGATTCTCCCGACCCATCACTCGTCAACACACCCACAGAGTTACAGCTAATTCCTCAAACCACTCCGCCGAGAAGAAGAAGAAAGGAGTCATGACGCTCAGACAAGCATCTCGCCCATTGACTCCTGACCCAGCCGCACCTCCGCGGAACCCTCCCATAGCGGCTCTGCACCGAGCCGCATCCTGAGCCACCCATGGTGGATGCAGCGCGTCACGAAAGGGTAGGCCATGTATCTTTCGGGCCCTGGAGAAAAGCGGGGCGCGAGACATTCGACCGGGCAATTAACGGGGAGGCCAGTGATCATTTGTCGGCAGGAGTAACGCACCGTCTGGCACGAAGAACGTGGAACTGGTGTTTTTGCACGGCGCTGGAGACAAGTCCGTGCTAATGAGGCGCAACTGCACCCCGGCATGCGACTTTTTCTCTCGCCCCAAGTAAAACATCTTTTCGTTCCAACTGTGGTGGTCTGCTAATGAGTCGGTACCTCGCACGGAATTTGCTTACGTGTTCCATCTGAACTCTATCCTGTGTACAACAACGTTGTTTTTATAGTAGTTGATTTGCATGGGTTATTTCCGATCTTGTGCAATAGGATTGATGGATTATTGCAGAAAACTGTGCTGTGAATTATCCGTTTCACCTCGGTGGTTCATCTTCTCACTCACAGCAACACGCCGCTTTTGCAGTTCAACAAATATATGAACAGATTGAATTCTTTCAACGGGGTCTACACACATTACTCGTGTCATCCATCCTTTTGTGAGTATGAACTGAACGTTTTACATGAGAAATGATCGCACTTGCGTGATGGTCTTGATGGATTATCTCAGATAACTGTTCAGAAATAATCCTGTTGGTGTTGTAAATTGGTGTTTTATCGGTTTATCTCTCTCTGCAGCTATCTTACACACACATTCATCGATTCACATGCAGCTATCTTATGACATACCACTTGTACAGTTCTCAACAAATCTTTTCTAGTCATTAGAATTCCAAACAAAGTTGTGTGTCTATTTGATAAATGTACAAAGCTTGTGTGTTCATGTGATGCTCCCTTTCAAGGAGTGCAACTACAGTTTTCCCAAGTTGAATTTTTCAATAAAAACATTTTTATATAAGATCTTTCATCTCCAGAAAACACAACCGCATAGTCAAAACAGACACGAGTTTTGTCCTTAAGCCGACTAGAATTCAACACGGCAATGTTATCAAACAGCTTTTAGTGTTATTCATCACCCGCCTCCGTTGGATTCAAGGAATAGACTTTAAACTGAGCTTCTTCTAATGGCTTTAAGAATGCAGAGGGTTGTTTTATGGTTCACGACCCCGCGCTGAGGGTCAACGATAAATTTGGAAACAGGAGCGTCTGAGAGCACTCGTCGAATCCGCCCACCTATTCCAGAACAATATCGCTGCCCCCATCCAAAGTCTTTATTTTCATTCCCTTCTTTCTCTTTTTTTTTCCCCTTCTGATTCTCAATGATACGGTGGAGTTCGTCGACGTAGCGTTGCTTCGACCGGTGGGATGTAGTAATAAACACTGCGGGTTCTAATTTTACCATGTTCTTCAACACACTTGAAGATAATCCTTACACCAGAATTGCAACGGAAAGAAGCATGCAGTTGAGTCATTTTTATGTAGGCCGTTCTCTTATCGCGTTCTCTCTTGAGCCACTCAAATCTACGCGAGATTCTTAAAATAACTCGAATATCCAAACTGTAAAGACAACATCGGCTGCTTTTTGAGGATGCCACACTTTGGTCAGTGAAGACTAGAGAAGAAACTCATCTATAGTTCTTCGCTGCCGAATTCAACTTTTTAAAAGTATGGTTATTTCACGGGTTTAAAAAAACGAAGACGAAATGGCGATTGTGGAATTTTTCAAATTCATTGCTTTGAAAAGTCACAAGAGATTCGTCATCTCTAGAGTGTTGTGTGTGTAGCGAATTCTCTTGCTCTTCATTGGCGAATTCATCTTTTAAAAGTGAGATTTTTCAAGCATACGATTTGAGAAACCAAGAAATATCAACTGTGTTGGTTTGAATTTTTCATTTGCAGCTTGAAATCGCAGAAATTTATCATCGTTAGTGTTGTGTGTATGAAATTCGCTAGTTCTTCATTGGCGAATTGTTCTTTTCTAAATTGAAATTTGTCAAGCATCCGATTGGAGAAACCAAGAAATGTCAACTGTGTTGCTTTGAATTTTTCATTTGCAGCTAGAAATCACTGGGATTCATCAACGCGAGAGTTGTGTGTATATGAAATTTTCTAGTTCTTCACTCTTGAATTCATCTTTTCAAAAGATATTTCTTAATTGAAGAAAGCAAGAAATCAACTGCGTTGGTTTGAGTCTTTCACTTGCAGCTTGAAATCGCCGGGATTCACCAACGCAAGAGTGTATCGGATATTCTATTTCGAAATCTGACACCTGAAATGCTGCTCATATATTTAATATTCGGCGACACCATCTTGCGAGCCTTTGTGACAAACTTCAGGTGTTCTTTCCATTTCGGACTCAAACTCGGCGAGCGTTTATAATCGGTATTCTTCTTCTTCCACGTGTTCCCACACTCGGGGCCATTGAGCGTCTGTTCCAATTCTCGCTGAAGACTCGATTCCTCGAAGTGTCATCTCAACCCCACCTGAGAGCACAGTTCTGCGACAGAGCAGATTTTACGGCCCGTTGCTCAAATTCAGGTGGCGATCTGCTCCCCGGCAGGCAGAGATAAGCTGGAAGCCCTAGAACCCGACACTCTTGAACTTAGTAAAGCTTCGGAGGAGATTTATAATAGAAGCCGTACACACACACACACACACACACGGAGAGGTTGAGCGTGCACCGCCGCTTTGCTTCTGAGCACATAAAAAGACGAGGAACGTGCCCGATTCGTTTCACTTAACTAATGCTGCTTTGCTCGTGACGAGGGGAAAGTCGTGATCCCGATCTGCTGCTCTCAGTTCGTCAAACCGTGCGCGAGCGTGTGTACATTTTACTTTCTTTTTTCTAAACTTTCTGAATAAAAGTGAAACTGCTCCCAAGCCTGTCCGTCTTCGCTGATCTGTGCGCGCGGGGTGCATCTTTAAAAAAAAAACATCCTTCATTTCTATGGGCATTGCAAATCATCGGCTACTGGAAATAGAAAGCTAATTTAGAGCGCCATTGTTAACAAACACTTCTGGGAAAACAGGATTACCCCCTCTCCAAGAGGACGTGCGCATGGTAATTAGTTAACTTGTAAGAAAACAAAATCAACTCTTGTGGTCGATTTATTTTCCTATCTGTCGTCATCAGGAAGGTAAAGATTCATTTGTTAAGGCACGAGCTGATCGTCGTTTTTCATCTCAGAGGTACAGTGAAACGGATCTCTGGATTTGCTTCAATCAGTGCGGTGTTGTGATCGTCAGGAATCGTTATCCATTATGTGTGAATCGTTCTCGTTTCTGTCGCCATGTCTACTGTAAGCATCGAGCCCTCAACATCCCCGACGCCATCCACCCACAAACTGAATGGTGGCATTAACCAAAGACTCAACATCAGTGCCCTCAGCGCGTCCTCCGGGAAGCACCACCAGGGGGCCATCATCTCCAACACCCCCCTCGCCATGGTGGGCCACAGCTCCACCCCTCTGCACCTCAATCCCCAGAACGCTAGCCTCATCAGGCCCCCGTCTAGCAGCGGGGTGGCCAACATCACCCTCAACAGCAACGCCACCACCAAGCCGCTCCTGGACATATCCAGGACGAGCATCCATCCAGGATCGGTGCTGGACGCTTCCAGGAGGACGCCCAACCTCACCTTGAAGGAGGTCCAGACCGAGGATGAGGACAGGCACGGCATTTACCAGATGCTGGCCTCCCTGGCCCTGCTGTGTGTCTTGAGCCTCCTGATGTCCTTCCTCGCGCTGTTCTTCTTGCAGAAGCTGGGGCCCATGATGAGTGTGGTGCAGACTCTGGATCCACCTACATCTGAGAGGATGGGCTTGAAGTCCGTCTCCTCCACCAAGGCACCACCCAAAAGGATCGTGGTGACCTCCGAGGAGTACATAACTGTGTATCAGGTTTCGGTGGCGTTGAGTACTTTGACCATATCGCTGGATTTGTGCTGTCTTTTTGTGTGCTGCATACAGTTTCTGTTTGCCATCAAGCTCTTGAAAACTCCTCAGGGGGATGAGCGGTAAGTGGAAACTTTCTGTTTTTTTCCTATGAATTTCTTTTTCTATTAGGCTGATGCAAAAGTTCGTCCCGCTTTTGGCGCTGGATAGCACTGCGTCGTAAAAACGAAGTGTTATCCACGCGTGTCAAGTTTGCATGTTGTCTGAAAGAAGGAGTTTCAGCGAATTATCGGGGTAAAAAATTGTGTCATTGGGTTGTGTATAGGGTGGCCAACTTTTTCTGATACAATTCCGGGACATATTGCACCAAACTGAAATATATACAAGTAGTGCGTCACAATATTTTCCACTGAGAAATATCATAACATACCTAACAATACATGACTTAACATAACATACCTAGTTTTCCAATAAAAAATATGTAAAAAATAAGAATAGTTATTTTTATGTTTTTTTATTTTATTTTAATTATTATACGAGCCTGATGGTCCTATCATTTACATAGAAAAAAATAAATCTAAATCTTACCTCTTTTTGCATTGAAACTATTAAAAAATAAAAATGGCAGTGTTCGTATACAAAATAAAGATATTGTTCGTGTTAGTTATACAGAACCGAGATTGTTCCGAATTCTATTTTAAGAAATTCGAATATGAAAATTAGTTTTCGTCTCCAGTCCATTTAAAAAATAAAATTCAAATACAGGAAAAAAGAATTGAATTACCATTCCTTCACGATGGTCCCACTCTGAACAGACTGACATATACAGTATTGGCTATGGATAGTAGTGGATCAACGGACGTTCACAATGGATGAACACGAAGTCGTATGCAATAGAAATAACTATTTTAGAGTGTAGGTGATATTGGGGTCGTTAGCTTTCTCGGAAATTCCGGGGCAATTTGACATATAAGGAGCATCTTTTTCATTTCGAAAAAGACGAGTGTGCTTCGCAGACCCAAAATATATGCGTTGTGTAAGGTGAAGGTGATCGACAATTCCACGTACTGCAAGTGGTTCACTAAGTTTCGTCACCTGGATCGTTTTTTTTTTTTAGTTAGAAACCTTAGGACTTCTATGAGCGCGGAAGGATACAGTTACCAGAGATATGGAGAAAGTTCGTCGAAAAGAACGGCATATACTATACTGATTAAATATAATTTATAGTCTCAATAAAATAACTTTTCTTAAATTTTTGTCAAAAAAAAGGGACGAACTTATGCATCAAACCAATAATACGCTTTTTAAAATGAATAGGATCGCATTTGTGGAGAAATTCCAGCTCAAGTGTGGTCCAATTATGAAAAAGGAATGAAAGTCCCAAAAATATGATTTTTTAGCTCTCGGAAATTTGTTCTCTTAGTGTTCAGCATTTCAAATTGTAACACCTGTCGGAATTACGAACAAATTTCTCAAACAAACTTTCAACAGTCACCAACATATATACAATATTATTTATACACCCCTGTTCACTAAAACTGAATTTGACATTTCACTCTTCATCTTTGATTTTAATTTAATGCTATTCATTATACTTTTATAAAGTTCATGATTCATAAAACTTTTATGGAACATTGTCATTTATTAGGAAGCAGGGTAAAATCAGAGTGCATAGATTTAAATAAAATGTTAAGGGAAATCGTTTCTATCTTCACAGTATACCATGTTTACGAAAGTGTTCAAATCTATTTTATTAATAGTCTAGTTTGGAAGCAAACATATAAGATTATCTGGTTCATGAAGATGAAAGCTTAAGCGATTGAAGACTCAGTGAAGCAAAAATCATTAATTGGAGGATAGTTACAAAAAAAACCTTTTTGAAGCTATTTTATATGAAATATTCTCTATTATTTCTACATCACTTAGTTGGATTTGTCTTTGTGCTGAATATATAGACTTTCTTACGTGCCATCCCCCCATCATTAATTTCTTATCCACAGCAGATTATCATGGAAAGGGATTTTGCTATCTATATGTTCATAAAAAAAAGTGAGTATATTTGTGAATGTTTTTGCAATCCATCATCCAAAGGACCGTGGTTGGAATAGTAACGGATTAGCAACCGGGGGGTTGGGAGTGCGAATCCAATCAAAGACCGTCGTGTACAAACAGAGCTGGCACACGTTCAATCTGTCGTGGCATCAAATGTCCTTACGTTGGCGAGGTGTGGAAGCTTGGAGAGGGTTCCAGCTTAGGTATGACCTCGTCATCTGACCGTGGTTCAAAATTACGTTGTAACATATATGTTTTAAGCACCCAACTGTTGGTTTCGAAAGAGACCAATAGATGGCGCCTGGGAGGTTCCTCCTCCAATGCGCAGTTAAGTTGCGCAGATGTATTTTTCAAGGGAGCCCCGGATGTACGAAAAGTGAAGTGTGACGTGACGCTTGGATGTGAAAAAGACGCGATCCGACTCAGTCGCGGCCTTCATGTATATAGAGTCAATGATTGCTGTTAATAAATCGCAGTAATTACGACCAGAGGGGGAGTATGTAACATATATGTTTTAAGCACCCAACTGTTGGTTTCGAAAGAGACCAATAGATGGCGCCTGGGAGGTTCCTCCTCCAATGCGCAGTTAAGTTGCGCAGATGTATTTTTCAAGGGAGCCCCGGATGTACGAAAAGTGAAGTGTGACGTGACGCTTGGATGTGAAAAAGACGCGATCCGACTCAGTCGCGGCCTTCATGTATATAGAGTCAATGATTGCTGTTAATAAATCGCAGTAATTACGACCAGGCAGTCCTGTCGATTTATTTTAATCCACCACCCACACACATATTCGTAAGTTGCCCGGCGCTCGAGTTGAATAATGCTGCAAAAGGTTCCTTCAGCCCAGCCGAGCATTTACAACGTGTTGTTTTCGTATCTTTCCCTTAGGGTATTGGTCCATGACTGTCGCCCGTAGTGTGCGACATTAATTAACTACCTACCTTTTAAGAAGAGGAAGATATGTATTTTTCTTTCGCAATTGATATTTATCTACTTTCTATAAAAACTGTATAATAAAAAACATAACCTTTTTTCTGTTGAAATTTGTATCCGTTATGTATTCTATGAGGCACTGTGTTGCTGTCATTGAATTAGATAGTGGTAGTTATAAAAAAAAATCCATTCACTTCAACTCAGACCTTGTGTCAGTGATACGAGCTAGTTAACCTGCCGCAGCAATTTCCTTCAAGGTCAAGGGGTCACTACTACGTGGGCCAATGACCGACTTTCTCTTTCGTAAATGTAAGTGAAAGTGTTTTGTCAGTTCCCTTTTTTTCCCCCCATTTTCTGTTACTGGTTTCTGCATCGTTGAAATTTCCACAAATCGCACATTTGAACCGTTAAATGCAGCCGCAGATTCATATGCTTTCGCAAACTCCGAGATCCCTCCATTGTTCAACTTTACTTTTTTTAAGGCCCAAAGCAGACAGGTTGAAGATTGAGGATAGGCAATCGGGGGGTTGCGAAACTCGATCCTACATATGACCCCCTCGGGTACGTAAAGGTTGGTGCACGTTAAATATGTAGTGGCCTCAAACAACGTGGTGTGAAAGTTTCGAGACTGGAGTGGCAACTTAGGTGTTGACTTCGCCTATTGACCGTTTTTCAAAAGTACAATGTATTGTCCTTGATTCCTTCCCTTCGGGATGAATGCTAGTCCGTCGCCAATAGCTCGTCGTGTTGCTTCAATGCTACGTCAATTCAACAGCCTAACAACTATTTTTTAAAGTCTATTCATGGCTTATTTTGGAAAGATTGCATTCCGTAGCTCAACAACAAAGTAGAGTATGTAAAGCAGGAAGTAACAGGAGTCATTAGGATTTTCTGAATATCTACTTGTATAAGGTTTGATATTCAGTATTTGCATTCTTGTTTACAATATTGTTCATATTTGCCAAAGCATAAAACAGTTGCCCTTCAGATGGTAGGTAGTTGACTTAACGTTACACTGGAGTAACACTACGGGCTATTGGGGACGGTCCGAGATCCATCCCGAAGGGAAGGAAGACCCATAGAGGAAATATAAAAGTGAAATAGAGTAACCCATGGGATCCATTTTATATGCCCAGGGTCAGGTTACCAAATCTCATAGTAACGTGACCCGTAGACTGCTTTCGCGTCTGCTGGATGGAAACGAACTTTCAGCAGCTGATTGGTCAATGAGACGAAAGAAGACGCCCATGCATTGAATCTTCCTCTGATTGGTCCGTGCGACATAGTAGTTGACATTGACGATTTCGCCGCTTTTGTCACCAGTCTACAGAAATGTGCATTGACATGCCTATCCTGTCATGCGATGCTATATTTCAAAACCAGGCTTATGCCATGAAATCGGTCAACTAAGTCGATTTTTGATAGAGACGTCATGAGACTAATAGTCGACATATTGATCAATTTTAGTAGCTCCCAATAGAAAATCTCAGTCTATAACACCTCGTCATTTTAGCCAGGCTCGTCACGTGACTACTAGTCGATATGTCTGTCACTTTTTGAAGCTCTTCTCAACAGAAAATCTCAGTCTACGTTTATGACAACACATCGTCATTTTAACCAGGCTCGTCATGTGACTACTAGTCAACATGCTGGTCACTTTTTGAAGTTTCTCACAATAGAAAATCTCAGTCTACGCCTATGGCAACACCTCGTCATTTTGAACCAGGCTCATATGACGAGGTCCACACCTAAGGTGGCACTCCAAACTTGCACAGCACGTCAACGTGACTCGTGCAATAAAAGGGACAATGAAACGACAAAACCAAACCTGCTGCTCCTCCAAAAAGAAGTGAATATAAGCTACTCAAAGTGCTCTTGGACGTCAGAATAGAAGCGTTCAACAACCCAACCGGGTCATTAAATGAAGAGCGAGACTTCTTTAAAGTGACAACCCGAAACTTTTTTAACAAGCCTGTCTCCTGTCTCGGACAAGGGAGTGGCGAAGGCAGCATGCAAATGAGACATTTCCAGTTAGAAGTCGTTTCATTAGCAACATTGTATCTGTAGTTGAATAGTCCACTGCAGGGGGAAGTGATTTTGAAAGAGCTACATTGACTGATTATCATGGGGCCGCGGTAAGCCGGTTGAAAGAGTAACCGATGAGCAATCTTAGAGTTGCGTTCACGAAACTCGGTCCAACCAAAGACCCTCATATACGTGATGGCTGGTGCATGTTAAATCTGTCATGACCTCACGTTGGTGTGGTGTGTAACTTTGGATGCCAACTCACATGCTGACCATGATACAATATGACGAGGTGTTGTCCTTGAATTTTTCACTTCGATATTGAGTAATTGGTTAGTACATAAATTCGATGCGGTTAAAAGTTGGTCATACAAACGTCCTATTTTTTAGATCGTAATTTCCAATACAAAACTAAAACTATTAGTTTTAAAATTGAAAAAATACCACGTGAAGACTTAGAATGCACTCTTTCTTAGGGTATAATTATTTGTAACATTGGTTTTACAAAAGTATAGTGTAGTATAGTAAAAGTTTTCCATGAAAAGTATAATTTCGCGACAGTGTGCAAATTGTTTACTGTGAAGGTGAAACGTGAAACGGCCTTGGTGAAACTCGTTGTGAGGTCATGGCCCGGAAAGTCCAATCAGGAATATACGAATTATTAAGGCAGTTTCGCCGTCGTAGAGGATTGAAAACTCTGCGAAAAGAGTGTTGGTTTGCGAAACATTCACCGGGGGTTGGCGAGAAGGGGGCAGAATCCCCTAGTGCAAGTAAAAATCGTTATATACACTAAATGCATTGAGTGTGATCCAGTACACTCAGGCACATAAAAACATTAAAAATACAGTAGATTAAAATAATATACGTTAAAATTAGATAAAATACATTAAGGGGGTCCGGGACACATTGAAAAAAAATTTTATTAATTAATTTAGAATTTTGAATTTTTTTGTACTGATTACCCATCTAACTAATAAGCAAAATCACAACACAAAAGTTTTCCAAAAGTTCTTTAAAAATTTTAAATTAAAATTTTTTGAAAAAAAGAGGGGTCATTTTAAATTGCTAAGGCTCAAAACATTCTTGATCAATTTTCAAAATTCTTGCATTAAATTATTCACAAATTTATTAACTTTAATTTGGATTCAGGAATTTAAAAAATATTAATTTAATAATAAAAAAAAATGTGAATGAAAATATTTGAAAATTTTAAGGTACTTTTTTTTTAAATAGTCATTTTTTTAAAAGTAAATATTTGTTTTAAATTTGCTGAATCAAAATTAAAGTATACTGTTTGAAAAAGATATATTCCAAATTTCAACCCTTAAACTTTATCGGTTTTCGACTTATAGCAATTTGAATACAGGAAATCTTGAAAAAATGCATCATGAAGAAAAACGCATTTAAAGTTTTAAAGACAGATGTTGTTGCCATGACAACAACTGTCAAGAGTGTTAGATTTTCAAAACAACGCACCACAAAAATTACTATATCTCTAGTTCTAATTAAGATAGAAACATGATTTAGACGTCATTTTAAGCAGAAAAACACAGAGAATTTCTTAAAATAATAATAAAAAATTCGAAAATTTGACGATTTTTGTGTCCCGGACCCCCTTAAACGTGTGAATTGAAAAAATTAAAATAAGCACCTCTAACACCCGCTGTATTTATTCACCATCTAATCACAGACAGATATTCGGATAGACCTTCATGGCGCTTCACCACACTGTAGTGGCAGATCTTTGGTGCAAAAACGTGTACCTGACTACTGTCAACAGTTCCAGGATAGGGACAAATTCTTTACCTTCTTGGATTAATAGGGAAGTTACGTATACATGATATCCCGTCATTAGCCAGACCAGACTAGATGGGCGAAATATCTCGTCGAAACCACTTTGAGGGTTAAACACATAGGACGAATCCACTTGGACACCCTCATCGTTGTTGTATAAACTCCTTTATTGTTTACAGCAACGCATACAGAGAAATTGTTTAACAAATAGATGTAGTAACTGCATGATATCGTTAAAAAAAAATTTTAATCTTTATAAAACTACTTTATCTTTTATATCTATATATATAATTCTCTTACGTGGCACGCAAAAAAGACGTTATTTGTTATCACGTTTTGGCAACATTGTATGATTGTTTGTTTACCACGTAACCTCGCGCCTCAATTGAATTTATAGCGTAATCGGATGAAATTTTACTTTAAAAAAAAAAATTTTAGTCGAGCTGTTGCAGTTTAGAATCAGAAATCAAAGAAAGCGGAGGATCATTTCAGGGCCATTTAATACACGGTCCTTTTCGGGCCAACAATTATAGTTCAACAAGACGCTTGCACTGGAGTGGTCGTTCACGGTAAGACAATTGTCGCCAGCTAATTTTTGTCGCCAAATCAAGATGGCGGCCGAATTCCGTACCAGCAGATAGGGTTGCCATAACAAAAACGGCAGATGTGAAGAAAATCCGCAAAAGGTGACGGTTACCATATTTGGCGACAATTCGCCTTCTTACCGTGAACGACCACTCCACCAAAATGTACACAAACGACATGCTGAGTATTCAATTTCCAAAGCAGCGCTCACATTTTGACTCAAAATTTGCTCAAAGTTTTCATTTGAATTCTGATTCTAGAGTACTGTTTATATTTTCTGTAATACAGCAAATTTAGATTAGAAAATATATTTTTGGAATATCATATTTTGTAAACAATCCTTTCTGCTAGGACTCATGTCTTCATTGATACGATCGAAGCGAGCATAGGTTCGCGCGGCGAACCAATGAGGATTGCAAAGCAATCTTCCGGGGGTTGGCGGACTTTAGCGAGCAGTGGGCGGGCCCCCTAGTCTTTTATAATATAATACTGCTTTTTTAAATCCGTAACCAGTCTTTCTTTTGTCAGTTAATAAGTTCTAAGTTAAGCCGGTGATATTGAAGTTTTCTAGATCATATTTTCAACATATGCCAGCATATATGTGTTTGTCAACATATAGTATGTATTTTCAACATATGCTTGTGTAGAGAAAGAAAATCAATGATAACTATGATGTAATGCTTATATGATAAATTCTTACCAAATTGCAAGAACGTGCGAAAATTATAAAAAAGATAATCAAAACATCCATTGTGGAACCACCCTAAATATCCAATCTAGAGATATCAAAGTAATTTATTGTTACTTTGCGTATACGTTTCTTGAGTTTAGAAAAGCTATCAACTTAAATTACGTGTCCTAAAAAGCTCTTATCGTAAAACTATCAGGGGGAGAACACCTCGCACACACACATTTATTTTTACTAGTCTCCTATCCAGCAATTCCTGTACTTCGTTTCAATGGGCCTGACCAGACAGTCAACAGGCTTAATATATCATTCATCACTTCTGCCGCCGCCCAAATTCATCTATACTAATGGCAGATAAGGGAGACGATTCTGTTAAGCTTATCTTACCAAACTAACGCCCTTTTTTGCTTATATATCAATAAAAATAGGGTTGAAACACGTTCTCTTTAAGGCAGGCCCAGTTGGAAGTGCCCTGGATTTGAAACTAGAGGTTTGTGAGTTAAAAACCCGATCCAACCAAAGACCGTCGTGTAGGTGGGGGTTGGTACACGTTGAAAGGGTCGTGTCAAAAAATGTCCTAACTTCGGCGTGGTGTTGAAGTCTGGAGAGTGGTGCAAACTCGGGTGTTGATCTCGTCATCTGACCATATTTTAAAATTACGTGGTACCGTCTTCGGATCTTTACTTTGGGGATTGATCCCGGACCATCATCAATAGCCAGTTGTGTTGCTCCAGTGTGACGTTAATTGAAAACAACAAGCTATCCAACTGGGCTATCGCGGCCCCAAAGTGTAGTTCAATTAACTGGGTAGTTCGATGCACTGGGCCGACCAACCGGTAAAGTGGTTAAGGGGGTAGCCACTAGATCGGAAGGTTCCTTACTCGAATCCGGGTCTGGGCATGGATGTTTGTAAGCGTATGTTGTAGAGGCGGCTGGTGTACCTTAAATCTGTCGTGGCCGAAAGTCCTCACGTTGGGTTGATGTGGAAGTTTGGAAAGTGGGGTGCCAGCTCAGATGTTGCCTCGTCATCTGACTGTGTTTCAAAATTACGAGATGTTATTCTCGGATCTTTCTCTTAATGGATTGATCCCGGACCGTCGTCAATAGCCCGTTGTGTTGCTCCAGTACGACGTTAATTAAAAATTACCAAATTATACTAACGTCACACTGGTTCAATTAACATAACGGGCTATTGGTGACGGTCCGGGATCAACCGCGAAGTGAAAGATCTGAGGACAACTCGTCATTTTGAACCGCGATCTGATATTACTCAGTTTCAAGAAGCCCAGTTCGTTAGTTCGTGGTTTGAATACTAGAATCACCAAGTCTGCATCTCAACAAGGTACAATGTAACGACTCCAGCGACGTGTAACTAGAATTGTCTCATTTGCATATGGCCTTCGCTGTATTTCGACGCTCCCTTGTCCGATAGGAGACAAGACCAATAAAAAAGTTCAGTGGTTAAATGACTCTAAAAGGTTTTTAGGAGTGAATATTCCCATCTCATTTGTACCCTGGTTGGGTTTTGAAAGGATCTGTTTTGTTGCTGCCCTAGGTTAAGTTGCATTTTGTAGTGTAGATTCACGTTTGTCTGCAAAGGCAATGACGTACTGGAACTTCCCAAGAGGCCAGTGTTTGTAGATTTTGGTGGTCGGACCAGATAAGTTTTCCATGTAGTAAAAAATACCATAGGTTTTTATTGGGTTCATGCTAAAGTTCGTCTGGTTTTTTTGATACAAATTGAAGAAAAGTTATATTATTTACGAAAAATTACATTTAGTCAGCATAGTACTCGTATGTGTAGTTCTATTCGATGACTCTCCATCTCTGGTAGCTGCATCATCCCGCGCTCATTCAAGTTCTGAGCTTTCTGGCAAAAGCACTGATCGTACTATATCACAAAACATCTTCTTTTGCGTCCTAGAAGCATTCTTGGCTTTTCGGGCATATGGTTGGAAAAAGAGTGAAATTTGAAATAACTAAAAATTGACTTTAACAGATGCAGATTATTTTACTGCTCATGTTTACGGAACAACCAGAAAACAAAACTTTTTTGCCTTACGTGGTTTCAGACTTTTGCCGACGAAATGCTCCTTACTTTTTACCCCCCCCCCCATTTCTAATGCTTAGTAAAATTTAAAAACATAACACAATGTTTTCCCTATGTACTATTTCGAACAACACTAAAACTTGACATAAAGTAGATAACACTTCGGTTTTGCGATGCAATGCCATCTAGCGCCAAAAATGGAACGAACTTTTGCATCGACACAATAATTGATAAGCTTCTATTGTTAAATTCCTTAAATGGAATGTTTTTCTTTGCAAAATGTGTCCAATATTTTGATGCTAGAATACTTGGCGAGCGCAACAAACCCAATTAACTTTCTGTCCACGGCTATAGCTATAACAAGCGCGATTCTTTCTTGGCGTGATTCTTATAACTTTCAAGGTGCAACTGCTGTAACGCGACCATAGTCTAAATTATTTCTTGGCGCGATTCTTATAACTTTCAAGGTACAACTGCTGTAACGACCATAGTCTTAATTCGCGCGTCCTTGGCGCAATTCTTATAACTTTCAAGGTTCAACTGATGTACTGGCCGTTGTCTAAAGATTAAAACTACTTAGCAATCTTTAGGGGTTGACGAGCTTCTTAAAAAAAAAGGTATTGTAAACCAGATGAATAAGTGTTCGAACAAAAAAAAATTAAACAATTTTCAAAAGCAATTTTTTAAAATAATTTTTACAAGTTATCTACTGCAAATCCCAGCACAGTTGAAACTTGTTTTTAATTGGTGGGAGCACGTTGTGACAGGGCCTCCTTTTGGGACACCTGAATTTTCAGGCTATATTTCCCAGGGCAGAACATGTAGTGGTGATAAGTGACGTATTCTACTCTTCTGTGTCTTAGAATCACGTGAGTTTCAAGATAAGACCTTATCTGTAGGGGATAAGAATAATGAACACATGAACTGAAAACAACGTAAACAGAGATAGCAGATTCAAATTGGAATCATCCGGAAAATTTGCAAACGTATTAGACCAATGTAGATACAGACGCATTTAAAATTTCCCGTCTAAAATACACGAATATATAGAAAGGACTAGAGAATTTATAAAAAGAACAAAAGGGTGTAATATCAGTAGGGCTCGTATTTTACTAACCTAAAATTTGCTAGAAAAGGGCATATAAAAATGCATTTATGATTCTAAAACATGACTTTTGACTTGTTTAAGGGGTGACTCCCATGAGTGCCAGTACCGCGACTATTGTACTGAGACCCCCCCCCCCTACTGATCCACTGAAGACCGATTACCGAAATAAATTTCAGCAAGTACCTAATTGGAATGCTTGACAGTTCCCAGGCTCTGGTCCAGTAAATGTCGTTTCAGATCCATGTTTTGCTAATTGGTCTGCCGTTTCATTACCCTCAATGCCACAATGACCAGGGACCCAGACAAGAGAAACTTTGTTTCTCTCAGCCTTATCCTTAATCGCATTGTGACATATCTACACTGCGTTTGAAGAAAAGCGGTGACTTTGCAAAGCGTTTAAGGCTGCCTGGCTGTCAGAGATGATTTTTAGAACCCTCTTAATCCACTCTATTGAGGCAGTTGTAAATACAAGCCGAGATCGCTAGAACTTCAGCCTGATATACAGAGGCCAACTTACCCAAAGAGAAAGATAGCTTTATTTTTTGATTAGTACAAAAGGCACCTGAACCATGATATGTTTTTGCCATGATATGTTTTTGCCATGATATGTTTTTGCACCATCTGTGTACCAAATTTCATCACCTCCTCCGATCAGACCCGAGACAATTCTCCATTCCTCTCTGGTTGGAAAGATAATGTTATATCTGGCTTGAAAGCAAAATTGCTTTAACATCCAGTCAGATCTCATTAATAGATAGAGGTGTTCTTTTACCTGCGAATCAACATTTTAGAATACGGCCATTTCATAAGACGATTTCCTTAGTCCCATGAGTTTGAGGCGTTGTGAACATGAAATTGCCTCTAGTTCTACTTGTTTGTGCAATTGTAGGAGTCCCAGAAGCAGTTCCAGACTCTGTGAGGAATGGTTCGCATTGCACTAGTAATCGCAACGGTCGCCATTCTCTGTAGACTAGTGAGTTCCTTCTTCACTGTTTCACTGCGGGTTCTATTCCATCAGGCAATGGCTCCATAGGATATCATCGGAACGATAATTCCAGTGTATATCCAATGTACTATTTTCGGCGTTAGACCCCGGTTATTACCTATGGCACGTCTACAAGCCCAAAACACTCTTTTGGCCTTGCTCGTGCAGTATTGGACATGTGAGCTCCATGTCAAGATCTTATCAGATAACTCCTTGTTTTTTAACCTCATCTGAGTATGCAAGTGGTGTTCCAAAGAATTTTATCAAATGCATATCGCGTAGCCTTTTCCGGTTGAAGAGGACTAGGCTAGTTTTATCGGGGTTAACCGACAAATTCACGTCTCTGCACCAATTTTCAATATTTTTAGGGCAGTGTTCATGAGGTCCATTACCGTGTTTGGAACTTCCCTTTTATGACCAGTGTTACGTCATCACCATAACCCAGACAGTACAGGCCCAAGAAGTGAGTCATGTTTAGGAGCTCGTCAACCACTAGACTCCATAGTAAGGGTGATAACACACCACCCTGATGGGAAGCCTTTATAGTTCCCCACAGTGAGCGTGTCTCCCAGTAAGGAGGCTTGAGTCATCCTTGTGTCGAGCATATTTTTAATCCAGGCGCAAACAAATGGATTAACTATTCTAAAACGTACTGTAATGTACTTCCTCCTCACAGAACGCTATTCGAATTACATATTAATTCGTACATATTAATTTTGTGATGCAATCGCGACGTCAAGATTACTCACCGTGATGTAATACTATTAAGGTGACGTCATCTTGATATATACATTTACTTTTCGATCTAGAAACGAATTACGTTTGTAGTGTACTCTTCCTGTTTCGTTAGTGCGGTGTTTGGAGAGTGAGGTGCCAGCGAAAGTGCTGCCTCGTCATCTGACCGTGGTGCTGTCCTGGGACCTTTCCCTTCGGAATTGATCCCGGACCGTCACCAATAGCCCGTTGTGTTGCTCCAGTGCGATGTTAAGCAAAATACCTACCTACCATCCGTTAGTGCGGTTCTGTTTTGTGCACTTAATACGTTTATTTACTTAAAGCTGGTTTGGCTTCTTATATGCAAAAGTCCTTAAAAAGGTATTGGACTGATGCAAAAGTTCGTCCCGTGTTTTTCGCAAACAAATTGAAGAAAAAATATTTTTTTTTACAAAAATACACTGAATTAGTATTAATTGTTTCATTTTGTTCGATGACCTTTCTCCATCTCTCCGTTCGCTGCATCATCCCGCGCTCATAGAAGTTTCAGGGTTTCTGGCTATAAAGAACTGATCTAGCTGACGAAACTTTCCGAACCACTAACGGCGCGTGGAAGCGTCAACGGCACCATCATCGTGCAAGACACATATATCATTTATCATCTGCGAAACATTCTTGCCTTTTCGAAAATTAAAAAGTCTTCTATGTCTAAAGTGCTTCTTATTTTCTGCCGTTTTTAATGCTTAACAAATTTTTTTTAAACACAAGCCAATAACACAATTATTTCCACAAGTACTCGCTGAAATTCCTTCTTTCAAACAACATGAACAATTTAAACGTGTGAAGTAGATGACACTTTGGAGTTACGATGCTGTGTCATTTAGTGTCAAAAATAATATGAACTTTTGAATCAACACAATGTATATAAAAATAGTTACTTGAAAGAAAAATGAGAAAATCTCTAAACGATTCTGCAAAACAGATAGTGGGTTTTCAGAATACTTTATCAATAACGGATTATAAGGTCTATCTTATATTGAATAATAGGCACTATACACTACCCTACAATAATGGACCGGACAGCAAGGTGATGGTATAAGAGAAATAATATATGATTTAAAAGGGGGGGGGGGTCCCTCACGTGCAGCAATTACGCTAGCAACCCTTCTGTGGATACTTTCGACAAGGTTTTGATACACAGCTATGGGTATTTGTGTTCATTCCTGCTTCAAGAATGTCGCCAGCTCAGTTGTACATTTCGGACGTGGTTCCCTGGTCCATAAGCATCGCTCTAACTCGTCCCACAAATGTTCTATGGGGTTTAGTTTGGGACTCTGAGCAGGCCAGGGAAGACGTTCTACATCCGTATCTTGATACCACTGCTTGACAGAGGCTGCAACATGACATAGAACGTTGTCGTCCTGTAACTAACATTCGTACATTCCATAAAATTGCCCGAGAGTAGGAAGAACCTGACTGTCCAAAATGTTCATGTAGGTTTCGGCGTTCAATTGACCAGGAACAACATGCAAAGGTCCCAGGCCATACTACGAAAAACACTCCCAAACAAGTAGTCGGATTTCATGCAAGCACGCTGGCGTCCGGTCCATTATTGTATGGTAGTGTAATGTGCTTGTGAAAGGAAAAGGGAATTTGATCCGAGATTCCTAAAAATATATTGGAATATTTTACGGTTTAACGGATAAAAATAGATTGGGAACAGCTGAACTTTAGTAGGAATCCGTGGAAAACGTTTCCACAAAAAGAATAATTCTCGTTCGATTCGCACTATAGAGCATACAGTTCACCTTTTTCTCAAGATGAATTATTTTCATACCAACTCTAACCTAACCAGAACATTGTTTATCCCCACAAACAATTCGAAATGAATCACAGAGCTGAAAGCACTGCGAGTGAGTTATTCATGACATAAAACATTTCTTTGTCATAAAAAGTCTGATCTTTTAGGCTTCGTTGAGTCAGATCAGAGCTATTGTCTACGTTATTCCACGGAACTTAGACATGCTATTATTAAATTGAAATTCAAAATACCATAAATATTCTTTTAATAAAGACGCAACGAGGAAGTTGGCTCGTCCTTTGGTTTCTTTTTTAAAACTCGTCAAGTACTTCCTGATGAAAGTAGTTTCTTTTTAAAGTGAGCCATAATTGAAGGATTCGCTTCGGAAAATTACAAGGTAATGTTTTGCAAGAGTGCTCATAAATTTTTTATAGAAGTTTGGTGAGTGAAATTACCTTTCTGTGAGGGCCCAGGGTTAGCCCAGTTGGAAGAGCGGCAGAATAGCAACCGAGGGTTGCGAGTTCGAAACTAGGTCCAGCCAAAGACTGTCGTGTACGTGGCAACTGGTGCACGTTAAATATGTCGTGGCCTCGAATCTCATCACGTTTGGGTGGTGTGGAAATTTGGAGAGTGGTGTGCAAGCTGAGGTGTTGCCTCCTCACATGACCACGGTTCAAAATTGCGCTGTGTTGTGTTATCCTCAAAAATATTCCTTGCGTTTTAATACCATAACTTAACCAATAACACGATGTGCTGCTCCAGTGTGACGCTAATTAAAAATACCTACCTAAAATATCTACCAAATATTGAGTCGGATTTGTTTTACTATAATACTGACAAAACAATTTTTAGAAAAAGCACGTTGTTGCAAAACTGACCCTGATGAACTTTTCCTTACGGTTTAATCGTAACTTCATCAATAACACGATTTGCTGCTCCAGTGCGACGCTAATAAAAAATACCTACCTAAAATATCTACCAAATATTGAGTCGGATTTGTTTTACTATAATACTGACAAAACAATTTTTAGAAAAAGCACGTTGTTGCAAAACTGACCCTGATGAACTTTTCCTTACGGTTTAATCGTAACTTCATCAATAACACGATTTGCTGCTCCAGTGCGACGCTAATTAAAAATACCTACCTAAAATATCTACCAAATATTGAGTCGGATTTGTTTTACTATAATACTGACAAAACAATTTTTAGAAAAAGCACGTTGTTGCAAAACTGACCCTGATGAACTTTTCCTTACGGTTTAATCGTAACTTCATCAATAACACGATTTGCTGCTCCAGTGCGACGCTAATTAAAAATACCTACCTAAAATATCTACCAAATATTGAGTCGGATTTGTTTTACTATAATACTGACAAAACAATTTTTAGAAAAAGCACGTTGTTGCAAAACTGACCCTGATGAACTTTTCCTTACGGTTTAATCGTAACTTCATCAATAACACGATTTGCTGCTCCAGTGCGACGCTAATTAAAAATACCTACCTAAAATATCTACCAAATATTGAGTCGGATTTGTTTTACTATAATACTGACAAAACAATTTTTAGAAAAAGCAGGTTGTTGCAAAACTGACCCTGATGAACTTTTCCTTACGGTTTAATCGTAACTTCATCAATAACACGATTTGCTGCTCCAGTGCGACGCTAATTAAAAATACCTACCTAAAATATCTACCAAATATTGAGTCGGATTTGTTTTATTATAATAATGACAAAACAATTTTTAGAAAAAGCACGTTGTTGCAAAACTGACCCTGATGAACTTTTCCTTACGGTTTAATCGTAACTTCACCAATAACACGATTTGCTGCTCCAGTGCGACGCTAATTAAAAATACCTACCTCAAATATCTACCAAATATTGAGTCGGATTTGTTTTACTATAATACTGACAAAACAATTTTTAGAAAAAGCACGTTGTTGCAAAACTGACCCTGATGAACTTTTCCTTACGGTTTAATCGTAACTTCACCAATAACACGATGTGTTGCTCCAGTGCGACGCTAATTAAAAATACCTACCTAAAATATCTACCAAATATTGAGTCGGATTTGTTTTACTATAATACTGACAAAACAATTTTTAGAAAAAGCACGTTGTTGCAAAACTGACCCTGATGAACTTTTCCTTACGGTTTAATCGTAACTTCACCAATAACACGATGTGTTGCTCCAGTGCGACGCTAATTAAAAATACCTACCTAAAATATCTACCAAATATTGAGTCGGATTTGTTTTACTATAATACTGACAAAACAATTTTTAGAAAAAGCACGTTATTGCAAAACTGACCCTGATGAACTTTTCCTTATGGTTTAATCGTAACTTCACCAATAACACGATGTGTTGCTCCAGTGCGACGCTAATTAAAAATACCTACCTCAAATATCTACCAAATATTGAGTCGGATTTGTTTTACTATAATACTGACAAAACAATTTTTAGAAAAAGCACGTTGTTGCAAAACTGACCCTGATGAACTTTTCCTTACGGTTTAATCGTAACTTCACCAATAACACGATTTGCTGCTCCAGTGCGACGCTAATTAAAAATACCTACCTAAAATATCTACCAAATATTGAGTCGGATTTGTTTTACTATAATACTGACAAAACAATTTTTAGAAAAAGCACGTTGTTGCAAAACTGACCCTGATGAACTTTTCCTTACGGTTTAATCGTAACTTCACCAATAACACGATTTGCTGCTCCAGTGCGACGCTAATTAAAAATACCTACCTCAAATATCTACCAAATATTGAGTCGGATTTGTTTTACTATAATACTGACAAAACAATTTTTAGAAAAAGCACGTTGTTGCAAAACTGACCCTGATGAACTTTTCCTTACGGTTTAATCGTAACTTCATCAATAACACGATTTGCTGCTCCAGTGCGACGCTAATTAAAAATACCTACCTAAAATATCTACCAAATATTGAGTCGGATTTGTTTTACTATAATACTGACAAAACAATTTTTAGAAAAAGCACGTTGTTGCAAAACTGACCCTGATGAACTTTTCCTTACGGTTTAATCGTAACTTCACCAATAACACGATTTGCTGCTCCAGTGCGACGCTAATTAAAAATACCTACCTAAAATATCTACCAAATATTGAGTCGGATTTGTTTTACTATAATACTGACAAAACAATTTTTAGAAAAAGCACGTTGTTGCAAAACTGACCCTGATGAACTTTTCCTTACGGTTTAATCGTAACTTCATCAATAACACGATTTGCTGCTCCAGTGCGACGCTAATTAAAAATACCTACCTAAAATATCTACCAAATATTGAGTCGGATTTGTTTTATTATAATAATGACAAAACAATTTTTAGAAAAAGCACGTTGTTGCAAAACTGACCCTGATGAACTTTTCCTTACGGTTTAATCGTAACTTCACCAATAACACGATTTGCTGCTCCAGTGCGACGCTAATTAAAAATACCTACCTCAAATATCTACCAAATATTGAGTCGGATTTGTTTTACTATAATACTGACAAAACAATTTTTAGAAAAAGCACGTTGTTGCAAAACTGACCCTGATGAACTTTTCCTTACGGTTTAATCGTAACTTCACCAATAACACGATGTGTTGCTCCAGTGCGACGCTAATTAAAAATACCTACCTAAAATATCTACCAAATATTGAGTCGGATTTGTTTTACTATAATACTGACAAAACAATTTTTAGAAAAAGCACGTTGTTGCAAAACTGACCCTGATGAACTTTTCCTTACGGTTTAATCGTAACTTCACCAATAACACGATGTGTTGCTCCAGTGCGACGCTAATTAAAAATACCTACCTAAAATATCTACCAAATATTGAGTCGGATTTGTTTTACTATAATACTGACAAAACAATTTTTAGAAAAAGCACGTTATTGCAAAACTGACCCTGATGAACTTTTCCTTACGGTTTAATCGTAACTTCACCAATAACACGATGTGTTGCTCCAGTGCGACGCTAATTAAAAATACCTACCTCAAATATCTACCAAATATTGAGTCGGATTTGTTTTACTATAATACTGACAAAACAATTTTTAGAAAAAGCACGTTGTTGCAAAACTGACCCAAGAACGAGTATAAAAATTAAAAAAAAAAAGTTTAATACTGCATTCACTAAACTAATATGGGATGTATAAAATAAAGCACTTTGTAATCCAATATCTGGAATAAACTTCATATGATGCCTGTACAAACACAAAAACAATAAACGAACATAGAACAGAAAGACGGACAGACAGACTTACACAGCCAAATTCACTCACTAAATGAAGACAAGTACTCACAGTATGCAAAGTTTCATGAAAATATATTAAACCGTGTGGACGTGTATAGGGCACACACAATACATACAGACATATGAAAGGACAGACAGACACCAAACGCGCAAGAGGCGGATTTGGCAGCAGAAGGATCAAAACGGATAGAAAACTTGAAATGGATCGAAACTATTCAGTGTACAAACAAACACTCCATTCTTATTTACATAGATTATTTATCATTGTTATAGTAAACCGTGTAATATGGAGAACCTAGGCGTGTGTTATATGATGGATGCCGCTGTTTTGGTACCGTGTTATAGAGAATCCGTGTTATACAAATACCGTGCTATAAGAGGGTGACTTATACAAAATGGGTAACTTCTGTTTTCGAAATCATCGCGTGCATGTGAATTCGAATCGAGTAACTTTTACAGACAATGGAAAGATACTTTCACTGTCGGGAGAGAACGCTTGAAGCGCACTTCCAGCGGAAGGGCGTCAAATCGGAAACCCAGACCGTAAAATCGGAAATGAATCCGTGATTCCGCAGCACGCCTCCTTTATTTATATACGAAGTATGTCAACCGACGCCCAACACGTGGAGAGCCCAAAGATGCTTCTTCCTCAACCAGTGTGAGAATACGAATTTAACTTCAACACCTCTATTTGGAGTCCTGGCCATCTCGAATCCTTCTGTTGGCCACTTTGGCTGCAGTTTTTCCCGTCACCACGTGGAATAGTCATGAATGTATTGGGTTGTTGCAAAGGTTCGTTCCGTTTTTTCACCAAAAATTGAAGAAAAATTATTTTGTTTAATAAAAATTACATTGAATCACTAGAGTATGTGACGTTCCGTTCGATGACCTTTATACATCTCTCCGGTAGCTGCATCATCCCGCGCTCATAGAAGTTCTGAAGTTTCTGACTAAATAACTGATCCTGGTGACGAAATTTTGTAAACCACTCAGGTACGTGAAATCGTCCAACGGCCACCTACACACCTATCTTCGTTTGGCTCTGCGAAGCATTCTTACCTTTCGAAAGCATCAT
Organism: Metellina segmentata; assembly: GCA_947359465.1. Taxonomy (NCBI): domain Eukaryota; kingdom Metazoa; phylum Arthropoda; class Arachnida; order Araneae; family Tetragnathidae; genus Metellina; species Metellina segmentata. The sequence goes on along the minus strand of OX375878.1, from coordinate 114,656,806 downwards.
AGTTCGAAATGCTCCTTATTTTCTGCCACTTTTAATGCAATGTTGAAAAACAGAACCCAATATCACAATTTCTTCCCAATTATTCTCTGAAATTACTCCTATCAAATCATCAACAATTTACACGTGTGAAATAGTTCGGTTTAGCGATGCTATGCCGTCTAGCGGAAAAAACAGGACGAACTTTTACATCAAAACCGGCTTTTTAAGTGAAGCTGAATGCAGATGGCGCTAATGTTTTGGGGTAGAATGTGTTTTTCGTACTCATGACGTCATTTTTGACATAGACCGGGTAATGTCACTACTACATTTTAAGTTAACTCCGTTAACTATCGAGCTAGAAAACACTGGATAACCCGAAGTAAAATCTCTTTTTAACACATTCGCTGCCGGTCATGTTAGGATGTGTTGATAGTTATTGCCCCGCCGTAGAAATGGGTTTTTCCCAGAAGCCGACTTGCTTTTTATACCAAATATGATTTAAAAGTGCGTCAATATCACGCCAATACCAGAATAGATTGGCGAAAGCTCGGACAACAAATTTGCAATTTCATCATCTGTTAGAGGCTTATTAGAAACCACATATCCCTTTACAACTAGCTTCTAACCTTTATTCTGCGCCAACACCTAACATATAATGCCAATTGAAGCGGAGAATAAATGTTGTGGCGCAGCTCTTCACGCGAGACTAGCAACTGAGACATCACACCCCGCGCTGCCGCGTGATTGGCTCTTTAACGTTGACGCCACATCACTCGCTGGCGCAAGATCGACAGCGAACGTGTTAGTAGAGACATTTGATGGGTTTTTTTTATCCGTCGCAAATAGCTCGTTTGTTGTTCCAGAGCGACGTTGATTAAAATACCCACCTATCTTTTATATAGACATTTATTTGTAGATTGAAATTCTATTAGACTATAAATGAACATATAAGCCTCTTGTTACTCTGAGGTAAAGGAGACATAAGTTGGCGCAACAGTTCTCTATCCTTCGCCTGTTCATTGCCATATATATTTTGGGTGAAATGTGTAACCAAAATAAAATGCGCACTATATTCTTAAAATGCATACCAAGTCCAAAACAACCTCCTACCTGAACATTGCGCTGTCGTTGACTCGACCAGAACACAAAAACACGCGAGACTAGCTACTGAGACATCGCATCACGCGCTGCCGCGTGATTGGCTCTTTAACGTTGACGACACATCACTCGCTGGAGCGAGATCGACAGCAAACCTGTTAAGAGACATTCGATGTTTTTTCTATCCGTCGCAAATAGCTCGTTTGTTGTTCCAGAGCGACGTTGATCAAAATACCCACCTGTCTTTTCTATAGACATTTATTTGTAGATTGAAAGTCTATTAGACTGTAAATGAGCATTTAAGCCTCTTGTTACTCTGAGGTAAAGGAGACATAAGTTGGCGCAACAGTGATCCATCCTTCGCCTGTTCATTGCCATATATATTTTGGGTGAAATATGTAACCAAAATAAAATGCAAAGCAACCTCCGACCTGAACATTGCAATGTCGTTGACTCGACCAGAACACAAAAACACGCCGTTGCAATCTCGCCGAGGAACAATATTTGCGTAATTAACCGCCATAAATTGCGCCGTTGCGAATTAAAAACAAGTCAAGTCTTCATCTGTCATCCGCCAGTATCTGACTTCTTACCGCGTCATCATTATGCATGGCAATTAATTACTATTTACTCCCGAAAGGGGTCGATTCCATTATAATGAGATTTGTGTGAGAGCGCCATTTTTTTTTCTTCTTCCCAGATCCAATACCAGTTTGGAATGTGGAGATTACTTTCTTTAAGTGTTTAAGCATTAACTTCCCGCCATGTTAATTAATGGCATTAAGTCCAAAGGGTAGGTCTTTAAAAATTGTTTGGGGTTGCGAAAGATTAGTTTCCCGAACACTTTTTTTTACTTGAATAGGATTGGTTTTTAAATTAATATCGGTAACTTTCGGTGAATATCAATAAGATCTCATAGTTTTAGAGTGAGTAATATTGTGGACGAATTATGTTTTACTAATCTTGTAAGATCCTCACCTAGCAAACTAGATAAAAAGATTAACCACAAAAAGTAACTAGATTACTATCGTAATGCTAATCAAATATTTACTGAACATTTTCGGTTGGATTGGACTAATCTTTGTAATACACTTTTATGGCTGGATAAATGTCATCTTGTGAGACAATAAATTTAAACTCAATCTTTCGAATGATTTATTTTTAAAAAGTGCTCCACCACTGGCCGTGCGACAGAAGGCGTTTCTCACAAGAAGCTGGCGGGCCGTGGTAGCCCTGTTAGAAGAGTAACGGATTAGCAACAGGTGGATTGCGAGTTCGAATCCAACCAAAGACCGCCATGTACAAAGGGGCTGGTGCACGTTAAACTTGGCCTCAAATGTCCTCACGTTGTCGTGATGTGGAAGTTTAGAGAGTGAGTCTGCCATCTCAGGTGTGACCTCGTGATCTGACCGTGGTTCAAAATTACGTGGAAGTTTAGAGAGTGAGTCTGCCATCTCAGGTGTGACCTCGTGATCTGACCGTGGTTCAAAATTACGTGGTGTTGTTCCGGATCTTTATTTCCCTTTGGGATTTATCCCAGACCGTCACGGCCGACCAACCGGTATAGTGGTTAAGGTGTTAGCCTCTAGAGCGGAAGGCTCCTGTTTCGAATCCGGGTCCGGGCATGGATGTTTGTAAGCGTATGGTGTAGAGGCGGCTGGTGCACCTTAAATTTGTCGTGGCCGAAAGTCCTCAAATTGGGTTGGTGTGGATGTTTGGAGAGCAGGGTGTCAGCTCAGGTGATGCTTCGTCATCTGACCATGGTTCAAAATTACGAGGTGTAATCCTCGGATCTTTCCCTTAAGGGATTGATCCCGGACCGGCGTCAATAGCCCGTTGTGTTGCTCTAGTACGACGTCAACTAAAAATTACCTTTCCCAGACCGTTATGAATTGCCCGATGGTAATTTTGGTAATTTTAGTTAACGTCGTACTAGAGCAACACAACGGGCTATTGACGACGGTCCGGGATCAGTCCCTTAAGGGAAAGATACGAGGACAACACCTCGTAATTTTGAACCACGGTCAGATGACGAAGCAACACCTGAGCTGGCACCCCACTCTCCAAATTTCCACGCCAACCCAACGTGAGGACTTTCGGCCACGGCAGATTTAAGGTGCACCAGCTGCCTCTACACCATACGCTTACAAACATCCATGCCCGGACCCGGATTCGAACCAGGAACCTTCCGATCTAGAGGCTAACACCTTAACCACTATACCGCGGCTATGAATTGCCCGAAGTGTTGCTGCAGAGCGACGTTAATTCAAATACCTGCCTTAGAATCGGGTGAATAGAATCAGTTTTGAACTTCACATCAATATTAAGAATTTTTCTTGTACGCTTAAAACTATGATTAATACCTAAAAAAATCCGGTGACGGTCTATAACAGAGGTGGGGAACGCATGAGGTTAATGAGAGCTACATTCCTGTTTTTCATGTATTATAAAGAGTCGTACCATAGTTATACATAGTATAAAATACAACTTCAAATTTAATTCCACTACAAGTATTTCAGAAATTCGAAATCTATCCTCAATAATATCACAAATAAATGGATTCACAAAATACTTGCAAATGTAGATTTCAAACTTTTCAAATCCTCAAATCTGTTTGCATTTCTCTCTTTCCCAATTTTTCTTTGTATTCGTCTAACTTTTCTTTGGTATTAATTATATTTGCTTTTACTCGTGTAAAATGTTTTTAAGATCGTACACAAAAAGACGAAGTTCAGCTTCAAAACTGAATGCAGTTAGTGACAAATCAATATTTTTCGTTCCTAGTAAAGCCAAATGAAGTGTTTTCAAATACTCTAACACACACATGTCTGTGAAGAACATTAAGTCAGAAAACCAAGTTTCATTTCCTAATTCTGGTTATTTTTTTCTTTTTATTTTATAAATGTTATGTAGATTTAGGAGTTCCTCAAAACGGCTATAATCATTGTTTTTTTTTTTTTTTTTTCTAATGGCGGGCACATTTTGACCGAAGTCATTGGCCACTACAAGGCCGGAAGTGATGGCCACTTGTGAAGGAGCACCCAGTGGGAGGGCCATCATTGCCCCTAACAATTACATCGTAATTTTGAACCATCTTCAGATGACGAAGCAACACCTAAGCTGGTATACGCTTACAAACAGCCATGCCCGAACCCGGATTCGAACCGGGGACCTTCCGATCTAGAGGCTAACACCTTAACCACTATACCGGTTGGTCGGCGCTATAATCATTGTAAGTTCACAGACATTTTACAACACAGTAGGTATAATCGCTGGGTGATTCATCTGTTTCGTCATTCACTCGAAACTCTTCTAAAAAGTTCTTGAATTGACAGTATTTTGACACCTATTCTAATTAAAGCTTCAATTTTGCATTATATGGTAGGTATTGGCGTGGAGTAAAGGTTAGAAACTAGTTGTAAATAAGGTAGGATAAGGCGGGGTAATTGTAAACAGAATTTGTATGTTCACTTTCTATCCCTATTTTCAAACTCTTGATAAAGTAATTAAACATCGTTCACCCTACTAAACTGACTTGTCACTATTCTACTTTTATATTTAAATAGGGGGTCCTCCCCCTGCTTGGGGAGGGGGGGGGCTAACGCTCGCCAACCCACGGAGGATTGCTTTGAAATCCTCAACCTTACTCGCTTAGCTGGAATAATGAAGATATGTATACTAGCAGAAGGAATTGTTTACAAAATATGATACTCCAAAAAAAATATTTTTCTCGAAATGTGAGCGCCACTTTGGAAATCGAATGCCCAGCATGTTGTTTATATATACGCTACAACAGCTCGACTAATATCTATATATCTTCTATATAAATAAGAATGGAGTGTTTGTTTGTACATTCAATATTTTCGACCCATTTCAAGTTTTCTATCCGTTTTGGACCCTTCTGATGCCGAATCCGCCTTTTTCTCGTTTGGTGTCTGTCCGTCTGTCCCTCTGTCTGTCTGTATGTTGTGCCCTATACACGTCCACACGGTTTAAAATATTTTCATGGAAATTTGCATACAGTGAGTACTTATCTTCATTTAGTGAGTGGAATTGGTTGCGAAAGTCTGTCTGTCCGTCTTTCTGTTCTATGCTCGATTTTGTGTTTGTGTGTTTGTGTACGCATCACATGAATTGTATTCCAGATATTTAATTGCAAAATATTTTATTTTATACATTATCTATTAGTTTAGTGAATGCAATATTAAACATGTCTTTATTGGTATATTTAGATGAGTTTCATACTAAAACACCTGAGTAAGTATACTCAAATCAACCATAATTTAGTAGTTTCGGAAAAATTGGAATGTCTATTGAATATTACGATTACTTCGATTGTTATACCAGTACTGCTGTAAAAGTAATTATTCTTCAAAAAATTATATTTTTTAATGGAATTTCAGCTCTGATACTTCATTTATTGCGTGTCTTATTTTTGTTCTTTGCGCAATGAAAACGATTTCGGAATATTTGAGACAGACGATATTTTTCAACGAAACGAGAATGAACAAGATCGCGTGAGCAGTGATATTTTCTGTTTCTTTCGCTCTGAATTAATTTCACATTTCTAAATTTTGTGAACTTTTAGTTGTAAATTGTGGCAACTGTGCGAGATCAAGAGATAAAAATGAATCACAAATTAATATCTTTACAACAATTTTTTCCGACATCTTTTATTTTGTTCTATTTCACTGTTTTCTGTTTTAAATATTTATTATTTTAATAAATGTGTTTTGCTTCTCATCACACGCAACATCACCACAAAGTTTTAGACTTAAAAATGTTAGGTAAGTCAGTATAAATTTTCAGTAAATTTTAAGTGTAATTATGCCATTATTGAAAGAATAATGCCGTTATTTAAAGAATAATAATGTTTAAAAATCCGAACTAGAACATTTTCCAACATTAAAAAATTCGTTGTAATAATGACAGGAGAAGATTGCAAAATTTCACAATGTCGCATACCGGAGGCAAGAGTGCCACAAGTTAAAAAAAAATATTGTTTTGTTGACTATGAGTGCGAGAGCACTCGCCGTAAATCGTAATTTTAATTAATTGAATTGAACATGAAAAGAACTTAAGAAAGGGAATTCCAAATCTCCCTCAAAATCGTCTTTTATAGTAGTAACCTTAGTGCCACCTTTCGTCATTTTGTAGCTTTGTCATACAGCAATTGTGCGATGTATGTGAAATGTATTACATGAATGGATATGCATGTGTAGGATTTGTGTCCAAAGTAAGTTGTAGAAAATATAAAGATGGCGAAAGGTGTTAAAATAAATTTTTATTCTACAAAAACGTAAGTCTTTATATATCTTGATTATCTCTTCAATCTAGAGTAAACCAATTCAAACCGAGTAAGGTCGGGTATTTTGCTAGTTTTCAATAAAATTTCATCCGATAACGCTATAAATTCAATTGAAGAGCGAGGCTTCGTGGTGAACAAACAATCGTACAGTGTTGCCAAAACGCGATAACAAATATCGTCTATTTTGCGTGCCACGTAAGAGAATTATATATATATATTTAATTAGTACGAAGATTCCAGAAAAAAATTTAATCGATGCATTTGAGTCCGGTGATCTCTAACTTCTCTTCTAAAACGACATCCACCCTTTATACATACGAAAATTGGGTTTTCTTTCTCTTTCCCCTCTCAACACCTACAAGCAGAAACGTAGTCGTTTCAATGTCTTCCATGAATGGCTCCAAATTATTTAACTTCCCCTACAAGCTAATCTTCTATATTTTGCTTGAATGTTTAGAGAACTTCAAACTCTTCACCGTCAATGTTAGTCAATTCTTTCAATTGTTCCTAATCCTCCCTGTCCTCGAGTTCTGCTTTCCTTTCCATTTGCTTCTTTCTTGGTTTCTTGCTTACTCCTGGCTCTTTCACTTTCATCTCACTCGGCTTCCTCTTGTTCTTTTTTTCTTCTGCCTCCTTCAAGCGTGACAGTACTTGTTCAGTTGTAAGAACTTCACCATATGTGTGACGTTTTAATAAATCAGTCTTCCTGCTCCCTAAGAACACGAAAAATGCAATAAAACGTCAATTCAAACGTACTAAATACGATTAAATACAAAATTACACGGAGAAAAACACATTGGTTTTCAATTTAAATTGAACGAAACTATTGGCAAAGTTATGTCTACAATTACCCCGTCAATTGAAAAATATGGGGTGATTGTAAACATATAACAGTAGGTGTATTAAAGTTCCCAGAAAGAAAAGTCAAGGATTTTCTGTTCGATAGAAACATAATTGAACGTAGTAAAGAATTGGAACATCATATTTTTCAATACATTATGGAGGGCAGCAGAAAATGCAACACACTACAACTTTAAAACCCAAACTTTTCAACTAAACAGATTTCTATCAGCTGTGGTTCAAAGAAATACGGGATCACCATATTAAATCCTCAGTGTTGCCAACTTTCATGTTTCACAACTTTTTTATTTTTCGGAATTTCACGTGGGCGCTTGTATAGCTTGTTTACAATTACCTCGCCTGATCCTATGTGGTATTTTTTGAATTTATAACTTTATTAGTTTTAAAAAAAAAACGTTCTTACGGTGGGGCAATTACTAAAAGTACCGCCAATACCACGCCAATCTATTCTTGTCTTTGCGCACTTTTCAGTCATATTTGTGATTAAAAGTAAGTCGGCTTTTGGGAAAAAGTGACCAGCAGCGAACGTGTTAAAGGTTAACTCTTTCGTGATACAAAAAAAAGAGTCTGCTTTTGGAATATTTCCTCTCTAACAGACAGAAATTCATATTGTAGAACCCCTAATTTCTTTGTACATTAAGGCTTTCACGTCAAGTGCTACACTTCGTTGCTGAATACATTTGGATGACGTTAACACATGGTAATAGGGAGCTCTGAAAACATGCGTCATCTTTTTATGTTAACTGTTTCCTGATCTTCGTAGCGGCCGTCGTGGCTCAGTGGGTATGTCCACCGCTCTAGCAGCCTTCGAGTTGTAGGCACTGGAGGCTAGATTCCTGTCAGGTGAATTCCTCTCTTCTGTGTTAGTAACAGCTTTCATTGTATGTCTATTACTTGATATTTTATGTCTTGTGTCTGGCGCAGCATGGCCAAATATGACCCTGGCGCCACGAAACTCCAAAGCAACCAACCAACCTGAATTTCGTAGAAATATTGGGCTGAAATGCAGATTGATTCTAAATTATTCGGATGGTTCGTGGAACTGTTTGGAACCGACAGCAAAAAACATGATACGTATTGGAATTAGAAGAGGAACTTGCATTGATACTTTATACCTTCCACATAGACCAGTGATTTCAACCTTTATCTATACAGCTACAGTATTTGTTTATAACGGTGGCAACGGCCTAGGCGATTTTTTTTGGAGCAGTCCTAGTTGAGAGTTATGGTAGGTTAAGGCAACCCACTGTGTTTACCGTTATTGTGGTTTTATTGGCAACCTCGGCAGACGGAAATTTCAAATTTTCATTTTGATTATTCAATAAAATTCTTTCAAAAATCCGTGAAACTCGTTTGATTTCATTGGCTCGTTGTTTGAAATGTTTTACTTGATTCTATTGGTTATTTTAATTTATTTTAATTTTAAAATATCCTTTTATCGCATTGGTCCTTTAAAATTTTTTTCTTTAATTTCATTGGTTCATTTAATGGGTTTTCTCGGGTTAATGAATTTTATTTTATTATATTTTTTTTTCACAAGTAGAGTTCTAACGTATCAGGTTGTATTATTTCTTGCTTTTTTTTTCTTTTAAAAATCTTTTTCTTTTTCAACATGCTCACTGTATTTAGTGTAATTGATAAGTTTCAAGGTATTCTTACCCAGCATTCGCAGCTGAGTTTTTTTGCTGATTCACAAATCGCACCCCGGCAAGAAAAGTGACACAACTCAAAATTGCACAATTTGAGAAACATCAACTTGAAGGATACTATAAAACTTATATTAAAATGGTATATAAGGTTCTCTTTTAAATTTTAGAATTTAAATTTAAATTCTATTGTAGGTATTCTTACCCAGCATTCGCAGCTGAGTTTTTCTGCTGATTCACAAATCGCACCCCGGCAAGAAAAGTGACACAACTCAAAATTGCACAATTTGAGAAACATCAACTTGAAGGATACTATAAAACTTATATTAAAATGGTATATAAGGTTCTCTTTTAAATTTTAGAATTTAAATTTAAATTCTATTGTATTCTATAGAATAATAATATAAGATGCTGGGGCACATCATACATATTTTTCAATGACATTACATGAAAATTTTTATTTTTTAACTTGTGTCACTTTTATTGCCGGGTGCGTAATGGGTTTAAACTTATTATTTTTTGTGAAAGTTTTTTAAAAATATAATTTTTAAAATGTTCCCAGATGTATTTTCAAATTATCATTTTCCGTTGTAAAAAGAAAAATATTTTTGAAGGAAACAGATTTTTGAATTTATTCTTTCCTTAGCAACTTTAAAAGTGCGCTCAAAAAAAAAAAAAAAAAAAAAAAAAAACCCACGCCAATGCCGTTGCCACTACTATAAACGTATACTGTAGCTGTACCTCTTTTCCCCCTCATGGCACACTTAAACTTATTACAATTCTTTGTCAAAAATCCGGTTTCCTCCGGACCTCGGTCATTTCAAATTTTGGACTTTTCTTGATTTTGGATTATTTGCATTTTTTGTCAAAAAAAACTTTAATCTAACCCCCATCGAGCGAATTTTGCGATTGCAATAGTAAAATAGCAGATATATAAATAGGAATAATTTTTTTTTTAAGGGAAAAAATCCTTTTAATACAATGCAACAAATTTTACTTGCAAATCTTCTCATTTTTCTGTGTGGTATTCACTCTAAACATGTCCGTTATTTTGCGCTGTTTCATCAGTTAGGTCCAGGTTTAAATCCTTGTTCTTTAAAAATTATCGGAAAGATGTAAAAAAGTGACAAAACAAAAACAAAACGCCGGTTAGCAAAATGTCCGAATTTTGGACAATTCCGGATATCGGACTTCCGGATTTGGGACTTTGTACTGTACTAAAATTTTGCGACACAAAAAAATATATATATATTTTTTATTTTATGCCTATCTGTGACAAAAAAAAAAGTACAACTTTTCTTGACTACCTATCATGCTCAGAAGTCGCTTTAACCTACCAAGTGTATTGACGAGATATTTCGTCCAAAATCTGGTCAGTTTTGCTGATAACGAGATGTTTCGTCGACCCCTTTTTCTCCAAAAGCTGCAGTAGCCTGGGTGAAAGAATGACGGAATAGCAATCTGAAGGTTCCGAGTTCGAAACTCCGTCCAACCAAACACCATCGTGCGCGTTAAATCTGTCAGGGCCTCAAATGTCCTCAAGTTGGCACGGTGCGGAAGTTTGGAGAGAGGGTATCAGGTCAAGTGTGACCTCGTGATCTGACCCGTGGTTACAAATTACGTGGCGTTGTCCTCTGTTCAATCCCTTCTTTTGTTTATCCTGAAACGTCGCCGATAGCCCGTTGTTTTGCGTCAGTCTAACGTTAATTAAATACCTACCTACCATGCCAACTCAACCACTGAAGAGTTAGTTTGATATTTTTGGTGTTTTCAGTAAGCCATGGAGCAATTTGACTCCAGTTTTAACAGAGCTCTTTGGGGTTTCGGTAGCCCTGTTGGAAAAGTTACGGATTGCCAATCGGTTTGAAATTTCGAGGCTCGAACCAACCAGGGGATGGTAATTTTAGTTAACGTCGTACTAGAGCAACACAACGGGCTATTGACGACGGTCGGTCCGGGATCAATCCCTTAATGGAAAGATCCGAGGACAACACCTCGCAATTTTGAACCACGGTCAGATGACGAAGCAACACCTGAGCCCCACTCTCTAAACTTACACACCAACCCAACGTGATCGAACCAACCAGAGAGGTGTCTGTCGGAGAGGTGTGGAAGTCTGGAGAGTAAGGTGCCAGCTCAGTTGTCCTTGACATCTAGCCGTGCTTCGAAACAACCAGAAGCTGCGGTCCTGGGATCTTACCCCGCTGGATTGATTCTGGACCGTCGCCAATAGCCCGTTGTGGCATTAATTCAAGTACCTTTCGTAGGTAGGTATGTATTTAATTAATTTAAAACTGGAGCAACACAATGGACTATTGTCGACGGTCCGTGATCAAACCCGTATGGGAAAGATCAGAGGACATCACGTCATTTTGAACCAGATGACAAGTTCAACACCTGAAAAGGCACCCCCCCCCACTCTCCAATACTCCACACAACGGCAACGTGAGGACATGTAAGGCCTCGTCAAATTCAAAGTGCTCCAATCCAATTTGAACACTGCCGACCAACCGGTATAGTGGTTAAGGTGTTAGCCTCTAGATCGGAAGGTTCCTGGTTCGAATCCGGGTCCGGATGTTTGTAAGCGTATGGTGTAGAGGCAGCTGGTGCACCTTAAATCTGCCGTGGCTGAAAGTCCTCACGTTGGGTTGGCGTGGAAGTTTGGAGAGTGGGGAGCCAGCTCAGGTGTTGCTTCGTCATCTGACCGTGGTTCAAAATTACGAGGTGTTGTCCTCGGTAATGGTAATGGTAATTTTAGTTAACGTCGTACTAGAGCAACACAACGGGCTATTGACGACGGTCCGGGATCAGTCCCTTAAGGGAAAGATCCGAGGACAACACCTCGTATTTTTGAACCGCGGTCAGATGACGAAGCAACACCTGAGCTGGCACCCCACTCTCCAAACTTCCACGCCAACCCAACGTGAGGACTTTCGGCCACGACAGATTTAAGGTGCACCAGCCGCCTCTACACCATACGCTTACAAACATCCATGCCCGGACCCGGATTCGAACCAGGAACCTTCCGATCTAGAGGCTAACACCTTAACCACTATACCGGTTGGTCGGCGTGTTGTCCTCGAATCTTTCCCTTAAGGGACTGATCCCGGACCGTCGTCAATAGCCCGTTGTAATGCTCTAGTATGACGTTAACTAAAATTTCCATTACCAATTTGAACACTACTGTCTGGTTGGATTCGAACTCGCAACCTACCGGTTGCCAGTTACACTTCCAACCGGGCTACCGCTGCCCCTAACTTTCGCAGAGCTCACAGCTGTCACAGTGTTTAACTGAGGCTACGACGCCGGTGTAGGGAAGGGAGAACGCGAAAGACAATCGGAAAATTCCCAGCTGTTGCGTCGCATGCCATCGTGCCATGGAGATTTCGCAAAAGCCGTGCCGTCCATTGCACCGAGCGAACAACCCAAGCGATCGACCTCTCGTGCATGTTAATTGGACGGCCGAGGGAAATTCATTTATCTCCAAATAGCTCAATTTCCCGAGCAGCGCACTGACGGCCTTCAATTACCGACTTAAGACGGACGGGATGTTTGGGAGCAAAAAAAACTGTGTGTGTGCGCGACACATATATTTTTTTAGCTTCCCGTCCAAGCCACGTGAAGCAAGCGACGTGTTTGCTCAAGGCAGGTGACTCCAAGGCCAGAGATCATTCAACTAAAGTGTGTGTTTATACCGCAGTGGTTAAACAAATTCTATTGACCATTAAGCGACTTTTTTTCCCCCCTATCGGAACTTTTTCTACTTGGATCGAATGTCTTCTTTAACTCAGCATGAGTAATCTGTTGAGGCATCGGTGATTCTTAACTCTTTTTCTCTACCCCTCGGCTTCTACCTCGTGAAGGTGCTTCGGTTGTGTCTTCTTTTTTTCGAAGTGAGGAGGTTGATGGATATCGGTCTGGACAAAGTTGAGCGGCGGACGTGTAAGGTGAATGGGATGTGATAGGCATTGTGGTGTTTTGGGGCACCACAGATTTTCAATGGAGCTGGACTGTGCTGCATACCTCTATAAGTTTATTATTGCATTTACAAGGTTTCAATTTACAAATGTACCTATCCTCAGGGTCTTGGACCCGTTAAAAAATCCTGTGCGTATTTTGGGGCACCACAGATATACAATGAAGTTGGACAGAGCTGTATACCTCTATAAGTTTTTTATTGGACTTAGACGGTTTCAATTTACAAATGTACCTATCCTCAGGGTCTTGGACCCGTTAAAAAATCCTGTGCGTATTTTGGGGCACCACAGATATACAATGAAGTTGGACAGAGCTGTATACCTCTATAAGTTTTTTATTACACTTACAAGGTTTCAATTTACAAACGGACCTATCTACACGCCTATTTACAATTCACAGTTAATGTACGAATGTTCATTAAGAAAACAGTAAGTTTCTTTTCACAGTTTGTCTTTTGTTCCCCGGTGTTTGACTTCACCGTAAAGCTGTCTAAACGAGAGCTCTAACATCCACCCCTTACTCCAGTGTTTCCGTGTCTCGTCTCCCTTTTCCTTTTTTCGTGGGAGTCCGCCTCCCTCTTGGAATGTTGATCGGGTGTTTTTCCAATGACACCTGCAACACCCGTAAAGATGTCAAGTCCGACAAGTGCGAGTCCCTTCTGGTTCTTGGAACCGTTGGAAAGTTTAGTGCAAGAGCAGGTGCCAGGTGCAAGATATCGGCACAGACAGTCACACGTGTTCTTTGTTTTTTGGGGGGTCGTCAGCTCCCTTCTCATGACCGGCTCACGATGATCTGGGTGTCGAATACGTCTTTTTTTACAGGCGTCACAGCGTCGACGTTTGGGTCTTTGTTTTTCCTGCTTGGTAATTTGTAATTAACTTCGTACTAGAGCAACACAGCGGGCTATTGACGACGGTCCGGTATCATTTCCTTAAGCGAAAGATACGATTTTCCTGCTTGTTCTCTACCGACTTTTGGAGGGGGAAGAGTAAGGGATTAGAAAGCGGAAGGTTTCGAGTTCGAATCCAACCAAAGGCCGTCTTAAAAAAAAGGGTCTGGTGCAATTTAAATCCGTCGTGGTTACTCATTTTGGCGTGGTGTGGACGTGTGGAGAGTGGGATTCCAGGGCGTTGCCACGTCATCTGACCGTGGTTCAAAATGTCGTGGTGTTGTCCTCGGATTTTTCCCTTAGGGGATTGATCCCGGACCGTCGTTAATAACCCGTTATTTTGCTCCAGTGCGACGTCAATTACCTACCTTATATCACCTTGTGGTTAGAACAATTCTAGAGAATTTATCTCTAGATACGACTTCTATAATCCTTTCACATACCGTATGCCAGGGTGGTAACAGAACCGGGAAATCGGAATTCTTAGAAAACTTTTTTTTTCTGGAAAAATGAGGGAAATCTCAGGAAAAATTTCCTAATTTCAGAAATAATCAGGGTAGTTTTGATAGCATAAACGGAAACTTATATTTTTTGAGAATATTACTCTCCAAAATTGTAATACGAAAAACGAACACTGGCGTCGTAATTTTTGAACCTCCGCCGCCGTTTTCCACGTCACGTCGCCGTGAGGCCGGTGATACAACTTGTGGTTGACAATTTGAAAATTGTGTAACTAATAATGGGTTTTTTCTGCATTAAATTAATATTTTTTACTTGCAATTACATTTTTGTAGAATTTTTTATGTACATTTGCATTTGATTTCGATGTTTAGTATGATAATGTAGGGTCAGATGTAATAAGATCAAAATATTTTGTATTTTTACTCCAGATTTTTCAATTGCTATTGTAAGAGTTCCTTTAAGGGTTTCAACCCTTACAATAACAATTAAAATATCTGAAGAGATAAAATACAAAATATTTGTGGAGAATGATCCTTTCACCCTCTCTGACCCTAAATATTTAAAAATAATGTTTGGATTCTGTATATCGATACCAATCACGGATCACGACATTTATTAAAGGAATTGTAAAATCAGGGAAATTTCCGGGAACTTTTTTTAGAGGATTATGCTGCCACCCTATATGCTGTTTTGGTTTTGGTAAATAAGTGACAGACCGGAAGTTGGTAGGTATTTCAACTAATGTCGCTCTGGAACTCGCAATTGGTGACGGTGCGGGATCAATCCCCTAAGGAAAGATCCGTGAACAACACCACGTCTTTTTGAACCACGGTCAGATGACGATAAAAACATTTGAGCAGGCACCCCACTCTCCAAACTTACACACCAACCCAACGTGAGGACTTTCGGCCACGACAGATTAAAGGTACATTAGCCAACTCTACACCATACGCTTACAAACATCCATGCCCAGCCCAGCCTCAGCCTTTTAAAAAGAAAAATTAAGAACTTTGTGATCAAAGGCGGGCAGGAACATTATAAAAACTCTCTCAAGGGAGTCCGTCTAAAAGACTACATACCAAAAGTTAGAACCGACACCCTCACCCCCGTTGGCTTGTTTGGTTCCTTACAGGGCACGGCCCGTTCTGGGCCTACCTCAATAGATTCCATTTGAAGGACACCGATAAATGCGCCTGTGGGGAGGTAGGGGACGCTGATCACTACCTATTCGACTGCATATTCACACAGGCAAACCATACTACAAGACCAGCTAACGAGAATAAGGCCAATTGGCTTGAAGGTGTTCTGGGTAATAAAATGTCTCGCGCAAAAATCAAGTCCTGTGTGAAAACAGCGGTGGGGATGGTGGCGGGACCCTCCCTCCCCTAGGTCAACAGACACACCCGGAGCTATCCCCTCTTTTAAACTTTTGAAATTTTAAAGTTTTAATCTTTTAAATATCATGTAGATCATTCTTAATAATATTTTTTAAACATGACACTCTTAAATTTTAACTTATTTTAAAAAGCATGTTCATTTCACAATATAATGTACTTATTTCATAGCAACATACCCATATTACAGCATAATTTATTTATTTTCACCGTTCATTTGTAAATAAACATAATCACATTCATTATATTCACAGCTCATATTGACAATCGTGTTTTACAGTTCTTGTTTCAATTTTATATATCAGGCCTCGAAATAGATTTTTAAATACAGGTGCACCTTGTGCACCTAAGTTTTTAAATTAGGTGCACAGATTATATTTTAGGTTTACGTTTAAAAAAACGTAATATAAGAGCATTAATGTATTGTAAACTACTTTATTAGTTGGGTATGTTTGAATATGTTACTAGTAGATAGTACATAAAAATATTTAAATATTTTTTTACCTGCGAAATTATTACTTACAAATATTTAGTCATCATCAAACATTGGTGGCTAATCAGATACGTCTACGTTTTTGGCAGATCTTTACCCATAAGGTTTAGTGTCCTTTTTTTGTATTTTCCTTCATTGCAACCTAGCCTTTTCTGTATTAAAGTTTTCGCATAGTTGTGTATTTAGGAATTTTAATTACGTTCCTGCCGACCAACCGGTATAGTGGTTAAGGTGTTAGCCTCTAGATCGGAAGGTCCCCGGTTCGAATCCGGGTTCGGGCATGGATGTTTGTAAGCGTATACCAGCTCAGGTGTTGCTTCGTCATCTGAAAATGGTGCAAAATTACGAAGTAATTCTTAGGAGCAATAATGGTCCTCCCACTGGGTGCTCCTTCACAAGTGGCCATCACTTCCGGCCTTGTAGTGGCCAATGACTTCGGTCAAATGTGCCCGCCATTAGAAAAAAAAAAAAAATTACGTTCCTTTAGAGCGAGAGATTTTGATACTAAGATTTTGTTCAGGCATCAAAATAACATAAAATACGGTTCTCACACTTTTTTTAAAGATAAGTGTACAGCGTGCACCTAGAGGGAAAAAATTAGGTGCACAATTTTATTTTCAGGTGCACAGTGCACCTGTGCACCCGGGTATTTCGAGCCCTGTTATATATTTTTCAATAAATTCCACTAATTTTATTTTGAGTCAACGATTTATTTTTTAATTATATTTTTCTTTTCTCTGTTCTGTTTGGTTATTCTCAATACTCCCGGTGTGCCACCGGTGTTTATTTTCTTATTTCCGGTGTGCCACCGGCTCATAGTTCTGTTTTGCCCGGATTTTCCGGAGGTTTTGTTTACTTGTTAGTCTTAAGGCCGCTTAATGCGTGCATGATGTAACTACAGATCGGGGAATGTAACCTGCCCCATACCATTTCTCTTTGTATCAATAGGTGATCGTTCGGCCGGCGTGGGTCCCTATGGACCTCCTTAAAATGCGATGGAAGTCGCCCCCCTTTCCCCCCGGATCTTATTACACTCTAAACCTAACGGTGAGTGAATTCGGGGAGGGTCTAAAAAAAAACATCCATGCCCGGACCCGGATTCGAACCAGGAACTTTCCGATCTAAAGGCTAACACCTTAACCACCATACCGGTTGGTCGGACACAAGATCTGAGGACAACACCGCGTCGTTTTGAACCACGGGCAAATGACGAGGAAATTATCTGATCTGGCACCCCACTTTCGAAACTTCCATACCACGCTTAGGTAGGTATATTTGAGCCCATAAATCATTGTTCAAACACGGATTATCTCCAGAAGAGTAGAAACTCTCTCTGCAATTAATAAAATTAAGGCATTGGTTCCGGTTATTTTCCTGCCGACCAACCGGTATAGTGGTTAAGGTGTTAGCCTCTAGATCGGAAGGTTCCTGGTTCGAATCCGGGTACGGGCATGGATGTTTGTAAACGTATGATGTAGAGGCGGCTGGTGCACCTTAAATCTGTCGTGGCCGAAAGTCCTCACGTTGGGTTGACGTGGAAGTTTGGAGAGTGGGGTGCCAGCTCAGGTGTTGCTTCGTCATCTGACCGTGGTTCAAAATTACGAGGTGTTGTCCTCGGATCTTTCCCTTAAGGGACTGATCCCGGACCGTCGTCAATAGCCCGTTGTGTTGCTCTAGTACGACGTTAACTAAAATTACCATTACCATTACCGGTTATTTTCCTCACGTTGGGTTGGTGTGGAAGTTTGGAGAGTGGGGTGCCAGCTCAGGTGTTGCTTCGTCATCTGACCGTGGTTCAAAATTACGAGGTGTTGTCCTCGGATCTTTCCCTTAAGGGACTGATCCCAGACCGTCGTCAATTGCCCGTTGTGTTGCTCTAGTACGACGTTATCTAAAATTACCAATTACCGGTTATGTTCAAGTATCCGTATTTGTGTTACATATGAATTGAAGAGCTCAAGGTTGGTAGCTATTTTAATTAACGGACATACTGGTGTAACACAACGGGCTATTGACGCCAGTCCATGATCAACCCCCCAAGGGAAAGATCTGAGGACAACACCGCGTTATTTTGAACCACGCTCAAGGCAGCAAAGTGGTAAGTCACACAAATCTGTCGTCTATAGCCCGTTGTATTGCTCCAGTACGACTAATTAAAATACCTACCCACCACTAAGAATAAAAAAATCATAAAACATGAAATGGTGACTAAAGAAATGCAGTTGGGTGAAAATCGCCAAGATGCCGAAGGGGTGCCTTTGGCGATAACAATACCCCCTAATCCCCTCCACATACTAGAATCGTTACAAGACCTCAAAAACCGCCACTCATGCTACACAGGCCACTTGATGTGTAGGCTTTCGAAAATAGGGATTTCTGACGACCGTTTGGGCGCGCCGTGTTGCCATTTGCACAGCTGAAAGAACGCAACAAGTGAAAAAAAATGGGGAATTAAAAACAAAGAAGCGATTCCGACATCAAAACACAGGTGATGTTCCTGATTCGCATGCTGTTCTACACTATCTATTCCGTGGATGTGGGTCAGTCGAATCTCATAATGAAAAAAGGTGAATTAGCTTTTTCCATTCAAATGTTGGGAGTTCACGATGAATGATGTTTCTTTTTTTGTTTGGATGTCTTTTTATTGATGGTATAAAAAAGGGAGTATATACTATATATAAAGAGAGAGAGAGAGAGAGAGAAGGAAGTTCTTTCTCCCTCTAAATGTAAGTATCCATTTACAAGTAACATTCAGCAATGGTCTGTTCATCTTTATGTTCCTCTTAGCATTATGGATCTGACCGCGATTCAAAATTGCGTGGTGTTGTCCTCGAATCTTTCTGGCCTTTTGATCGAGGTTCAAAAATTACGTGACGTAGTCCTCGAATCTTTCCCGTTGGGATAGATCCCGAACCGTCGTCAATAGCCCTTTGTGTAGCTCCTCCACGGCGTTAATTAAATTACCTATCTACCTACCTCAAATATTTCCCTTTGTGAACTGATCCCGGACCGTCGCCAATTGTCCGTTGTGTTGCTCCAATGCGACGTCAATTAAAATACCTAACTACCTTACCTTTATAGAAAACTAGCCACTGCGTGGCCAGCACGCTATTGCCCGTGACAGTTCTTTTCGTGGGATCAAGTGGGTCAGGATTGCTACGAATTCCCGTTTGGTATGCTACGCAAACCAACATTACGGCCAATTCGATTTGCGAAGAGATCCAATAGACGTACCGTCGCAATCTCGCGAAAATGTAAATATTCAGTTGAAAAATATTTATTAAAAGAAAATCAAATGTACAAGGTATCGACCTCTTGTAAAATTTTCCTTTCCCCTGACAGTTCTTTTCGTGGGGTCACGTGTGACCAGTGCTCGCTAATGTTCGCCAACCCCCGGTGATTACTACGTATTCCCATTTTACAAACACACTAGACTCGGAAAAATTGGCATGGTTCTAAAGGCTGTCGTCACTGGTTGAAAATCGCAAAATCTATTTGCTTCTTCTTCGACGTCATATTTCGGAGCGATAGATGGAAGGTAAAAAAAGCTAAGAAATTCATTTATAAATGTTCTAGATAGAATTTTAAAATTCGAGCGCGATAGAAAATTGCAAAAAATGTGTACTTTTTGTATGCCAAATCTCGTTATTGTAAGTGCCATAGATTCGTCAGTACACAACACACACAAACAAACTCTTCCTTGTATAATGCACTCATGTCCATAAATTAAGGATAATGCCAGCTCCGGCAAATAAAGGTTCAGAAACAAAACAAACGTGACTTATTCATCAAGCCCATTTATTAAACAAAAGACAAAGAACAAAAAAGATGGTGTATGTATGATACCATTCATAAAAACTACGATTTTTACTCACTGGAGCAATTACACAAAATATCGACCTTACAAAAACTTAACATGACATGGTTGGTATGATGGTTAATACATTGCATGTCTCCCAGACGATGAAATACAGTCCGTACAACCCATAGGCATGCCGAGGATCAAATTATCGAGCTGATCTTGGGGAAGATCACTCCACTCAGCAAGCAATGCTCTCCGAAGTTCCGGTACACATGTAGGAGGTGTTTGACGGGCTGCAACTCGTCGGCCAAGCATGTCCCACACATGGTCTATCGGATTCAAGTCAGATGAGAATGCTGGCCATTCCATACGGGTCATATCCTCTGATTCAAGGCATTCGTTTACAATGTTTGCACTGTGAGGACGTTCGTTGTCATCCATAATCACAAATTCTGCGCCCATAGCACCCCTAAACAAACGTACGTGTTGTTCCAGAATGATGTCCCCATACCTCATGGCCTCTCATGGTTCCGATTTGAACATGTAGATCTGTTCTGGAGCCCAGTATAATCCCGCCCCAAGCGAGCAATCCTACACCACCGTAACGGTGTCGTTCAATGATGTTGTCTTGGTGGTAGCTGATACCTGGCACTCTCCATCTGAACGTCCGCCGTGAATCAGACTGCAAGCTAAACCTGGACTCTTCGGAAAACATCACACAAGCCCACTGTGACGATGTCCACATCGCATGTTCTCCACTTCAGGCTAACCGATGGCGACAGTGAGTTGCCGTGAGTGGAACACATCTGACAGGCCTGCGAGCAAATAGACCAACATGTCCCAAACGTCTGTAATTGGTTTGCCTTGATACTGTCATATCCGTGGTGAAGATAGCTGACGAGAAAGGTCGGATGCTGTGCTCCGTCTGTTTCTTTTTGCAGTTACTGCCGAATACCGGTCGTCATTTGGCGTTGTAACTCAGGGGATACCTGTACTTTAACGTCTACTGACATTTCCATCATATTTGGAACCGTTCCCAAAGCCTAGAGATGACACTTTGGGCGATTCCAAGTTCCACTGAAACTTCCGTCTGAGTACGCCCACATTCCAGGCGGCTGATAATTCTACCACGTAAAAAATCATCGACATGCTTCATCTGTGCCACAACTATTCGCTTGTGGCACTGAGCGGCTTACAGAACGCTTGTGAACAATTTTACTTCTTTGCTACCATTCCTTATATACACTTTCGTCATTGTGACATACTATCGGCGTCATCTGATGGCTTCCTGCAATTTGTATATTATTCTTGAAGATGTGTGTGATAATTCTGCAGGTGAAACTTTTACTTTAGAGTTCGATTTCCGTGTGATTCTGATTTATGCTTAATTTATGGACATGAGTGAAGTAGATTGAAGAATCCTCTCACTGTGTGAAATATTAAGGTCATTTGGGGTGATAAGTATCATAGGGGTAAGACGATTTAAATCGAACTAAATTTTCTTAATTGAAAGCTTTCTGATGATATTGTAATTAAAATTACCTGGGTTGGTAGGAATATGGGTAGTTAATTTACATCGTACTGGAGCGATACAGCGGGCTATTCACGATAGTCCAGGATTAATACCAACGGAAAAGAAATCCGAGGAGAACACCACATAATTTTGAACCATGGTCAGATGACGAGGCAACACCTGAGCTGGCACCCCACTCTCCAAACTTCCACACCACGCCGACGTGAGGACATTTGAGACCACGACGGATTTAGCATGCACCAGCCCCTTTGTGCACAACGGTCTTTGACGGAATTCGAACTCGCAACCCTCCGGTTGGTAATCCGATGCTCTTCCAACCTGCTACAGCGGCCTTAAATAACCCGGGTGTAGTTAAGTAGTTGAATTTATGCCGCGTTGGGTAAACACAAAGGACTATTGGTTACGGTCCGAGATAAATCCAGAAGGGAAAGTTCCCAAACCTAGGACAGTGCTTGCAACTCGTTTTAAAAATTTTATTGTACTCAGTAACACCCCAAGAAAGACCCTTTATTTAGCTGAAAGTAAATGGCTTCTCTCCTTGAAGAACCAGGGATTTTAGTAATGATTTCGGTGCAGTGGGCACCAACTTGTAGAAATTATTGTGGACGTAAGTAGAACACTACTTGCTTCAAATAAGTGCTTCAAAGCTCTTTATTTTATTTATATACAAGGTGACATGTAAAAAGTCCCTTTAAATTTGAAACAACGTCTCGTATAGACAAGGAAGTGACGTGTACCTTGAGTAAAGTGACCTTGCTGAATTTATTGAGACAGCTTACAGCCTTCCTAACGGCAAAGTAAGGAAGTTTAAAAATATAACTAAAAAACTAAAGGAGATCGGCCAAAAAGTTCACTTAAAAAATGTGACCAATACCATAATAAAGACACAGAAAAAAGTTTCATAGGGTTGTCTGTAAAATCGGCGGAGATATCCATGTTTTGAAAAAGGGGTCGTCCTGAAATTCAAGAACGTGTTCTCCAGTGTTATACAGTTTTTCTGAGTTAAGCAACGACGAATTTAAATTCAAATAACAAAAAAAGTAAAAAAAAAAAAAAAGGATACATAAAAAAAACATCTGAAAAAGGCACTCCGGAAAATAAAAAACTGATGATCCGAAATCACAATTTTCGCGCAACGACTAATCAAAAACCTCTCGGCTATACAGCCAGAAAGAAGATTTACTGGCTAAAGACCGTCGTGTTTACTAATGGTGACTGGGGCATGTTAAATAGGTCGTGGTCACAAAGTACCCAATGTTCCCATACCAAATCAATAACACTGCTCAGGGGGTTATCGGCCTCTGATTGGGATCTAAATTACGATATGTGTGAGTGAATGGATGTAAGAAAGGGACCTTCCTGTAAAACGGATGTATCATGTATGTCGAGCAAAGTCGGACGGAAGGCGCACCCCCCTCGCCTCTCGCCGTCTTCGACGGGCATGGCACTCCTCTGGTCTGCCAGTGCAGGCAGGAGAAACAACAACGAAGATTTACTATTTAATAATTTTATCCTGATTAACTTTGGGTAATAATTTAGTAACTTTTTAGTTAACGTCGTACTAGAGCAACACAACGGGCTATTGACGACGGTCCGGGATCAGTCCCTTAAGGGGTAAATCCGAGGACAACACCTCGTAATTTTGAACCACGGTCAGATGACGAAGCAACACCTGAGCTGGCACCCCACTCTCCAAACTTCCACGCCAACCCAACGTGAGGACTTTCGGCCACGACAGATTTAAGGTGCACCAGCCGCCTCTACACCATACGTTTACAAACATCCATGCCCGGGCCCGGATTCGAACCAGGAACCTTCCGATTTAGAGGCTAACACCTTAACCACTATACTGGTTGGTCGGCGATTAACTTTGGGAGCCGTGGTCACCTGGTTTGTAGAGTGACGTATTACCACCAGAGGATTGTGAGATCGATCTTCGTCTGTGCCATCCAAATACCGAAGTGTAATAAAGGGTCTGGTGCAAGCAAAATCCTTCGTAGCCTCAAAATCCTCGCGTTGGTGTGTGGGGTGTCAGCTCAGATGTCACTGTGTCATCTGACCGTGGTTCCAAATTTCGCAGTTTGTCCTCGGATCTCTCTTTCAAGATTGATCCCCGACCGTTGCCACTATCCCGTTGTGCAGCCCAGTACGAAGAAAATAAATTTCCCCCTTCCCCTGATAAACTTTGCGCAGACGGTAAAATGTCAGAAACAAATGCGCGTCGTTCATTGGATGATTGGTTGATCCACAGCAACAGTAAAACTTAAAATTTATTTGTAGACTAATAAGATAAAAGCGTGAATTAAACGTTCTCATAAAATTGAATACGAAATTAGTAGATTAAAACTGGAACAAAAGTTTCGACCATGCCCACGATCCGGGGCAAAATAGTGTACATTAACTGCGGTTTCGCATGTATGCAAATCCACATTGCGTCGTCACCCTTTACGTATTATATTTAAATCGCAGGAGCCGGTGTTCTCACATCATACAGTACGCTGTGAGGAAATGGCTACTTCCACTTTTTGTCAGTATTGTGAGATGGTGCTCCTCTATGTCGAATGCCAAAGTGATGTTGTCCTGGATGCCCGGACGTATGTCGTTCGGTTTCCAAATGGTCCCCATCCAACTTTGTCAACCATTGGAAACGATGTTCGACCGTCTCAGAGACACAGGCAGTACTAGAAATCGACTTTGTTCGGGCAAATCACGTATGCTTAGAATACCAGCAGAAGACATACTGGCGTACGCTTTAGCCTATCACTACTAGTGATGCGACATCGACAGCAAAACATCGATGTTCAAAATTAAAACATCGATGTTGATAATGCATCGCCCCTAAACCATCGATGTTTTTAAAATTCAGTGTATTTAAACTTTTTTCCCCGTTTCTTACAACTGGTTTAGCACCTAGTGATGCGACATCGACAGCAAACCATCAATGTCCAAAATTAAAACATCGATGTTGATAATGCATCGCCCCTAAACCATCGATGTTTTTAAAATTCAGTGTATTTAAACTTTTTTCCCCGTTTCTTACAACTGGTTTAGCACCTAGTGATGCGACATCGACAGCAAACCATCGATGTTCAAAATTAAAACATCGATGTTGATAATGCATCGCCCCTAAACCATCGATGTTTTTAAAATTCAGTGCATTTAAGCTTTTTTCCCCATTTCTTAAAACTGGTTTAGCAACTTGTGATGTGACATCCCCTCCAATACAACGACGTTTTTTCTTTTATAAAACATCAATGTTTTGAAAACATCGACATCGATGTCGCATCCCTACTTTTCAGACCCTTCAACCTTGCCCACTTTGGTCTAAAAGTATGTTCAATTTGCTGATTATGGAAATTATGCTACTTGGTTATTTTTAAAAATTTTATAGCGTTACTTTTTTTCATTTAAAAATAAAACATCTACAATGTAAAAACATCGACAAGTATAAACATCGATGTTGCAAAAACATCGACTCCAATACATTGATGTTTTTTTAAAAAACATCGATGTTTTGAAAACATCGACATCGATGTCGCATTCCTAATCACTACAGCACTACTAGTCAAATCAGCAACCAGAGTGGCTTAGTACAAAGCCAAGTATGGCAAATACTGCACGACAATGGTGCACATCCCTACCATGCGATTCCGCAGCAAGGATTGTTACCGGGATACTAACAGCGACGCTTTGACTGGTGCAGTTGGGCATTAAACGAATTGGTGGTCAGGCCAGAATTTTTTCCCCATCATAATATGGTCGGAGGAGGTTAAGTTTCACCGAAACGGGATGCTGAAGCTACACAACACCCATTTCTGGGCATTAGAAAATCCCTCACGGGGAGTTTCCGTCAGACAACTGGTGCAGTGGTCCACGAATGTGTGGTTTGGTATTTTGAAAGATCGTCTAATAAAACCCGTGTTCAAGGACGGTTCACTAAATGGACCGAAATTCCTCCAGCTGCTACAAGATGTGTTACCTGACTTTATCAATGATATTCCTCTGGCGTTCTCTTCTTCTCTGTGGCTCATAAATGATGGCGCCTCTCCGCACAAACCGCACGCAGTGCGACAGTTTCTAAAGAACAGATTTGGCCGACAGATAATCGGTTACGGTGACTGTGTTGAATGACCTCCACGATCACCAGATCTTACCCCACTCGATTTCTTCCACTGAGGTGCATGCCGGCGTGCTTAATCGAATAAAAATGTGTATTGGGGTCGATGTTGAACTTTTTTAACACACTCTCCGTGTTTTTGTTTAGCAGTCAATTTTTTGCTTTTGCTCATCTGTGTCTTTTACTTTGTCAATTACCTTTCCAATCCACTGAATAAAGCGCATTTATTTCTGACATTTTCGCATCTTACTCAAAGTTTATCAGGATAAAATTATTAAATAGTAAATCTTCGTTCGTGATCAAATAGCCGAGAGGTTTTTAATCGTGTATTTTAGTTGCGAGAAAATTGTGATTTCGGATAGTCAGTTTTTTTTCTTTTCCGGAGAGCGTTTTTCAGATGTATTTTATTTATCTTTTTTTTTTTTTTTTAATTTCTTTGTTGTTTGAATTTAAATTCGTCGTTGCTTAACTCAGAAAAATTGTATAAGACCGGAGAACACGTTTTTGAAATTCGGGACGGCCCCTTCTTTAAGGCGTGGAATAGTTCAAATTTCAATCGCTAATATCTCCTCCAATTTTACATATAACTCCATGAAACTTTTTCTGTGCTTTTACTATAGTATTACGCACATTTTTCTAATTGAATGTTTTGACCGATCTCCTTTAGTTTTGAGTTTTTTTAGCTTCCTTATTTTGCCGCTTGGAGCGCTGTAAGCTATCAATAAATTTAGCATGGTCACTTTACTATAGGTACACGTCACTTCCTCGTCTATACGAGACGTTGTTTCAAATTTAAAGGGACTTTACAGATCACCCTGTATACTATTACCTTTCCGTACCCAAATCTTTAATTCGTGATACTGCTTTAAGTTAGTATTCCCCGACTAGTTTGCATTCCTCTTCGGTGCCCTATCATAATTTCCAGCATATTATCAATTCACAGTTGAACTAAAAATTTTATCTTTGAATTAACCACCCTTGTTGCATTAAAGGTTGTAGGTCTTTCGAAGTAAGTTGTAATCTGTTCAGTAGAGATTATTTTGCCGGCTGTCGTGTCCTGTGAAAACACAAAAACAAGCAACTCACCATTGATCTCAGTAGTTCGTTTGGAAACTGAGACCTTAACAAGGAGTTGGTCTTTCTATTTAGTAATGGGATGCCTTGATTTGTGTATTAATAACCTTTTTCCTGCATGATGTTCATTAGGAAGACGTGGTTGGGATATCTTGACCAAGCCAAGAAGTCAGTGTGACATAATTGGATATACTTGGTTGGTGGTCTTTTAGGTTTTATGGCGCAAGGGCGGTCATGCTGCACCTAGCACAAAACAACGTCAAGTAAAAGATGTCGTGAATGGGGGAAAGGAGGGATTCTTGGAACAGCGTAAAGGGATGAAAGCAGTGAAAGATCTCTTGGGTATATCGGAAGCTCGACCCCGTGTTTATAACAGTAAATCCCATAAGAAAAGAAAAGATTATACCAGAGTACCTTGTATTTATTATCTTCTACTTAAAACTATCAGGGGAGGCACATGAGAGGAGGAAACAACACAACAAATAACAGTTTATCAATTAAGAAAATCATAAACACAAAATAAAAGGATTACATGAGAATACGTACGTGTGTCCAACCATTCTCAATGATACAATAATAATCACAATACTCAATGATCAACATTTCGTACATACATTTGATGACTCTGGCGCCATCTATTGGCCGTTAAAAGTATTAAGACACAATAAGATATAACACTTGGATCTGTGAAGCCAGCACACACATAAAGGAGATATGCCCCTGCGGTGTAAAAAAAGAATGGATTTAAACTTGGTTTTGTGTACCATCACTATTTATGGTTTGTAAAACATTATCCTGTATACAATGAGTGCTTGATTGTGATTCTTTTTTCTTTCAGGACTCACAAGTTTTTGAAAAGGAGCTCCCAAACTCGCATCCTGGCCATCGGTGGCTTCTTCCTGTCGATACCTCTCTTCTTCACCGGTAAGTGTGTCGAATGAAAGTAGAGTGAGCAATGGTAACCTTTTTATATACCCATGATCATGTGACCAAAACGAGTAGTAACGTAACTCTTAGAGTACTTTCGTCTGCCAAAAAGAAACGAACACTCATAACCTCATTGCTCACGGGACGGGAAAATACACTTATCTATTGATTCATCATCTGATTGGTCCAAGCGACATTGGCGATATCACCACTTTTTGTCAAACGAGGCATAGGATGCCAAATCGGTCAACCAAATCAATTATTCACAGAGCAGTCACGTGACTGCTAGTCGACCTGTTGATCATACTTTTTGAAGCTCCTTTCAATAGTAATGCTCTGTGTGCGTGTATTTCACGTGTGTGGTTCTAACTCGCGGACTTGGTTTAACTGCTTATCTAGACCTTAAGGAATAAGTAACAACAAGAAGCATTAATGAAAGTAAAAGAAGGATATTTACCACCCAAGTTTTTTGATTCAGTAGCAATATTGGATAATTATTTAAAACATTCAAAACAAATTAAGATAAAATATTCAAGAACACCCATCATCGGTTATTGTCTGGATCCAAATTATGTCGGACATGCTGATCCGCTGTAATGGCCATCAAGCAATTTTGTTTTAATCTTTCTTGTGATTTATCTTTGTGTCGAAAACGTCTCGGCAGTGACCAACCTCTAGTGCAAACAAGTGTTCCAAATTGCGTCAGTTCTGGTGCCTACTTGGTTTGTTTTCCTACTTGGATCTTCATTCCCTTCTCTAATATTATAAAAGGAAGTGTTTGTTTGTTTGTTTGGGGCCGCAAAATTTGCAATTTTTGGGTCGCGGCCAATTTTAAAATTCAATCTAGAAGACATTTAAATAAAAAAAATAGTTTTATTCTCCATCGCTTTTTCAAACACGGAGAACTTTTCTACCCGTATGACCTTGCAGTCAGGGTTTGGTAACATGCCAAGTTTTTTTCATCCACATTACGCCGAAAAAAAAAATTTTTTTTTTCATTTCCGCTTTGATTTTGCGCGGACGAATAAATTTCCAGCCAGACGATAAATCTTTTAACTGAAGTCAATTCTTTTTTCTATCTCCCTGACCGTTAAAGATATAGTAAAAATGTTAACGGATTTGAAATCTGCGTAAAATTTCAGTACATATTGATACCGAAAAATATGATTTGCTTTAAAAAATAATTTTTTAATTGAATATATCTTCAACGGATTTGAAATCTACGGACAATTTTACACCAGATTAATACCTTACACCACGGGCACGAGCAACGCAGTGGCTAGTTGAAGATATAGAGCAGTTCTGTTTCGTCGAGGTATATCGTCCTCAGCAAAACTGACCAGATCTTGATGGACGGTATATCTTGTCTTTAGAAGAAACTGCCCATATCTTGGAGGACGATATATCTTGTCTTTAGAAAAAATTGTCGAGATCTTAGCGAACGGTATATCTTGTGTCTAGAAAAAATTGTTTAGATCTTAGTGAACGGTATATCTTGTGTCTAGAAAAACTTGACCAGATCTAGGTGGACG
This sequence comes from Metellina segmentata, assembly GCA_947359465.1. Taxonomy (NCBI): domain Eukaryota; kingdom Metazoa; phylum Arthropoda; class Arachnida; order Araneae; family Tetragnathidae; genus Metellina; species Metellina segmentata. Next base: position 114,627,712 of record OX375878.1, on the reverse strand, counting down.
ATTTATCACATCTCCTTAGCAAAATTGATCAGATCTAGGTGGATTGTTTATATCTCCTTCGTAAAATAACTGACTAGATCTAGATGGACGATATTTCATGTCCTTAACAAAACTGACTAAATCTAGGTGGACGGTATATTTGGTCTAGAAAGAATTGACAGGATCTCGGTAGATGATAGATGTCATCTCCTTCGTAAAACTGACCAGATCTAGGTAGATGGTATACCTCAGAATAACTGACTAGATCTGTAGAAGGACGATACTTCTTGTCCTTAGCAAAACTGAATACATCTTGGACGCGATATCTAGTCGAAACATTCGGAGTGTTAATATCATTATAAGTCGTTTTTTTAAGGTTTTTATGTAAATAGTTGTTCGGCCAATGATTTATATCTTTATTCCAACAATACTACATTCAATTATACCTAACCCGTCATTCTTCTTCTCAGGCATAATCCTATTCACCTTCATCCACTTCAACGAAGTTCCAGCCATGGCCACCAGTGTCGTGATCGGACTGGGCATAGTGTTCTGCGGTGTGGCCAGCGTTCACAACGTCTACCTCTGGCAGTGGGAGAAGACCAGGGCCTGCAAGGACCTACAGCAGAGTCGACTCAGTCAGCTGGGACTGGACTGCTCGACGCAGAGGGCGGTGGAATTGTCGACTCTCGTATGACGTCACAAGTCAGCGAGCGATGACTGGAAAAACCGCCGCTTTCATCCATAAGTTCATTTTGAGTGGGAAAAAACTCATACAACTTTATTCAGGGAAATAATTGAGACTGCAGACTGTTACTACGTCGTTTTTTCCCATCATAAAAAAATTGTCTGTCACGCAGGTATTTAAATACAAGTCATGGAACTTTACTTCGATCATTTGTGTTGTAAGATATCTGGTTATCTGTTTTGAGTGTATATATTTTGATCAACTCGTGATTGAAAAGTTAGTTTTACCTTTGAGTGTCGTTGGATGCCGGTGAATTTTTTGTAAAACTCAAGGACATGGTACCAGTACCTCGCCAAGGTCCGTAGTGGCGCAATTGGTAGAGTCTCGGATTATCAACCGGAGGATTGAGTTCG